>BSBK01002464.1:0-520000 GCA_027943335.1 Chamaecyparis obtusa | reverse complement strand
AAAGGCATCATGACCCAACAAAAGGTTCCCCAAGGTGTTATAAATGTAGTCTTAAATTGATCTTCAAGAGGGATAAAGATTTGATTATATCCCAAAAAACCATCCATAAAAGATAACAAGGCATGTCCTGTTGTTGAATCCACAATCATATCAATGTTAGGTAACAGGAAATCATCTTTTAAGGATGCCTTATTTAAATCTCTGAAATCAGTACACATCCTTTTCTTATTTTCTCCTTCTGAAATAGACACAATGTTTGAAATCTAATCTGAGTAATCGATAGAATGGATAAATCTAGAATCCAATAATTTTTCAATTTTACCTTTGACTAATAAAGCAATTCATGGATTCATCTTTCGAATTTTCTGCTTCACAAGTTTCATATTCGATTTTAAAACAATGTTATGAGTAACAATCTTAGAATCTATACCCGACATATCTGAATATGTCCAAGAAAAAATATCCTTGAATTCAAGTAAAAGGGAAACCAACTGATCACGTTCATCCCGATTCAAACATTTCCCAATTTTTATCATCTTTTCAGTGTTGTTCTCATCCATTTGAATATCAATAGTCTCAGTTATTAACAAATCACTTTGTATCGGAGGATCCATTAGTAAAGGGAGAGTATCTAGTTTATCATGTTCCCCAAAATAAGCATTGGTACTTAAGCAATAAGGCATCTTTCGTTTGTGATGAAACTTAGGTAAGTCTTCATAAACCCCTAAAAATTCCATTAAGGCTTCATCTTCAGGAAAAATATCCAAAGTAGGTGCTTGATTAAAGTCAATGAGAAGTGGGTTAACCAATTTCAACTATCCACCGCAAATATGATTAACATTAAGAGGAAAAGTTGATGGTTTCCTATAAGGATTGAATCCTAATCCATATGTATGATCATAAATTTCATTATCCAAAGGTACTTGTATACCTTGTTCATATTTACCACATTCTTTCCCATTAAATCTCGATTTCTTAAGAAAATGATAACCAAGACCATATCAATCAGTCATATCAGAAGGATTCCAAGGAGTGGCATATGTCACAATATCATAACAATCAGGATTTATAGTTTCAATCGTTTCATTAATTGAAGTGGCAACAAAATTACTTTTTAGTTCCTCAGAAAGCAGGGAAGGAGTAAAGACTTTTTTCTCAAATTCATTTTTTTGCTTCATGAATTCCAAATCAGAAACCTTATATTCTTCAATGAAAGTAGGATTAAAATCCAATGTCCCCCAATCATCTTCAGTCAAAGAGGAAGATGGAGCTTTCAGTTGTTGAATCTCAGGTTGTTTTATCTCAGATTGTTGTATCTCCAATTGTTTTTCAATCTCTTTACTTGGTTGAAGAGGCTCAGAGAGTTTAGCATATTCTGCATTTAGGCAAGGATTCAGCACATCATCCACATGTAATGTATACATTAAGTTGTTATAGATGAACCTAACCTTGCGATGGAGAGTAGAAGGAACTACATGCATAGTATGTAACTATGGTCTTCCTAAAAGAAGGTTATAATTGAGAGGTCCAAGCATAACATGAATAGGAATATTTAGAATAACTCAACCAACTTTAACAGGTAAGGTAATAATGCCCAAAGTTCTCTTTGCAATATTGTCAAATCCACGTATAGGAACATTATTAGGTTGAATAGTTGTCAGATCAGCTTTAATTTCCTTAAGCATATCCATGCTACAAACATTAAGCCTAGATCCATTATCAATTAATGTTCTTCGAATGATACTCTAATTAATAGAAACAACAACCATAAGAGCATCATACTGATTCTGCACCTCAAGAGAAGCTAAATCATTATCGAAAAACATAATAGGAGGTACAGAAGGCATAGTATGCATGAAATCTAAAATAGAATGAATGTTCTCTTGATTAGGAGGTGAAGCAGGAAGAGTGGATAAAGAATTTTGCAATGCCTCATGATATGTCAGGGAATTTTGAAGCAATTCCCATAAAGATATCATAGCAATACTAGCACGTAATTGGTCAACTAAGTTATACTCCTTAAAGGTAGAAGGAAACCTAGGTTCTTGAGGAAGCACGGGTTGAGAAGGTGATAAAGAAACCAGAATAGTAGGTTGAGGGTTATTCTGTGTGTGATAAAAATGTGAAATGGAATCAGTATTATCAAAGAAATCCAAAGGATCTCTAGGTTTAAGAAATCCAAAGGATCTCTAGGTTTACCCTTAATTGTTATGCGAGGATATCCTTTTTACTATCATCAAAGGTGTAGGATATATCATTTTAAGTTTATCAATATTGCAAATAGTGGGACATGAAGGTAACCATGCACACACCCTATGGTAAAGGTCAATTGGAGAGGTTGTGGAGGAGAGTGAAATAGGAATAGGATCAATAGAGATCTTATCCAGACCATTTTCATCCTCACTACCATGTACCTCATTAGGGAATCTATCCTCTTGTACAATAAAAGCCTCATCAAAGTACTCAAAACAAGAATCATACATGTTGAATACAAAGAAATACTAAAAGCATGAAAATGTAAATGTTTTTATATTTTTAAACAGATTTTGCAAATTTTTTATATTTTTGAAATATAGATGCAACTAAAGTATAAATGCAATAGATCTAATCTTATAAGCATGCAAGATCTAAATCTAACACCAAAGAGAAAGAGTTGTCGTAAACGGGTTCACCAAAATGAATAGGTTGAAAATGGAGCCTTAACAATGCATCTATCATTCACCTACTCATTTGTTTATTTGTTTTGAATTGGAATTGAATAAGTAATATAAATCTGGAAATGCTTAAAAATCAGACAAGATAATATACATGCCTCATAATGGAATAAATCTGGAAATACCTATTTTCTGATGTCTGTGTGTTGTCTCTAGAAATTCTACAACCAGATCCAGGAACAGAAAACCGCAACAGAGAAAATCGATAAAAATTTTGTCTTTCTAGAAGTAGGTCATCCTTGACCCAGATAGTGGGGCAAGGTCATACCCCAACATAGGATCCTACCCCTCACTGCAGGTCATCCTTGACCCAAATAGCTCTGATGAAAAATATGTTCGCAGATCTCAAAAGTTCACTGAAAAGGGTATTCAGATTTGCACTTCAATTCTCGACGATTGTAGATATCTGAAAATGGTTTTTTGGGGTGGCTATATAGGGTTTTTCCTTAGTCAAACCCCTATTTTGGTGATCTCCACCTCCATGAATAGTCGGTTGTAATAGAATGTGTGAGTATTGAAAGTGTAATGCCAAGATCTAATCCTCTAGATCAAAACCCTAGCATGAATATGTATGAGAAAGTAATGCATAGATTTGAACAAGATCAGAAAGCATACCAAGCCCCCAAGGCTAAAGTACTCCTACCAAACTCATAATCTATAATTGCAACCCAATGATTGTATCTTTGAATGCTTGAATATTGATAATGGTGGATCAAGGAAGAAAGGATCTCTCTTGCTCCAAGTAAATGTTCACAATGGTGTGCTCACAAAAAGGCTTGATATACAATGGCTTGATCTTCTATATCATCCTCTTGCATCTTCATTCCATCATTGATAGCTTGCTTGAATAAATTTTGTCTCCACTTGATCTCTTGATCATGCAATTACTTGGTGTCCTTGTGTGTAGTTGTGAAAATGAAGGCAAATGAGCATCTTTATATAGAGGTTTCAAGGTGAGGCTCCTAGAGTAATGTGAGGACCCATAATTCAAATTTCACCTCAAATTATGGTCCAATCACAATAAACAAATAAGGAGGGAAAATAATTTAATGAATTTAAAATTAAAACCCTTCCGCACTCGGATCGGAAAGCCCGACATTAATTTTGGGCCCTCCAGGACCAAATTTGAAAAGGGGGAATCAAATCCCAAAGGAGGTCAAAGATGACCTAGTCTCTGACCTTGGTTAGGGATGACCTAGACTCTGACCTAGGTCAGGGATGACCTAGACTCTAACCTAGGTTAGGGTCTACCTCATCCTTGACCCAGGGGTCTGGATCTAGCCAGAATGCGAAACAGGAGGTCCCAGGGATGCCTAGAGACCTAGAAATGATGTTAGAATAGGGTAGAGTGCTAGGGAGAGGCACAAAAACCTATGATGAATATGATGAAGGCTAGGAGGACCTATTTCTAAGTCCTACCTAGAAAATAGAGCCATAATGGAGGGAAATTAAGGAGAATCCTTGGGATCCTAACCCTAATTTCACCTAGAATGACAGAATCAAGTGTAAAATGCATCCTAAATGAAAATATATCATGATAAATGCACTAAAAGAGGGTGCTAAACCTATCAAGTTGGAAGTTCTTCCATTTTAAGATGATACAAATACATACTGATATCACTCTAGGGTTTTTCAGGAATAGAAATTGGTGTATATAATCCAATATTCTGACTTACTCCCTTTTCAACTTGACAAACTCCACAACTTCTCACAAATTTTTTAACATCTTTATACAAATGTGGCCAAAATTATTTTTCTTTAAGAAAATTCAATGTTTTATCAATGCTAAAATGGTCTACCAAACCAATACTATGTTTCTCTTTATCAAATTAGTTCTCATTGATCCTCTCGGTATACACAACTGAATACCTTTAATCAACATACCTTCTTGAATGAAGTACTCTTCCCATTTAGTACTCAGTTGATCTTGAATAGGTTCTCTCCACTTTCTCCATGGCTCAGAAAAATCAAGGTTACTTTTAGACAAATATTTCATGTCATCAAAACTAAGAACTTCAATTCTCATCTCGGTCATCATAGATCTTCTTCTAATGAATGCATCAACAACTTAGTTATTGACTCCACTCTTATGTTTTATCACAAATGTATAACTCTGCAAATACTCAACCCATTTCATATGTCTCTGATTCAACTTATTCTGAGTACCCAAATGTTATAAATCATTTTGATCAGTATATAACACAAATTCACTCGGTATCAAATAATGTCTCCATTTCTTAAGGGCTTGAAAAATAGTATAGAATTCTTGATCATACATAGAATATTTCCCTTTTGCATCATTCAATTTCTCACTAAAGAAAGCAATGGGTTTACCTTCTTGACTCAAAATAGCTCTTATTGCACTACCACTTGCATCACTGCTTGGCCAAACAATAGTATCAAAAACCTAGAGCAATGGACTGCCTATTTCAGGAACTCATCACGGCTAATAGGTTTGTGGTAAAGTTTCAGACAATGCCCATTGATAAGTAGCTTAAATTGAATAGGATCAATGGTTGAAAGTTGTACTGCTCCATTTTCAAATACTGATATGATCTCATAAGGCCCAAGCCATCTGGTGTGAAATTTCTTGGGTGTGTGCTGGTATCTGGAATCATATATCAGTGTCCAATCTCCAATAGAAAATTTCTTATCACGAATGAACTTATCATGCCATTTGTTTCTTTGCTGCTATATCAACTCTATATTGTGGAGAGCATACTTCCTATATTCATCCAATCCATTTAATTGTAGTAACCTATCTTGTTGTGCTTTGGTGATATCTACATCTAGATCTAAAGCAGTGCGAAGTGTTTTATGTTGAAACTCAATTGGCATAGAGGTGGATTTTCCATATACCAACTCAAAAGGAGTAAACCATGTGGTGGTTTTCCATGTGGTGCAGTAAGCCCATATGGCTTCAGGAAGGTGGGTACCCCAATCCTTTTTATGCACAGCTACTATTTTCGTGAGAATGGATTCAATCTCCCAGTTTGTGATTTTTGCCTAGCCATTGGCCTGAGGATGGTAGGGTGAAGATTTTCCATGACGCACCATGTACTCCTACATCAACTCTGTGATAAGGTTAGAGGTGAATTGTGCCCTTTGATTTGTGACAATTTCCCTTGGTACTCCAAATCTAGTGAATATGCATTCATAAAGAAACTCAGCAACTTTGTGATCTCTAGCATGTCTCATAGCTTTGGCTTCAACCCATTTTGTTGCATAATCAGTACATACTAAGATGTAAGACTTCCCATGAGAAGAGGGCTCAATAGATCCAACGGAGGCAATACCCCACTTGTCAAAGGGTGTGACAACTACCTGTGGTTGTAGGGGCATTTAATCAGTCTTTGTAGGACGTCCCATATGTTGGCACCTATCACAGTGCTGAGTATGTTTTATTGCATCCTTATGCAATGTAGGCCAGTAATACCTAGTTGTCAAGATTTTGTAGGTTGTCCTCTTTGCAACAAAATGTCCTCCACATGGCTCATCATGGGATGGCCGAAGGATGTCATAAGTTTCATCCTCTCAAACACATCACCTTGTGACCTGGTCTGGTCTTGTATAAAACATGAAGCCTGAAATCCAAGAGAAGTTAAAACTCTTTTCAACTAACAGATGACGATGTTTAGGAGAAAAGTGAGGTGGCGTTCTCCCTGTAACAAGGTAGTTGGCTAAGTCTGCATACCATGGATTAAAAGAATCAATAGAAAATAAGTGTTCATCAGGGAAACTATCATCAATTACTATAGGATGATCTGGCACTTGTTGTCGTGACAAGAAATCGGCCACTACATTAGCCTTTCCTAGTTTGTCTATGATTTTTACATCAAATTCCTACATGAGGAGTAACCAGCATGCTAGTCTACCACTAATGGCAGGTTTATTCATTAAGTACTTGATAGCTAAATGATCATTATAAACAAATACTTCATAGCTTGTGATGTAGTGCCTAAATTTATTTAGTGCATAAACAACTGCTAACAACTCTTATTCATTAATAGTATAATTTAATTCTACTCCTTGCAAATTTTTACTAATATAGTAAATTGCATGTTCAATAATACCTTCTTTTTGTCCCAAAATTGCTCCAATAGCATAGTCAAATGCATCTATGTGGATATGGAATGGAAGCTTCCAATCAGGTCCTCTAAGAATAGGTGTTGTTGTTAGAACACCTTTCAACTTCTGGAATGATGCTTCACATTCCTCTGTCCGTGCAAATTCAGCTTCTTTCTTCAACAAATTATATAATGGTGCTGCAAGTTGGCTAAAGTTTTTTATGAACCTTCTGTAGTAACCAGTATGGCCAAGGAAACTTCTAACATCCTTCTGCTTAACTGGTGTGGGGAGTGTGTTTATAACTGCGATTTTTGCAGGGTCAACTTGAATTCCAAAAGATGAAAGGTAGCATCCTAGGACTACTCCTTCCTCCATCATCATATAGCACTTCTCACTATTAAGAGAGAAATTGTAATCTTGACATCTCTTAAGAACCTTTTCCAATTTTTCATGTGCTTCTTCAAATGTGGTTCCATGAGTTGTAAAGTCATCCATATAGATTTCAACACAATTAGCAGCTATGTCAGAGAAAATACCCAGCACTGCTCTCTGGAAAGTAGCAAGGGCATTACATAATCCAAATGGCAAGACTGAATAAGAAAAGGTTCCCCAAGGGTAGGTAAATGTTGTCTTGTCCTGGTCTTCTGGTGATATTTGTACCTGATTATACTCACGGAAGCCATCTAGAAATGAAAAGTACTTTTTACCCGCAAGATTATCAAGTACTTGGTCAATAAAAGGTAGTGGAAAGTGATCCTTCTTAATGGCTTTGTTAAGTTCTCTATAGTCAACACAAACTCTCCACTTTCCTCCTTTCTTTGGAACAATTACAAGAGGAGAAACCCACTGACTGTCAGAAATAGGATAAATGAAACTTGCACTAAGAAGCTTCTGCAACTCAGTCTTAACTATATCTCTTAAAGTAGGCTTAATTCTTCTTTGAGCTTGCCTCACTGGCTTGTACTCTGGGCTTATATATATTCTATGAGTATAGAGTTTGGGATCTAGCCCTTTCATGTCAATGTAATCCCATGCAAAGGCTTGCTGACTATCCTGTAAAAGCTTGAGAAGACTAGAAATCTGAGATTCAGTGAGGTTTTTATTAACATTCATCTCCTTTTCTGAAACAATTTCAACTCTCTTAACTATTTCTAACATCTGAATTTTTTCTATGGATGAAGACTTTATCTCATGGGGTAGCAAGGTGTGAAGATAATCAGGTGTTGCAGGAAGCTAAGATGTGGGTTGCTCGGGCAATATCTTTTTAAGGGAACAATTTGGATCATCACAAGATGACTCCTCATAACCATATTGATTGGTAAGGATTGCTACTAGTATATCATCTTCTTCTTGTGATACCATGAATGGATTTTTGTCAATGACCATGAGTTTTTGCACAAAGTTTACTTCAAGGGCAACATCTTCTAAGTCTGGCCAGACAATTTGATCAAGTTCACTTTGGGGTTTTGCTGGAGAATACAGAGTTAACTTCTTGGTATTTATTCCATCTGATATGGTCATCTTCCCTGAATGGCATGCAATGCAAGCATCAGTCATGGCTAACCAAGGTCATCCTAGAATTAATGGATATCCTCCTAGGGTGGCTTTGGGTGACAAGACTATAAAATCAGAAGGGTAATCTAAGGAATCCAAAGTAACAACAATATCCTCAACCATACCATCAGGCTTGACTATGGAATTATTAGCTAACTACAATATTGTTGGTGTGTCCCGCAAACGAATGATACTAAGTTTCAGTAGAACTTCCCTAGTCATAACATTAATTGATGCTCCCAAGTCAATGAAAACATTCTGAATTTGGGTACCATTAATGTAGATGGTTACCATTGGACTTCCTAGATCTGAATACTTAGGCATGACAACTTTGCTTAGCATGAGATCAGAGAGATGGCCTAAGACATGGATAGTATCAGGGTCTTTCTTTTTCCTTTCAGGTTGTTTGATACAGGTTTCTTTAATTGCTTTGGTATAGATTGGAATTTCTTTAACGGCATCCAACAAGGGAATCTGTACTGTCATTTGCTTGAGCTGATCAATCAAATCAATGGCTAAAGGATTTTATTTTGGAGGAATGACCTGAGATAATCTTTGCGGATAAGGAGGATTCTTAGGCACTGGTGCAGTTTGAGCAACATGCAAAACATCAACAAGCTAGTTCACGGGTATATCTTCAATATCAGCAACTTCGGTAATTATTGGCTCCTTGGGTGTAGGCAGTGTAGTTCTTGATCTAAGATGGATATCATTTACGTGAAAGGAATAAGCTTGATGCTTATTATTAGGATTTGGAGTGGGTTGAGCAAGAAGTTGAGTTGGATTTTGAGGGTTTCTATTTACTACAGGAGGCGGCGGCATAATAGCTTGCTACTGAGGTGGGGGCATTATTGCTTGTTGTTGATTAGGCTGATTGGGTCCCCACTAAGGTTGTGGTTACTAGCTACCATGAGGTGGCCATTGGCTATTCTATTGTGACTGCTGATAGGAGTTATACTATTGTTGGTATGGGTTAAATGGTGGTTGTTGCAGATAGGCTTGGTTATAGTATGGTTGTTGATTGGACCAGTTGTGATTCCAATTCTAACCTTGAGGAGTAGAATTTTGGGGGTTTTGGTTTGGCCAATAGCTATTATTATTATAACCAAAATTATTCAGTGGGTCCGGAGGCATACCTTGTCACTGAGCCCATGGATGCCTTTGAGCAATGTAGAAAACTTCTCCATTCTCCTCATCTATGACTTTGAACTCGATGGGCATTGGGTTAATGTCCACAGATGCAACTATCTTACATTTGCAGCTTCTCTTCTTCTCTCTGCAATGAGAACAAAACTCAACAAGCACAGCATCTGACTTTTCCTTCTTCCTCCTCGCTTGCATACTATCTAGCTGAGTGGTGACATCATTAATGATGTATTTCTTGAAGTTAGATAGAAAATTAGACAACTCCACTTTGGATACTCCTGAACCACCATTGGACTTATATGGTAGGTCTCTAAGTCCCCTACCTTTCTTCAAACTGGCCCTTGAATAATTTTGACATATATTATTTATATCAACCCAACCTTTTTGTGTGATATCTCCTCCTGCCATTAGGTCTAGAGCCTCAATACTTCCATCATTAACACCTTTTAGGAAGAGGTGTTTCTTAGATGCCTCATTTAGCTGGTGTTGTGTATTACACTGCAGGTTCAACATGAATCTAGATACATAATCCTCCAGGGTTTCATCCTCCTTCTGAGACATTTTAAAAATGTTGTCACCTTTCAAATCTTGACCTCTACATTACTCTTTGTACTTCAAAAGAAACATTGTGCTCATGGCATTCCAATCTGCTACAGCATTAGCACCTAACCCCATGAACCATCTCAAAGCAGCTTCTTTTAGAGTTGATGGAAACAACTTCAGCTTGTGGGCATCAATGGTATAGTCATAACTCCGGCAAAGAATATCAAATTTGAAGAGGAAGGTCTCAGGATCCTCTGTAAGGAGGCCATAAAATTTGGGAAGTGCAGCAGTAGGTATATTCTTCAGATTTTGGTTACCTTGCTGTTGAGGTATAGGAAAAGGAAAGGGAGCCTGAGCAGCCATTCTAGGAGGAGGACCTAGTGGTGGTGGGTGATATATAATAAGAGCAAGTGGGTTATCTTGGTATTCAGGTTCAGCAAATAGGTCATTCAAATGTAGTGATTCCTCAGATGATGAAGAGGATATGTGTTCCCGAGCATTAGCAAATGGATTTTCAAAGGGTTCTTCTTCTTCATTCTCACTTTGAGGTTCTTCAACTTGAGGATTAAATAAATTAAATGGCTCTCCTTGGTAGTTATGGGGAAGAAATCTCCCAAGGTGATCTCTCCTATGCATAAAAATGCTTACTTAAGTACTAGATTAAAACCAAGACTGGAACTACAAGGATAAGTTTGAATTAACACCATCCCCGGTAGCGGCACCAAAAATGCTGGGCCAAACAATAGTATCAGAAACCTAGAGCAATGGACTGCCTATTTCAGGATTGGACACCCCAAATGATTCCTAAATGCATTATTTGGTCTCATTTAATTATCGACTAGGGACGTAAACTTGGAATGGTATTTGCAAAGTATATGCTTCAAACCTCCTCTTTCTAAGTCTATCTAAGGAATTCAAATGCTTATGCTTCGGGATAACTATACTAAAACTGGTAAGCAAATATATTATAATCAAAGCAGGAAATCACAGTTAGGAACTACTCCAACTGACTGTGCTGCAGGAACAGGCTACTAATTCTGATATCAATAGCTGCGGGAATAGCAGAGTTCTAATACATATAAATGAACTCTACACTAACAAAACAATTCACTCATCAAGTGGGCCCCCTTGAATGAGTGAATGAGAAGTACAATCAAGATGAAAGATGCAAACTTGAACTAAATATTCTATTCATCCATAAAATGATTACACTTGATTGAAACAGTATGCAAGAGTTCTATTAAAAACCAGTTTTTTCAACTAACTCCAAAAGAGTCACAACAGTCGATTATTTAAAAGGAAGCTACCACTATCTCCTAAATGTACGATCACTTCATCAATGAGGATCGGTTACAACTCATAAAGTTTCACAATAGAGACATTATTGACCATGAACAATCCCAGAATATAGCGCACACTAAATCTACGTGTTGCATGCAACAGAAAGTATTGACTTACTTGCCAAGATTCTGCAATCTACGGTTGGCTTTGATGACTCCCGCGCCAGTATGCTAGTCCTTGAATATCCATGGTCAACTCTTGCAAAACAATCAATGCACACATATCCAACCATATACATATATATTCACATCATCAATATTAAGAAAAGGTGTAAGTCTTAATTATCACTCTTGCAAATCCTATTGCTACAGGAGGTAACTACCCAAAACATAGCTTAGGTGAGAAAACATCCATTAACATGCATAACTATTATATTCACCATTCTTGTCTATGAATTTAAGTAGATATTATGGCTTTAGAAGTATCCACATTTCCATCTTATGTTCACACACACATATATAACATATACATAGAAACCATAAGTTCATATGCTTAAAACCATAAATTCATGTCTATGTGAAATCAACTTGTTCTAGAAAGAGGATAAAAAGCAATGAGAAAGATGGCTATTTTAGAAGCCCATCAATCACATTCAACTTGGAATACCTTATTGAAATCAAGTAAAGTTAACCCAAAAAATTCAACAACCTTTTGCTTCAAAGTCTCAAAACTTTTATTAGCTCCATGTGTCCACTCGAATTCTATTTTAGTTCCACTCATAGTCTCAGTCATAGCATTACAAATTGCACTGAAATTTCTGATGAACTTTTGGTAAAAACTTGCTAAACCATGAAATGATATTACCTCACTAGCATTTTTAGGTGTAGTCCAATTCAAAATAGCTTCAACCTTTTTCAGGATCCATCTTCAAACCATCACCTAAAATCACAAATCTCAAATATACAATCTCCTCTTTCATGAAGGAACACTTTTTCAAATTAAGTAGTAATTTTTCTTCTTTCAATCTTTGTAATACCTTTTAATGTGCAAAAAATGTTCTTCTCTAGTCTTACTGAATATCAAAATGTCATCCAGGTATACAATCACAAATTTACCCAATAATTTATGCAAAACCTCATTCATCAATTTCTCATAAAAGTATTCAGTGCATTACTTAAACCAAAAGACATAACCAACCACTCATACAAACCTTCTCTTGTCTTGAAAGCAGTTTTCCATTCATCATCTTCTTTGATTCTGATCTGATGATATCTGATCTTCAAATCAATTTTAGTAAAATACTTTGCTCCACTCAAACTATCCATTATGTCATCCATTCCCAGTATATGAAACTGATATTTCACTTTTATCTTGTTGATTGTTCTAGAATCAGTACACATTCACCATTCTCCATTCTTCTTAGGTTCTAATACAGATGGTACTCCACATGGACTCAAACTTTCTTTTATCAAACCTTTTTGCAATAATTCTTGGATTTGTCGGTTAAGTTCCTCATTTTCGGTAGGTGTCAACTGATGTGGTTCCTTATTTGGTAAAATAGCTCCAGGAATCAGATCCATACCATGATCAATGCTTCTCTTTGGTGGTAAACCATCAGGTACATTATTAGAAATGATCTCTTTGTACTCATTGAGTAACTTTTCAACCTCTTTAGGTACACTAGCCATTGTTTTCCTACTTGGTTTGTTAGGAATCACCGCCAAACATACATCATTATTTTTCAAATCCTTAACAAACTTTCTTCCTTCCATCAAACAAACTTTCATAGATGTACAAACATTACCACAAATTCTTCAATCAAAGGTAACAACATTTGTCTTCTCCCATCAGCCCAAATAGTATATTTATGCAATCTCCCATCATATATAGCATGTATATCATATTGTCAAGGTCTACCCAACAAAATATGACAACAGCCCATAGGCATGATATCACACAACACCTTATCATAGTAATTGCCAATTTTCAAATTCACATAACATTGTTCACTTACCAATAGTGTATGTTCATCCTTGATCCATGAAATTTGATAGGGCTTTGGGAGTTTCAACCTTTCCAACTATAAATTTGTAACCATTTTATCAGATGCAAAATTCTATGAACTTCCACTATCAATGATTACCTTGCACACTTTATCAACAACTCTACATTTGGCCTTGAATAAACTTTTCCTTACCCGATATTCTTTATTACTTTCACTCCATAGTTCTCTTCTAACCATCAAGTTGTTTTCTTCCTCTGGTTCATTCGGTGAGTCTTCTTGCACCAAAGAATTTCTACTGCTACTGACCTTCTTGCCTACATGTGTACACTCAAATGACCTATGTCCTTCTCATCCACAATTGTAACAAGTTCCTCTGAATCCACCTTTTCCATAGCCACCTTGGTAGTTACTGCCTCTTCCTCTAGAAGAACTTTCACCTTTCCACTCGGTCTTGCCTTTATCCTAATTTTTTTTCTTGATCAGATCTATTGTTTTCACCATAGGATCTACCTCTTCCCCTAGGGAATCTACCACCTCTTCCTCTTTATCTTTTCTCATGTCTTTTGGTTCAATTTCTCCTCAGCTTTCAGGGAAAACTGATAAACTTCTTCAATACTTTCCAACTTAACCAAACTAGTTTCTTCCTAGATAGAAATTCTCAACCCATTCAGGTATCTAGAAATTATTTCTACCTCATCCTCCATATGTCCAGAGTTGATGTCCAATCTATAGAATTCCTCAATATAGTCGTTTATCGAGCTATCTTTCTACCTCAAACTTTGTATTCTCCTAACTAGGTTAATCTGATAATCACAAGGTAGAGACTTGTCGTTTAATTTATTCACCATCTTACTCCATATCTTGATTTTTTCCTTGCCTTTCCTCTTTCTATCCAATTGCAAATGTTCCCACCATAAGGATGCATGACTTTTCAATTTTGTACTTGCAATTTTCACCTTCTTTTCCTCTTAAATATTCTCATATTCAAAATAATTTTTCAGCTTGATTATCTAGTCCATCAACTCATTTGAATCCAACCTTCCACTATATTTAAGACGATAGAAATATGGTGTAGACTTCAAATTTGTCAATGCCTTCAACAATATTTCCTCACCTTGATCCATCATAGGTGTAGGTTCTGCTTCACCTTGTTCATCTTTGTCTTCTTCATCACTAACATCGTCAAGATGTATTCCTCAATGTTGGGTTGTCTCAATAGCTTCGAACCTAGCAGTAATTTTTCTTAGCATATCAAACAAGCCTGGATCCGCATCTTGCCTCCCACAAACCATCTTGAAACCCTCTGCAATTACAGGTCAGATCAAAATCTACCACCCCACAACAAGATCTCAACTAGGGTTTACAAGAAGGAATAGATCTAACCTTTCTTTGATACCACTTGATGTAAGGGAGTGATGATATTGGGTCCTAGGGCACACCCAACTACCAAACCTCCTTGCCAGAACAACACGCTGAAGAAAAGGCATAAACAGGGAGAGAATGCAGAAACTTCATATATTATTGATCAATAACTCCATACATGTTGTGTTGTAAGGCCTTCCCAGTTATAGCCAGTACAATAAGAATTCAATTACAAATAGACCTCATACATGCAAGGATCTTCCAACTTTCATATCCTATCTTCTACCTTGAAACTACCTCCCTAAGATCTACAATAAACTATCCTAATTTTATACAGGAGGCTACCAAACAGGTCAGCCTTAAGATCCATTAGATCCAACATTGGAGAAAGGGATGACCTAGATTTAAGTCCACACACTTCCCAATAAATCGATGCCATCGTTAACTCCATGACCAAAATTAAATGCACAAGTCAACCTCAACAGAAATCTAAAATAAACCACTTGGTGAACAACCGAACCAGCTCGGTGAAAAAAAAAAACCAAGTAGCAACCGAGCCCCATCGGTGAAAATAAGAATACTTCACCAAGAGCCAAAAGCAGCTACCGAGCACATCTAACAACTCTAACATGTTTTTGGTGACACGGGATTGCCAAGAACCCGAGATGCTCCTGCATCATCTTGTCTTTGAACTTTCACCTATTTGAAATCCAAGTCCACTCTTATCCTTGGTGCTCCTCTAATTTTCAAGCATAGAATCAAGCTTTTTAGTACTAATCTTGAACTTTTCTTTGTAGTCACTTGCAATTACCAATTCTTCTTCAACATCTTTTTCCTTTTGCAAACTAGCCATAAGGCCACTGCATTCTTTTGACAACTTCTCACATTCGTCATATTTTTCCTTTAGGGTTTGACCTAGGGTATCTTCACTCTTCTTTCTTCCTTCAATTCCCTTAGAAAATTGCATGGTCATTGCCTCCATTTCATTCTTCATGGATGCATTTTCTTTTTTTGAATCTTTCACATTCTTCAATCTTGTCTTTCATGTCTTGAATCATTTTCTCGTCATCAAAGCTCTTAGTTTCATGTTGATGTAATTGATCACATATCTCTCTTCTTTGAATTCTAGCTTGTTCCAATTGTTCTTTTAGTGACCTGATGAAGATTGCATCCTCCATTAGCTCCCTTTACAACTTTTCAACTTCAACATTAGATTAAACTAGGTCAAATGTTCAAAGAGACAATGAGTTATTCATACAAACCTGATTCCATATTTCTTTCCTAAATCTCCCTCAAGCTATTAGGCTTCCTCAAAGGGTTTGGCTCTGATACCAATTGTTATAAATAGCAGTAAGCAAGTGAGAGGGGGATGAATCAATTGCTCCAAAAAAACTTAAACTTTAAACCCATTAAAACCCTTACTGCTCGAAACCCTTGATCACATAAATCATGTAAACATAAATCAATAAACATCAAACACCACATAACACCAAGATTTTAATCATGGAAACCCAAAAAGGGTGAAAACCATGGTGGGGTTCATACCCACATAAGGACTAATGCCTTGTTAGAAGTATAGCTTATTACAATAAAAGGAGTGCACTTGCATTCAGGTGCACTGCCTAGAGCTCACTACTCAATTCTACCTTGGGCACTGTAGGATTTCACAAATGTGCAAATCCACAGAAAGCCAAGATCACCTGCAAGCAAAATACCGGAAGCTGGAGTGAAAACTTGTGAGAGAGAGAGAGCTAGGGTTTTGAGAATCTCAGCAGAGTGAGAGCAAAATTATATTTCTCAAAGTATGAAACAATAATTACAAAACGCGGCTTATAAGGTGAGAAACCCTAAAGCCAGAGAAAGCTAGGTTTGTGCATTTAATAATTAATAAACATATTAATTATTATGCACCTAAATGACAAGCTTAAGTGTAAATAGAATAATAGCGACCTTTAATAATTAAATCAGATAGACTTAATTATAAAGGTAAATTTACTATTACTCTAACACCCCCCCTTAAGCGAAGCTCGGGAGGAAACTAACCTAGCACAGCTATGAAAGCAAGAAATGGGTCCCGGCAACAAGGCCTGATCAGGTACCCAACTACAAAGAAATCTCTGTGAACCGGGGAAATAGAGAAAACCCAGTGGGAAAAACCCTACCCCAAAAAGAGATACAACAACATGCTGAAAGAAACATGAAGGAAGGAAGGCCTCAACAAGACCCCCCAAGGACAACTTCTGTCACCCCAAGCATAGAATGCAACTGAAGATAGCGCGGAGATGCAAAGGGTTTGGTGAAGATGTCAGCAACCTGCGCGTCAGTGGGAATGTACTCCAAAGTGAGAACACCATCCTGAATCTGCTGACGGATGAAATGCATATGAAGCTCAATGTGTTTAGTGCACTGATGCTCCACTGAGTTGCCGGAAATGTGAATAGCACTCTGATTATCGCACCACAGAACAGTGGGACGATCAGGAGAAAACCCAAACTCAGTCATCAACTGTTGAAGCCATAAAATCTCCTGAATAGCATGAACTGCTGCTCTGTACTCAGCCTCTGTAGATGAAAGTGCTCGAGCATTCTGCTTCTTGCACGACCATGTGATAGGACCAGAGCCAAGACAAAAGACAAAGCCAGAAGTAGACTTCCGATCATCAACATCACCAGCCCAATCTGAGTCAGTGTAGCCAACAATGTGAGGAGCCCCTGATGTGTAGTGAATGCCATACATAAGTGTGCCCTGAATGTATCTCAAAATACGCTTGGCAGCTTGCCAATGACTCTCATGAGGCTCATGTGAGAACCGAGAGACAAGACCAACTGCAAAGGAGAGATCAGGACGAGTGTGTGTCAGGTATAACAAACTGCCAACCAACTGTCGATACAAAGTAGCATCCACTGAAGGCGTAGTGCAAGAGGTAGACAAAGTAACACCCGACTGAAAAGGTGGGGGAGCAGGCTTGCAATCAAGCATATCAAAGCGCTGAAGCATGTCAAGAGCATACTTCTGCTGGTAAACAAAGATCCTAGTAGGTGACTGAACAATCTGCAGACCCAGAAAGAAGTGTAAAAGACCAAGGTCTGTCATCTCAAACTGCTCCATCAATGCGCGCTGAACATCCTGAATCATAGAAGAGGAGCTACCTGTGATGAGAAGATCATCAACATATAGCACAAGGATCAAAACCCCATCCTCAAGATGCTGAATGTAGACTGTAGGATCGGAATGACAGCGTGTGAATCCTGTAGAAAGCAGAAAAGAGTCCATCTTCTCATACCAAGCCCGAGGGGCTTGTTTGAGACCATATAAAGAATGCCGAAGTCTGCAAACCAAGGAGGAATCCTGCACAAATCCCTGAGGCTGCTCCATGTAAATCTCCTCACTAAGATCACCGTGCAAGAAAGCACTCTTCACATCCATCTGAAAAATGGGCCATCCCTGAGAAGCTGCGAGGGATAAGACAAGGCGAATAGAGTTCATCTTGGCGACAGGGGCAAATGTCTCAATGTAATCAATGCCCTCAACCTATGAAAAACCCTTCGCAACAAGACGTGCCTTGTACTTATCAATAGAACCATCAGCAGCAAACTTAGTACGATACAACCACTTGCATCGCACTAACTTTCTTCCCTTAGGAAGAGAACAAAGATCCCAAGTATGATTCTTCATCAAAGAAGAATACTCCTCCTCCATAGCACTGTCCCACTCAGTATGTCCTGTCGCTGCCCCAAATGTCTGAGGGTCACCACAAATAGCATGACTCAGAAGACTAGAACCTGCAATATGAGACCGGGTGAGACGAGAGGTGGAAGGGTCACCAGCCAGAGATCCTGCAGCATCAACTGTAACACGAGCCCATCTAGGCATCTGTGGAGGATCCTGTGGTGGAGGTAAATGGGGATCACCAAGATCATCATCGTCATCATCCTGAAACACAACTGGAAGAGATGAGGGAGTAGTGGTAAGTGAAGTAGACTCTAGAAGCGGGGTATCTACTGCAGGAAGGCGCTCATCAAACTGGACATCCCGTCGAAACAGGACCTCTCTGGAATCAGGGTCAAACAACCTATATGCCTTAACATCCTCGCAGTAGCCAACAAAAATGAGGTGTCAGCTCTTCCGCTCCATCGCTCTCCTCTGAGCGTCAGGCACAAATGCCCATGCTTCACTACCAAAAACTTGGAATGAAGATACATCAGGCTTGACATGAGACCAAGCCTCCTCAGGAGTCATATGTCGAACTGCCTTGTGAGGCATTCGATTCTGAATATAGTTGGCACAATTGACTGCCTCTGCCCAAAAAGATGAATCCATGGACCTGGACTGTATCATACAATTAGCCATCTCCCGAAGTGTTCTGTTCTTTCTCTCTGCCACACCATTCTGCTGAGGGGTGTAGGGCACTGAAAACTGATGCTGAAGACCATGTTCAGAGCAAAAATCCCTGAAAGCCTAGTTCACATACTCCCCCCCATTATCTGTGCGTATCCGGCGAATAGAAAGACCAGATTGCTTCTCCACAAATGTCTTAAAGACTCGAAATGAATCAAAGACATCAGACTTGTACTTCAAAAAGTACACCCATGTGCGCCTGGAGAAGTCATCAATAAATGTGAGCACATATCTGGCACCAGAAAAAGGAGTAGGAAATGACATGAGGTCACTGTGAATCAACTCCAATGGTGCCAAAGCACGAGTAGCTCATCCCTGAGGAAAAGGATCCCTATGTTGTTTGCCAAGAACACAACCTTGACAAACCCCATCAGTGCAAGTAATCTGTGGAAGCCCAAGAACAAGTGCCTATGTGCTCATCTGCTGAAGATATCTGTAATTGACATGGCCCAAACGCTCATGCCAAAGTCTACTCACTGAATCTGCATGTGCTATAAGACAGGAACCTGTGCCAGCAGAAGACTCAAATCCATCAAATCTGTATAGTCGGGATGCAGTGTCAACACTCCCAGTAGCCACAATCATCTCAGTATCATGTAAGTCCTGAATAACCACATCATGTGGTGAGAACTCAACTGTCTTACCAGAGCCAGAGTGGCAAATCTGATAGATAGACAGAAGGTTTGTCGAAATGTCAGGGACAAAAAGAACATCCTGAAGAGAACCCCCAGCTAATGCAACTGAACCAGAACCCAAAACAGAAAGATGAGATGAGTTCCCAACAGCAATCTGCGAAGTAGCGCAAGGAGCAAGTGAGGTGACCAACTGCTGAGTGTGAGTCATGTGGTGAGAAGCACCGGAATCAAGAATCTAGGTGGGCCCAGAAGTCATAGCTCGTGCAGTAAGAGCATGACCTTTCCCTGCAGGGGAGGAGGTGGACTGGGGAGCTGAAATGTGATGCTCCTGCATGGCTTCCTCTAAAGCCTCCAAATGTTTCCAACACCTGGAAACGGGATGTCCATCCTTTCCACAAAAGCTACAGGTCTCAACTGATTTCTTCTTAGTCTTGGAGGTAGACTCAGTAGACTTCGAAGAAGATTTACCCTTAGAAGGGTTAGCTGGAGGTTTTGAATCATTTTTCTGTGCAGGTTTGGAGGAAGACTCATTGCCTGCGGAATCTTTCTTCGGTTTGCCTTTCTATTTTGGTTTCCCCTGTGAAGACTGAGCAACCAACGCTTGGCTAGAAGAGCCAGAAGCATCCATCTGTTGGATCTTTGCCTGTTCCCGTGTCAATCGATCACAGAATGTCTCAAAAGAAGGCATGGTGTGCCTAGCACCCAAAGCATCCATGGTGGAGTAGAAAGTGGAAGAAAAGATCTGATACTGTCCTCGCAACTTTGAGAGTATCAAGAAGATACACTCATCATATGTCTTTGTTTTCCCACATCCCTGCAAAACTGAACGCAGAGACTTGAACTTCATCAAGAAGTCCTCAATGGTGGGAAAGCTGGTAGGTGTCAAAGTAGTCAACTCTGCATCAAGCTGAAGTGCCCGGAACTCATTAACTGTGCCAAACAAATCTGAAAACTTGCCCCAAATGGCCCTAGGAGTGGTCAAACCATCCAAGTGAAAGAGGAGACTGTCTGAGATGTTCAGTGCAATCAAGCCCATGGCTTCATCCATCTTATTCCTGTGTTGTAGAACCTCAAAAGGACGTTGTAGGACAGGTTGGTGTTCATCCAGACATGACCATAAGCCACGTGACATGAGTAGCCTGGTCATGTGTGCTTTCCAAATGTGGTAATTATGTGGTGTAAGCCGGGCCACAGATGGGTCCGACATTGAGAGAAAGAAAGACGGAAGTAGAAGGGTCGATTTCTGAAAGTAAATGACAGAAAGCAAATGCACCCCCCCACAAAGTAGGATTCTAACCCCCGTACAGCAAGTAAACAACCACTGAAAGTACAAAAAAAACTAGAGAAAAAACCTGGAATACCGGATGCAGAGTAAGAGGTAAAACGAAGCCTCTACTTCAACGCTGAAAACAGGTGCTCAAATGGTGGAATCAACAAACGAAACTAGCACCATCGCTTCCGTCTCGGAAACACCTTTCCGGTGATATTTCATTTTCCAAAAAATGATACCAGATGCTCAAGATATGGGCAAAAAACCAACTGCCTCTCAAAAAAATACCTCTCTGGAAAAACACAGAGACTAGGTTAAGTTTGACGGCCGTTTGGCCGTCGCTGGCCGTCGGCGGCGCGGCAGTGGCGAGATGGTGGCGCCACCGGAGGAGGTGGAGCACGGGCGGCGGGTGAGCCAGGTGCAGGCGGCGCCCTGGCTAAGAGGAGGCGCGGTGGCTCAGCGGCGGAGCCCGGCGGCGCAGCGGGGGGCGCGCGGGTGGCGCACTGCCCAGCGGCTGCGCGCGGGCGGCGCGCGAGCTGAGCGCGGGCGGCGCGGTGGCGGCCCGCTGGATTTTGATAAAAAATGCATTTTTTTATTTTTTTTCGAGGTTTTGCCTCGGTTTTCGAGCCGTACGGCCCTCGTAGGCTCAAAAATTTTCCCTGGGGTCACGGAGACCAAACGTGGTCGAGTTTTATGTGATTTCGACTCTCTCAAGCCTTCTGAACACAATGGCAGCGTCTGTTTCTGCTCAATCTGCTCCAGAAGCTCGTGCCTCCTTCAAAGTGATAGAAAACCTCAGAAACAAGCTGTGGCTGTCGTCTTCGAATCCAGGCTTCAAGAACTTCAACTTCGGCAGCGGCAGGGAAGCTCTGATACCATGTAGCATTTCACAAATGTGCAAATCCATAGAAAGCCAAGATCACCTGCAAGCAAAATACCGGAAGCTGGAGTGAAAACCTGTGAGAGAGAGAGAGCTAGGGTTTTGAGAATCTCAACGGAGTGAGAGCAAAATTATATTTCTCAAAGTATGAAACAATAATTACAAAAAGCGGCTTATAAGGTGAGAAACCCTAAAGCTGGAGAAAGCTAGGTTTGTGCATTTAATAATTAATAAACATATTAATTATTATGCACCTAAATGACAAGCTTAAGTGTAAATAGAATAATAGCGACCTTTAATAATTAAATCAGATAGACTTAATTATAAAGGTAAATTTACTATTACTCTAACAGGCACCCATCCTAAGGAAGTCACACTAACTTACATACACACTTCTGACTACAATTTGATACATAAATGAGCTATAAAATAGTATCTCTCTATGTCTAGATCAGTTCCTTTGAAGCACAGTAAGATCTCTTGCCACAATTCTTTCTGCCCCATACAGACAAGCAATTCAACCCCCAGTAGATCTAGAAAAACAAAAAAAATTATCACTTCTACAACAAAAAACATCTCCTACACAACATACACATTCGAACCCTACTTCATATTTATCAAGAAGTAGGTTAGAAAACCTATTCTTGAAACATCCATCTCGTAGCACCAAAATCAACCATTAGGATCTTTGTGTGCTTTCCAAACATATCTTTGATCCATCTTGAACAATGTAAATTGCTAGCTCATCAGGCACATAATCCTAGATCATCCCAAGGCGTCATTTAAGCTCAAACAAATAAACAAATTGATCATCCTTTACAAATCTGCCAGTAATTCTTGCCCTCCATCAAGAACATTATTGTCCCGAAATAAAATTCTTATCACTATCTTGCAGAATATCAGAATCACAAACCTTTTGAATGGTAGAGTCTAGACACATTGATATGCCCTTTACACATTCCCAATTGTGCGATCAAAGATCTCTTCATATGTTATTGTATGAACCCAAGCTCTGCAACTCTATCACATTGTTAAATAGTGAAATAACCAGTCTTTATCTGTGATGTCATAACTCCACCAAAACATCATGTCAACATCTAAAACTTTGCATATATCATGTAGACAACATCTACATCAACCTATGAGGAGCACAACTCCTCATCTTTAGCATCCTTTCTACGCAACTTGTCTGAACATTCCCTATTACTAGTAAAACTGTATAACAATTGTTCATACTATATGATAGACATGTAACCTGTATGAATAGACATCCAAACATTATGATAAACACATTGACATCAAATGATAGACATGTTGACATCAATGACAACACATCCAACTTTCTAACATCTAATACTTATTTATTGTTGATGCTCAACAAAAGTTTTACTAGAGGAAATAATTTGTAGCATCTTTTCTAATAGGATTAATTATAGAACTATTTCATAATTACCTTTGTTAGGCATCATCGCTTAGAAATGTCATTATATTTGAAGGAGGATTATGAATTATTTTATATTAATTCTTATTTTACATGGGATTTTTTTGCAATTAATTTTTGTTTTCAAGAAATGGTTATAAAATATAATTCTAGAATGGAGGCACAAAAATCTAATAGAACTAAATTTAACCTTTGAAAGCTCAAGGTGTGGGATTTTATCTAGAGTTTTTCATATTGTGGCATGTAGAGTTTATGATTATCTATCTGACATAATTCCTCAGACATGTGGAATTTGTATAAAGATTCATCTTGTGGGACCTTATATAGCTAGAAACTTGGGGGAATTACCTCTAAAGCTTTATAAATTATCACATGCATGCATATTAAGTTTTTCTAAATAACTAAAATGTGACCAAATATACTAATTCAATACTAATGAGAAAGAAAATAATTCAATAAATGGGTGAATAAAAGATCATAATATGCCAAACCATACATCTGAGTGGCAATAAAAATTCTAAAAACTAGACTTAACTTTCTATGTCAAAACCTAAATCAATTATCTATATAATCTATCAAAAGGTACTAATAAAGTTTGTAAGAACCTATTATATGATCTCATGTACATTATTTTTAATTTTTTTTAATAAATCAATAAAAAATTCAAGGAGATGCATATAAAAAATTAAAGAACATAAAAACTAGGATACCATTTTGCCCAACATGAGGCAAAAAAAATTTCATCAAAAATTTTAGATTTAACTAAAGGAAATTGAGAGAATATAATTTATTTTCTTTTAATAAATAAATTTAATTATTTATGGACCCTTTACTAAGAAGTTTTTAATAATATAAAAATATATATTTTTTGGCCAACCTAACTTGGTGAAAAATACCAAACTCATAACTTTTTGTTTTTAGCCATTAGAATAAGATCATCCGCGTAAAGGAGCAACTGTATTACATAATTGGTTAAATGAACCCCACCACCATCAAACTTGTGTAGCCATTCCTCTAATCTATCAATGTACACCCTAAAAGGAGTAGGGGATAAAGGTCGGCCTTGCTTGACTCCAATATCACTTCTGAAACATTCTAATAAGCCTTGTTTAGTTCTGATTTTAGCTCAGACTTGGTCATATAACCTATGAACAACCACCCTATAATGTTCGAAGATTTTGAGATCTTCCATTCTATTCCAAAGTTTACCTCTCGGTACTGTGTCAAAAGCTTTCTTGAAGTCAATAAAGTAGCAAAAACCCTCTCCACTTTGTGTATCCCAAACTTTCTCAATCAAGTTCCTAAGTGTGATGCAATGGTCTATCATAGAGTTTTTTGACCTAAAACCATCTTTCTCTTTGACCCTCTTTCCTTCCTTTTTAGTCCAAGTGTTGATTCACCTTTCTATCATGCTCCAAAAAGTTTACCAAAAAGAGGATTGATCATTATAGTGTGGTAATATGAAGGGTTGTTGATGTTGCCACTTTTGTGCAAGGGGATGACAACACTAGTTGTCCAATTTATTGGAAACCCATTCTTAATGACTCTGTTAAATATTCTTTTGATGTGAGGTGTGAGGGATTCAATACCCCATTTAAATATTCCGCTTGTAGACCATCTATGTCACTAACTTTACATGTTGCAAGCTTTATGATTCCTTCTCTAATGTTTTTTTAAGAAAAGAGTTAAGTTCTTGAGGTGATTACTGGGGGGTGTCTTTATCTTGCTCCCTCTCATTCAGTTGAATTGCATACTCTATCCATTAAGAATCTGTAATATTATGCTCTTTATTTAGGCTTCTTTGTTGCAATTCTTTCCAAAAGCCTTTTGGGTTGGTCCTCCTAAGTGAAATCAATTCCTTCCTTCTAGTTTGCATATCCTCCTCTTTTTTCAATCTTACAATCTTTTTGTACTCCCTATTATTCCCCCATGTTTTGCTTCTTTTCCTTGTTGTCTTACATTCTTCATCATACCATGGGTTAACTAGAAATCATTTTTGTTGCTTATTTTAGGCCTAGATCTTTTGCATGAGTTAAGAGCCTTTAAAATTATTGAGGTCAACTTGATGTTGTCTATAGTTTTCTTGTTTGACAAGGTCCCCTCATTGATTTCCACTTGTTGAAGCTTCTTTTGAAGCATTATTTGAAAAATTTCTTGGTTTTCTTGTGTCAAAAGGATTGTGCCTTGAGAAATTTCTTTCTTTTCACTTTGTTGTGTTTTTCCTTGGTACTGATTATCTTTTTGAATATTTATCTTTACATATATCAGATTGTGGTCCGATTTCATTTCCATGGGACAACCTGGTGCAGGGCACCCTAGGCAACATCCTAGATGTTCCTTATGATTTTGTGTTTTGAGTGTTATGTAATAATTGGATAGATCTTGGAAGATCATCCTCTTTTTTGGTTTGGATCCATTTGTGTGGTCAAGGATCCCTAAGGCACACCTTAAGCCTTGGGATGCCTTAGTCCACTTGGATCTTAGGGTTTGAAGCAATAGGTGAATTAGGGATTTTGATGTTTTAGACATGATTCCAATAAATTTGAATCATTTTAGGCATGTTTGAATAGGTTTGAAGGTTAAAGTCTTAACCTTTGGTCTTAGGTGACCAAAACTACAAAATGTTGCAAAAGATGTAAAAGTTGCTCGAGCAACTTTTCAAAAGTTGCTCAAAACGGTTCAAACTGGAAGGCCAATGGTCATAACTACATATGAACCGGTTCGGCTTCGCATATGAACCTATTTTAACTCATTTTGGTCTCTGAAAAAGAGAGAGAAGACAAGAGAAGATTGTAATGTAAATTTTGATGCAAAATCAATGAAAAACAAAGAGTTTTCCTGAGTATTTCTTACTGGTACGGCCATGTACGGTGGATTAAGTACAAGTTGTTTGCATGTGTTGAATCATTGAAGTTTCTACTTTCTAAAACAACTAGAATTAGTTTGATTGGTTATGTATAGCAAAAGTTCTAGTTCATTCCCTAAAACTAGTTAAGGAAGAAGTCCTAAACAAGCCCTGTTCGACAAATGGAACCCTAACTTGCATTTGAACTGGTGGAATTCCTCACCCACTTGGAAAATGCAAGTTAGGAGTGTATTAATAGTGATCCAAAAGACTCAGGGCATGACTCTAAGGGTCGTGGGTGTTTGGATCAAGCCTTAGGCTGAATATATTTATGTATTCAGCCAGGTAGATGAGTGTTGGAGTGTGCAGTTCGAAGAACTGATCGGTGGAACCAACCTGAAGGTGGATTTGTGTTAGTTGGAGTGTGGAGAAAGTGTTCAAGTCTTGAACCAATCCCATGAACCCATCCTTGCTGACTTACATTGAAATCCAAGCTTAATTTGGCCAATTAGGTCTGAGAACTCAATAAGGGTTAGGTGATGCAAGAGTGAAGTTGAGTCTTAGGACCTTGGAAATCTTTGTAACATCCAAAAGGGTGTCTGAATCTATTTTTGGTTTCACTCTGTCCATCAAGAGTAGGAGTTTGCACACCAAAAATGAGTATAAGAAACCTATTAGAAGTTGTAGTAAATTACCAAGTGCCAGTAATTACCAAGCAGTCCTGTGTCGACCAAGCAGTCTTGTATAGGTATGGATCGAGTAAGTTAAAATTGATTGATGCTCGATTCGTCTCAAGTTCAGAAAGATTGAACTGTATTAAATCTAGACTTGGAGGATTAGAGAGGAAATAGAACATTTCGTAAGCTTCCCGCTATCTGCTCTGCATCACAACCTTTCACCTCTAAATTTGTTAGACTTTCTATAAGTTTATTTGAGCTTATAACATAATCTGTTACACTTTGACCTTTGTAAGTTTGGCACATAATGTTCTCTTAGCTTGGGCAAGCTTTTAAACCATAAACCATTACATATAATCAGTTCGTATAAGTTGCACATCCCCAACAATTATGTCCATCCATAAGGTGCAAAATAACATGCTGCTAGATAGATTATGAATTCTTTAACTGCTATTTTGATCCATATGTAATGCTTGTTTGGGTCTTCTTTTTCAGCCTGTATGCGTTTTTCACAAAGCAAAAACTACTAACAATATTAATGAATGCACGTGGGGCTGGATTATGCCATTAATACCCGTCGTAGTGGAGTGATCGTTATGCATAATAATAAATTTCCCTACGGACTGTCAGATAATAAATTTCCCCATGAACAAAGAAACAGCCTGTCTCGCAGTCAATCGAATTAAACTATTCTATGAATGCAATGATACGGAACCAAGACAGAGGGGATTGGGCACATCAAACGCCTGTTAGAGCGCGCACAAGGCCCAAGCACCTTCATGAAAGAGGAAGCGTCCTCCACACCTAGTTGATGTTACCTCAACTCTTCATTGTACCAAACATCTGTATTCCATTTAGAGTAAGCTGTAAGGTATTAAACATTTAGCAAAGGCAGATCCATTTTGACAATAATTTATTGTCCATTGTTATAAGCTCTACGTCCCAGGTTCAAACCCTTTTTACATTCAGGTTTTGCTCAAATACCATGAGCAAATTAAGGTATTCCTTAACTAAAATATACAGTAAAGGACATATACAATAGTGAGAATGTCATTCAAATTATCAATACAGTAAAGGACATATACAATCGTGAGAATGTCATTCAAATTATCAATACAGTAAAGGACATATACCATAGTGAGAATGTCATTCAAATTATCAATACAGTCGTGAGAATGTCATTCAGTCATTTAATTCAACTGACATTTGATTAAATGAATTAAATACATAACTTTTGCTTTTACTGTTTCTAATATGGACCAATAGAAAGATAAATAAATGATACAATTATAATCATTTCAATTAGAAAATTAAATATAACTATAATAATTTTGTTCAAAATTTTGATTCAAATAGAAAATTGAACATAACTATAAAAAACTTTGTTCAAAATTTGATTCAAATAAAAAATTAAATATAACTATCAAAAATTTGTTGAAATTTTTTATTCTATGCTAGTTGAATTGAATAAATGCATAAGCATTCCAGAAACTAATAAGAACTATACTTACATACTAGGAAATCAACCGTCCAAAGCTGGAGAGATTGTGTTTTTTAATTAAAATTGCAATACATTCAAATAACTTGACCAAGAAAATAAATATAAGCCACACCAAAAAAAAATTGAGAGAATTTTATCATGCCCTAAAAGTGAAATAAACCAGTAAAGCTGACAAATTAGAAATATCGGAGAGCCCAAAAAATCAAACAACAGCAAGAACAATTGTGGTCCAACAGAGAAGGAAGAGACATCTTCATTATCACGAGTTAGGAGGTAACTAAACTGTAAACGAACTTATGCAGCTACGACCATAAAACCAATGTCCGGAGGGAGGTCCCAGTCGTTGAAATTATCCCACCCACCATAAGACAAGTCATTTTCATACATCATCCATGGGCCCCCGAGCAGTAAGTGCCTGAACATTCTTCTTCCTCCTTTTTCAGTTTCTTCCTCCCTCTTCCAGTTTGTTTCAGATTTTTGCAGTTATGAATTCTGAACGCCAAGCTTCAGAAACTAAATAACTCTATCACACCATGTTTTTCTAATGTGACCAATACCGACACCCATATTGATTTTCAATGAAAAAGTATCTAAATGACACTCCCAAGCATTAACAGTTTCACTTGGGTAAATGCTCTGTCAGTCCAGAATAAACCTGAGGGATGTCTCTTCGACTATAATGAAAAGGAATGCTTGCCATCACACGTTTGGAACTTTGAACTAGAAAAAGCCTTGGGAAAAACCCCGGTGTAGATCTCCTTAGCTATAATGAGAATAGGAGTTTTAGCATCAACGAATTGAAATTTACAAATCTTGTGAAGAAAACTGGAACCTTAAACCTGCTGGATCAGTCCACTTGTAAACTTAACCAAGGAGTCGAATAATAATATATCCCTTGTTGAGTTTCTGGAACCCCTAGATATATCTGTCCTGGCGGCTTTTAGCAAATAGCCAAGGGTTTCATACAAAAGAGGAGTCCAGGGCCATTATTGTGGAATAGGCCACTCCAGCTAAATCTTTTATCTATAAAGTAATTAATGACTAAATCTTCATTCTGATGATGGATCATGGAGTGAGATTTGAAACATTGATGCACTTACACTATCGAATCTGATGCTGATGATGATGGATCGTAGAGTGAGATCTGAAACACTGATGCACTTACACTATTGAATCTAGAAACTGAACAGAATAATTAATGACTAATTTAACATTGTAATCTGATATAATTATTCTCAATCTGAAAAAACTTATTGCAAAACCTAGAAGCAGAATTCAAAATGACTTGCCCCTGCAACTAGTCTTGACACTTGACACTAAAGCAGTGTCCAATCCAAGCTTTGGAAAGATTGACAAAGAACTTATCTTGGACTTGCTAAGAAGGGAGGAATATACTTCAAAAATGTCATGCGAGGGCTTTTGTTGACGACTACTAGAACAATGGAATAGTATAACCAAAAACAGTCAGAGAAACAGAAAGACTACTAGAACTTATCTATGAACTTGCTCTGAAGGGAAGCATCTACTTCAAGACTTTCATGCGAGGACATTTGTTGAAGAATACGAGAATAATGGAACAGTAAAACCCAATACATAGTCATAGAAATGGGAATTTTCAGAAAAGATGGATCTACAATATGTTCAGGGTAAAATTCCAGAGATGGGTTTGCTTCAGAATTTGTCATTGTGAAACTTTGGAAACCAAAGGTTTATGACAGCTAAAAAGTCATTTTCAAACTGATGTTAACTTTAAGAGAGGCAATGAAAAGAAGCCCCTGTTCCCAACATGGGATATTGCCATGGGCAAAAGACAACAAGCCCTGGTGCCAAGCATACCATATCGTTATACATAAAAGTGAGATAAATCTGTATCTATACTGAAACCAGCAGATACATGCTTGTTTTCACATTACTTGCGTGGCTAAAAACCTTTAAACTGTTAATCTATAAGGGTAACATATTAAAGAAATTGGGCACACAATGACTAATTCTCAGTTTTCAAGGCCTCCCAATCTGCAAATCAAAGTTTTCATTTAGCTACTGAGATATTATGGCAAAATAAATATATAGATGAACGCTACTCACTCTATGTTTTCTTCAGTATATTTCAAAACAGTATAAAGAGAAGAAGATCATAACATAGCCTATCAACTATTGAGTAAAAGCGTCTGAAACAAAATTTGAACAACATAAAGTCGAATATTATCACTGATGTACCAGTGACCTTTTTAGATGCCTAGTAGAGTAGTACCATTAAAAGAAGCTGCAAAGTCACGCATGTTTTCCTAACTGTATCATGAGTATTCTAAATCCTAAATCTGACTCATAAACTGACTCATGAACTCTGGATCAGTAAATAATGTTGTTCCAACTGGAGTGTGAAAAAGAGCCATAGAATTTAACTTGGGACCATTGCAAAGAAGGAAATCCAACAACTCTACTTCCTTTTGACCCCATATGTCTGATGAAATATATACATCTGCTTTCTTCAGCTTTGGGAAGGCCGTGTCTGATACAACTTCCCCTGCCACCATGTCCTGCAATCCCAAGAAGGGCTATAGTATAATATAAAATCTATAGATGTCTATGAAAGAAAACATAGAAACAAAGGAAAACAAGATTTACCTGGATGAGGATGTCTGTGATTTTCAGCTCTTCAAGGTCTGGAAAGGTGCTGATGAGTACTCCAAACGGTGTATCTAATCCTATTCGAAGGGATAATTTCTTCAGGGATTTCGTGGCCGGAATCTCTTCGAGTGCTGAGATTTCTGATGCCTCCATTTCTTGCAGAAACGAGAAGGAATTAAGCTCAAATTTACACAACATGAAACAATCCTTTATTTTGAGCTCAACCAACTGGGGACAATCTGCTGTAAAGTTTTCGATAGAATTTGTTCCCAAATTCAAGTGAATGAGATTGGGTGCACAGATTTGCAAATTAAACAAGCCGGCACAGCGCTTGATCACCAACTTCTCAAGAAGTGGGCACACTGCTATGAGCTGCTGCAATCTCGCATCAGTCAAATCACCAACCTCCAAAAGAATACAAGCCTTCAAAGACAGAAAACCCTTAAAATCACTGGGTATTTCTCTAATCCAAAAACCCTCGATTTCCAAAACCCTAAGAAGCTCACAGGCAAAAAGAGAAGACGGTACTTGCCTCCCCACCAATCCCCTGTAACGAAGAACAACTTTTTTCACTCCCTTCACTGCTGCCCCTTTCATGCATTGCTCAATGCTCACATTGTTCAGAACTTTTTCCCCTAATCGATTCTGCCCTCCCTGGAAGGAAAGATCGAACCGCACACTCTCAAGATTGGTAGAGTGAAGCAATAGGATATTGTTTATCACATTTTCCACATACTTTACTGAGGATTTGATTTCGGCCGCTTCTGCAAGGCGGCAAGCAAGTTTTATGAGTGAATCGAAAACAGACACAGAAAAATCGATGTGGGGAATGTTTCTACAGAGGGGTTTCCATCTGTGAGACAACAGAGAAGTGCGAATGGCATCTTTCAGTGAGAGATGAGAAAGAATGTTACAGCACAACAAATTATCAGGCAAGTCACTCAATCTATCAGTCTGATTCTCCATTGCAACTGAATTGCAGAAAACTCAATTCACTTCATTTCAAAGCAGCAGCAACTAAAGAAATGCCTACCCACAGGTATGTTCCATATCTGAATGACGATGCCTACAGTAAAATATTCGCAGCTCATGTGAACTTGTGCCGCGTGTATGTGAGAGGTTTGAGTATTGCCACGCCATTCCGTAAGCGCAGTATCAGGCTACGAAGTGGTGGGTCACGGAAAAAAGTTGAGGCCTTCTCCCGAATTTCAAAGACAGGGCGTTATGATGTTACTGGGCTTCTATGAAAAAAGGACAAAATAGGTAATCCTGTGGGCCGACGAAAAACGCGTCTCCGTACTTTTGAGCATTGAAGATTTATTTTTCGGTGGAATGGATACCATTGTTCATTCCGCCATTTATTTTTCGGTGGAATGGATACCATGGTTCATTCCGCCATTTATTTTTATGTCGTGGTTCTTTCTGCATGTATGCAAAGATGAATGTACTTTTTCTATAATTTCAAGAAAAGTATACTTATTTTACTATGGATCAAATTTGAAAAATCCGAAAATATAACAGATTTTTGTGAAATGTTCAGCATCTGTTCTTCATGATGTATGTTTTGAATGGAAAACATTTAAATTTCTGAGATCTAGATTTTTTTTTTTGCTTTTAGTGCATTTTATAGGAGCTCAGCAGCTGCCTTTCTATATTTTCAAAAAATAAAATAAAAAAATCAACAGTATATTTGGACAAAATGATGTTGAAGATGATTTAAATATATTTCTACAAAATTTTGAAATATTTTGGGATGATGAAGTAACAGAAAATTGTTTCTTTCAACGGAATAAAAATAATATATTTTAAATATATTTACTTAAAAGATGTTGGCAGATATTTTTGATGTTTGGTATTTTCTGGAGAAATATTTAAGAAATCTTTTATCTAAAAAAAATAGTTATTTAGTACAAAGCATGTGTCTTTGAATTGAAAGAAGTGTCTATTTTACTAAAAATCTTGAGATTGAAAGGTGTATCCATTTGGCCAAATTCACCCAGGCACAATCTCCTATGGTGTTGAACCTTACACTCAATAAGAATTAATTCTTGGATCATGTAAGTATTTTTATCTACAATTTTAATAAATTAACAAAATAATTTAAATTAATTATTTTAAAATACTTACCTTCCAATATAATGTCAAAGATATAGAATTAAGTATTTACATTGAAATAGGTATCCATTCTATCAAATTCACCCAATGCACAATCTCTTATGATGTTGAATCTTGCATTTAATAAGACTTGATTTTTGGAATTCAAAACCATTAAACTTCACCAACAAATCAAGCCTCCACTCACTTTATTGACTATTTTAATAAATTTTTATCTATATCTTTACAATATATAACCATGTCAATAATGTCAAAGTCTTATAAAAATATTATTTTAATTATTTATATTAATTATTATAAAATAAATAACTTTTCATATAATGTCAAAGATGTAGAATCAAGTCTTGAAATTGAAAGGGATATCCATTCTCTCAAATTCACAAGGTACAATCTCTTATAATATTTAAACTTGCACCCAACAAGACTCAATTCTTGGTAGAATCAATCAAGGCTTGTCCAAAAATATTATAAACATATTTAACAAATTATTTTCTATACATATTTATAGCTATGTCAATAATATCATAGTTTTACAAACATAAATTATTTTGATAATTTATATTAATTATTTTAAAATAAAAAACTTTTCCATTACTAAATAGTTATTTTTATAGGTTTGAAAAAACTACATGAATAGAACTAAATTGTTTACTTCACACATTAAACTATTTTTTAAACAAGTGCCACGTAGTGGCTAGTACTTACGTAATCAATTGTAATTATATTGTGAAATATAATTATAATTTTAATAAATTTATTATATTTTATTAAATATAATTCTATTTAATATAAATTTATATAATTATATTTATAACTAAGTGCCACATAGTGGCTAAGTACTTGCCTTAAGTTATAGTTTTAATTATATTAGTATATAATTTTTTAAAATTTAAACTAAATAATTATTTAAATTTATTTAATATATTATTAAGTTAGGTTAAATATTTAGTTTATAGTTATGTATTTCAATTAGAAATATAATTAATTCAAAATTTAATTTAATTTATATGTTAAATATATAATTATTAATAATAATATTCATAATTTATATTTATAATTCTATTAATATTAATATAAAATAAAAAATATTATTAAAATTTATTAATATATAAAATAAATAAATAATATAGAAATAATTTTTTTTTACTAAGTTTGCTTTTATTAAAAAAATTGAATTATTTGAAAACAAAAATTTAATACTTAAAGTGAGAATTTTAGCTATTTGTAATCTTCAATATACCAGTTGGATTCAATATACCATTTATAGCTTGCCCTAACCAGTTTATATACTACCAACTGCAAAATAGATGGACGACTTTGTTGTGCTTAATAATATGTGCTTTGATTTAAAACTTCTTTTACTTAAATGCTTATTAAATAATAAAATATTAACATATCTAAGCTGTAGGAATTTAGGCCAAAAATTTAGGAGTTTGGAAAATATGCACGACTATGCCTAGAGTTTATCTCTCTTTGAAGAGAAAAAAGGGGTCGGGATTGAATAAAAAAATTAGGTTTTCATTAGTATTCAATTATAATAAAAGTTTTATATGTTAATCATGTAGTTTAAATGATTGAAAAAATAATAATTATTTCAACTATATATTTATGTATTAGCTTTGAGACTTTTATTGAAAATAAAGATATATAAAATTTATATATTCTTTTTTATTAAATTTAATTACATGAAATAGTAGGCATATAATATTTTTATAATTTTATGAGAGAAATTTATTTTATCAAAAATTATTTATAAATTAATGTGATTTTTCAAATTCTTTTTATTTTAAAACATTCTAATAAAAAAATTAAGTAAAATTGACTTTTTAATTTATTTCTTGTTATATACTAAAATAAACTCATGTAATATAATTTAACATTTTTAATATACAATTAATATAAAAAAGAAAAATATTAATGAAAATCTAATTAAAGATAAAAACAAAAATTGTTTCCAAGCCCCGAAAATGCAATATGGAAGGACAATAAATAAAAACATGGTAAATTTTAATTGGTTCACTCGTGTAATAAGACTTCAAATGCATTTAATATGCTTGAGTATTTATATATGCAAAAAATGTCTGCTCTGCTTCTAATTAATCACAGGCCTGTGGAGGAGGGTTTGATAGCGAAATTGTAGCAGACTATTCTGATAATATTCGCAGCATTTATTGATGTAGGATGGCATATGAGGAGTCAGATTTGTTAATGATGTAATTGATTCATTCCAAATAGCAGATCGTAGGCATTCAAGGGGAAATTCGGCAGTCATACAGTTAAATAAAAATTGTAAGAAAATCAAAAAATCCTCACCACCCATTAACTCTGTGCACTATTTATTTAATCCTTATCATGTCCTAAGTGCTCATCACCCTATCACATAGCCAAACCCTAATACCTGCGCTCATCTCTTGCTATTTCCTTTGCTTAGCATTATCATCTGCACTCCTTGTCCTTTGGAAACCCTAACATCTATGCGCTCTCCATTTTTTCCTTAGCACACTTTTTCACTTGCGCTTCTCACCAACCCTAAATCCTCATCGCATATCCTCTTTGACCGTGTGCTTTCTAATTTATTTTCTGAGTGCATTTCACAGGGCCCCCTTATCTCAACATCTCAATATGTGTTCAGATTCATACATATCTAGCGATCTGATCTGAGATTATCTTAGCAGCATCACACATCTTCAGGCAGATACATAAATGCGAACTGAATTCACTAAATTATCTGTGAATCCTGTGCGATGCCTTTAGGATACAAGCAATCTGTGTTCTAAAGTCCTGAGCAACAACATTCGATCTTTTATCTTTGGAAATATGTGAATTCTGATCACTGGCGGCAACCTTACCTGAATCAGCGATCGACAAAAAATCTTACTGCTAGTGGTTCTTCAACATATACCCTCGGCGAATTCAGCTCTGTTCATATGCGATATGCAAACTTTTCATCATAAAAGGAAGTCTGCTTTCCTCCGGCGGCAAATCAACCTAGGTCTCATGCAAATGAACCCTGAGAAGGATGTTTCTAGTCACAACAAGGCAGTTCTTAAGGCCGAAAAGCCCAAAAAGGGAACGCAGAGCAATAATGTGTAGGACAAGTCTACAGTTGAAAAATCCATTTTTGTGTTAGGGGAAAACAAGAAAAGCCCTAAGCTTTTTAAAGATACCAAAATGAAGATCTTCACAGTCCATACCCTGGACAGTCAGATGAATTTTTTCGCAAAAACAAAATATGCGAAAGTGGGCACAAGTAGCGGGGATGCTAAGGTGGGAAGACCTGAATGCAGTTCATTATGCGGTACCGAGGAACCCCTATCTGCCAAGGGGGAAGGCATGTTCTTACCTACCCAAGCACCTTCCGTCTGCACGAAGAAGAAGGAATTCACCTGGCAATTGGTAAAAAATAAGAAAAGGGTGAACAGGTACCCATTATCTCAAAAATCTTTCAATTTAACTCTTAAAAACTCCTTTAATTTGCTTAAAAAGGAAGAAAATGGTTATATGATTAGCAATAATAATAGTAATCGAGTTTCTTGTAATAATTCATCTCACGAAACATTAAAGCTTGCAGCTTATACACCGCCACATAGGCGTATTATTCAGCAAGATCCAGGTAAGAATAATCATAGTAGTCATTATGTCTCTATCATCCTAGATAATGATGTTATTATGCAGCAGCAGAAAATCTTGATAGAAAGAGGTCTGATCTGTATCTGGAACGGTATGGGAGTAACTATCAAGAATGTAGTGAAGGAATTATCATTACTGCTACCGAGGGAGGTGAGTATAACACATCTTATGGATCTTTTTTTGTTGATTGTTTGCACCAATAAGAATATGAAGGATAACATTTTGAATAGAAAGGATATTAAATTCAGGAACATCCCATTTTCCTTTTTTGAATGGATGCCATTGTTTAATCCATTGCTATTAAATGATTTTAGAATAGAAAAGGTTGTCTCTTTAAACAACCTGCCTATAGAAATGTCTAACAAGGAAATCATAAGAACTATAGGGAATAAAATTGGGAAATACATTAGGACTATAGAGTCAACCTTTAATCAAACCGATAAAATTATCATAGTTGAGATGGAATTTCATCAAAAAAGCATCTTACCCATCCAATTAAACTTTAATTCAAATTCAGTCATAATCAATCCTATAATATTAGAAAAATTTATCGAAGAAGGTGTGTACTCCCAGAAGCTCCACAAAAACATAAATCTTATAAATCAACCCAATAAAGATGTGGAGATAAAGTTATGTAAGGACAGAGGGGGTTTTATAATTAGTCCTAAAAAGACTCAAGGACTAGACAGGCCCCATCCCACAGCAGATACATGTTTAAATACCTTGTTATCAAACCAATTTCAGATTAATAAGATAACAAGAGTAGAAAATATCCCTGAACCTCAAGCGCCATACAACATTACAATGAGTGTATCAAAGGATGAGGCCCATCCTACAAATGCTGAAAAAGATAAAACACTAATAAAAGAAAAAATTAATAAGCATAAGGATAAATTAATTATTCATACAGCAAATGAAGAAGCATTTCCAATGGTAAATAACACAATAGATCTAAATAGTCAGAATCTCAATGAAAATCAGGTGAAGGAAATTGAACTAGAAAAGACTAAGCAAGACAGAAATAATATCCATCTACAACTCGAAGGTAATGAGACTGAGATACAAACACAACAAACCCAAAAACCTGATTGTGACAATATAGAAGAAATAGTAGATCAGGCAAATAAAACTGAAGAGGAAGTCAATCAAATTATTAACTACTTAGGAGAATCATTAACTGATGATTTGAAGGACACGTTCTTAGAAGAGATTTGTGATTTTGACGAATTAAAAATTCAAAAAGAACTCTTAATTAAGCAAATCCAGGAATGTATTTTGGAAGAAAATGAGGATAAGGACATTACTCAGACTCAACCTTCCTACCCTTCACCCTCAAGGAAGGAAGGCTTAGACATAGCCCCTCCAGGAACAACAAGAAAAGATGCAGATCAGTTAGATATTAGTAAAGAGACAGAAGATCAAGAAATACAAAAAGTAATTATTGATATAGATGAGATACAAGATCAAACAGATACTGATCAGAATCAATTAGAGCAACAGAATAGTAATTTCATCAAACTTGGTGGCAATCTTTCATCGGTTAAAGACTCCATAGAAGGTCTCTTTGGTATCACTAACGAAGACAGGCAATTAGGTACAACAATGAAAAGAGGAAGTCTGAGCACCCCTAATATTAATAGAATTAAAAAGAAGAGGGGGAGGAAATCTACTGTGAAGCTAAGAACTATGGATGGTAATGCAAGAAACCAAAAAAAGATTGAAGATATTCCTAATATTGAAAAAAAATCAAAACTTAATCCCTTCGAATCGTGTTATTAGACAATAGAAATGCAAAAAGAAGGAATGGAAAAATCCCCCTTAGGGGAAACCTTTGACCAGGGTTCTTTGCTAGATTTTTTAGGATTAGACCCTGCCTCTGTTCTGGAGGATTCTAGGAGTAAAGATATAATAACAGGAGTATTATGTTCATTTTCGAATAAAGAACTTCATGAGGAAAACAAAGAGAACATTGTGAAGAATAATATAGAAACTTTAGGTTTAGGAAAATCAATTAAGGGCAGGTTAGAAGCTAATACGGGGAAACTAGTCAAATCTAGAGGAAGAAAATCTCTTGCTGAACTAAGAGCAAAGGAAGGAATGGCGCCAGGTCAGGTTAAAATTACCGATATTTTATACTCTGGGAAGGGGAAGGTCCTTCTTGAGTCCTCATGAAGATCCTTAGCTAGAATGTTAGGGGTTTGAATGCCCCTAACAAACAATGCCTTATTATAAGGCAATTAGTGAAAATTAAGCCGAATATGGCTATGATACAAGAAACTAAACTTTCTAATGAAGGATATGAGAAAATAAAAAGGAGTATAGGAATAAGAGAATTAATAGGTTATGAGGTAGAAGGTGCTTCAGGTGGAATTGCTTTTATTTGGGATCCAAGAGAAATAGTTTTCAATATTCATGAAAAACATAAAAATTGGATGGGAGGTCAAATCAAAAGTTTAAAGTCAGACTTAAAATTTAATCTAATAAACATGTACGCACCTAAATTCCTACATGAAAAGAGAATTGTATGGCAGGAGATCAAGGATTATATTGAGAGCTTCCCGAACGAAACATTTATACTAGGAGGAGATTTTAATGCTATCCTATCCTTGGGAGATAAACAGGGTGGGACAAAACACATGACAAAAACTACTTTAGAATTCCAAGAATGGATAAATAATATAGGGGCTTCGAAAATTGAATCAGACCGAGGGAAATACACTTGGACTAATAAACGTAAAGAGCAAAGTTAATAGTAGAAAAATTGGACAGGCTCTTCTTTATAGGGGAGTTGAGAAATTTTGACTTTAATCTTACTAATGAGGTCCTACCCATTGCCGGTTCTAACCACTTTCCTATAGAACTTGTAATTTCGGAACCAATCAGAAATTAAAAAATCCTATTTAGATTTGAAAAAATGTGGTTACTTAATGAGGAATGTTTGGATCTAATTAAAAAATGGTGGACAGAGGCAAGGTTTGAAGGTTCTAAGATATATAAAGTCATAAGGAAACTAAAAAAAATAAAAAGAAATCTGTCTCAATGGAGTAAAAACACTTTTGGGGATATATTTGTGAAAAGAGACCTTATAGAAAAAGAGCTGGAAAATGTGAATAAGGAGATTATTGAAGAAGGAAAACAAATTTCAGATGATAACATAGAGAAAGAACTATTATGTAAATACTATGACTCTCTTTCACAAATTAGCTCCTTCTGGGGGCAAAGAGCGAGAGAAACATGGCTCAGGGAAGGGGACCGAAACACCAAATTTTGTCACAACAGCGTCAAAGCTAAAAGGAATTTGAATAAGATTTCCAAAATCAAAGATAGCAATGGAAATATAATAGAGGATCCTAAAGAAATTGCAGATTTAGCAGTCTCTTTCTTTGAAAACTTTCTGAATAACTTAGGCAGTGTGGATTTGTTGGACCAGGCCAAGCTTTTAAGAAACATCCCTCATATAATAACCCCGCTCCAGAATAACTTCCTAAATGCCACATTTACGGAAGAAGAAATACTCAAGGTTCTAAAAGAAATGAACCCGGATAAATCCCCTGGGCCTGATGGATTTCCAACATTTTTCTTTCAAAAGTGTTGGTCATTTATGGGCAAGGAAATTATGATCCTCTAGAGGGAATGAGAAACTCAGGACATATTCTTAAAGAGCTAAATAACACATTCATTGCTTTTATTCCCAAAAAGGTCAATGCAGAGAACTTTAACAAGTACAGACCTATTTCCCTATGCAACACTCTGTATAAAATCTTCTCAAAAGCTTTGGTAGGTAGAATGAAACAACTTCTTCCGTTAATTATATCTGAAGAACAAACAGGATTTGTCCCTAATAGGTCAATTCTGGATGGAGTGATTATTTCTCATGAGGCTATACATTCAATAACAAATAATAAGGATCCGAGTATGCTGATTAAGTTAGACATCAGTAAGGCTTATGATAAAAAGGATTGGAGATTTTTGTGTAAATGTATGGAAGCTTTTGGATTCTCAAACCAATGGATCAATATGATTTTTGAATGCATCTCCACCCCTCACTTCTCAATTATGGTGAATGGGTCTCTTGAAGGCTTTTTTAACTACTCTCAAGGTTTGAGGCAGGGAGATCCGTTATCTCCTTTTTTGTACATTATTATGGCAGAAGCTTTGGGGAGAGCTATTACGAAACTTCAAGAAGAGGATAAGGTAAAAGGAATCAAGATTACTTCGGGAGTCGAGGTTACTACTCATCAGCAATATGTCGATGATAATCTCCTTTTTGGAAAAGCGATTTTAGAAGAAGCTCAAGCTTTCATAGAAATTTTAAATACTTATGCTAATGCTTCTAGACAGTGTATAAATGAGGAAAAATCAAAATTTTTTTTTATCAATATGGAAGAGAGATGAAAGAATGAGATTAAACGTATACTAAACTTCAAAGAAGGCTTCTTTCCATGTAAATATTTAGGTTTACCTCTGGATAAGGGGGTCAAAACAAATCACTTATGGGAAAATACAAGTCAAAATATCTCCAAGAAACTAGATCAGTGGAAAGGAAAATGGTTATCAAATGCAGGAAGGGTTGTTATGATCAGGTCAGTCCTCTTTGCTGTTCCTATTTATCAGATGATGAGCATGAGAATCCTGGCAGGTATCAATAAGGAGATAGCATGAAAATTAAGAAGTTTTTTCTGGCAAGGGTCGGAGGAAAAATCAAAAAAAGCTTTAATTGCTTGGAATAAGATTTGTAAGCCAAAAGAAGAAGGAGGTCTGGGAATTAAAGACCTTACGCTTCAAAACAAGGCCTTGGGGGCGAAATTAGTATGGAGAATGATTAAAAACCCAAAGGCAAAATGGGTTAAAATTCTAAGATATAAATACTTATTAGGAGAAGATGAGGAGAGTGTATGCCATTCTGTTAATTATCTGACAGGCTCACGCATATGGAACTTCATAAAAGAATGTAAAGATATAGTACTAGAGTCCCTTTCTTGGGATGTGAAGAGCGGGGATAAGGCTTTATTTTGGGATGACTCATGGGGTGGAAAACCTGCCCTTCGTGAAATTCTTGGGAATGATCAGCTAATTGAACTGATCAAACATAGTAAGGGAGAGAAGGTTAAAGACTATTTTTCACAAATTAATAATAGTGAGGGAAGCAACTGGGCATGGAATTCTCTAGAGGAATTCAGACTTCCCCTTGATTTCCAGGAAAAACTTAACAAAGCTTTACAAGAACGGAATTTCTATCCACGCTTTGGGGAGGACATAATCATATGGGCTGCCTCAAAGAGTGGAGTATACAATTCGAAAGAAGGTTTCAAAGTTTTATCAGGGATAGATAACCCTTCCACCAGTCTTCCCATTGATCTATGTTGGAATAGAAACTATCTTCCTAAGGCAGGTCTATTCTCATGGGCTGCTCTACAAAAAAAGATTCTCACCGCTGAATGGTTTGAAAAAATAGGGTACCATGGTCCTTCCAGGTGTGCCCTGTGTGAGAAGGAAAGTGAAACGATAAATCATATTTTGTTAAATTGTGAGTTTGCTAATAAATGTTGGCTTTGGGTACTGGAGAAATTAGATCTGAAGACTGCTCTTCAAAATGATATCACAGAAGTGTTTAATTCTTGGCAAAGATCATGTAAAGATGACTTATACAGTAAAATGAGATACATAATCCCATCTCTGTTAATCTGGGAATTATGGAAGGAAAGGAACCGTAGAATTTTTCAAGATAAAAAGATGAACATTGAGAGATTTTTGAACAAATTAGAGGCAAATATAGTAGAAATTACAAACAATAGAAATATGCTAGGACAATCAATGATGGAATTCTCATTAGAAGACAACAACTAGAGAAAAAAGTGGTATGGTTTGAAAGTTCCTCCCTGGATTGGTCCTAGCATTGACAATAAATCCTTATTAAGGGAAAACTGTAAATGGAAACCACCGGAGCAAGGGTGGATTAAGCTAAACTTTGATGGGGTAGCCAGGGGAAACCCGGGGGGTGGCAGGAATAGGGATATGTCTACATAATGCGAAAGGAAAGTTATTAGGAAGGATAGCAAAACCTATAGGAATAAAGACAAATAACGAAGCTGAAATAGAAGCTATAAGAATAGGTTTGGCATGGTGCAAAAAATGGAAGCTTAAAAGAATTGCAATTAAAGGAGACTCATCTATTATAATAAATGCAATAAGATAGGGTAGAACGCCGAATTGGAAACTAAATAGTGCTATTGAACAAATAATGGAAACACTTGAAGTTATAGGAGATTATACAGTGAATCACATCTACCAGGAGGGCAATTCAGACGCAGATAAGTTAGCTAACCTAGGAGCCGACGGGCAAGAAATTGAAGAAATTCATGAGAGTTTGAAAGAAGAACACGGAAGGTGAAGGAAAATATTTAAAAATAGGAAATCAAGACTAGATGTAATAAATATATACGAATTTAAAGGTAAACAAGTATAGATACATTTGTGAATATAAAATAAATTGCATATATATATATATATTCATATATATAAATTGCCCTCTTACACAGTAGACTTCATGATAAGGATTGTAAGAATTTATGTCTCATTTAGTCAAAACAATCATCAAATATTAGGGGCATGCCAATCTACAATGAAGTCTCATTGATCACAAAAATTATAATCTTCAAAACAAAAAATGTTGTGATAAATTACATAATATATCTTAAAAATCACCCCCTGCCTATTTTCCCAAACTAATTTTTTTCTGTTACATTTTCGTGTAATAGTGCTTATAGCATGGTTGTCAATGGAAATGGACTTAGATTGAAATGTTTTATTTAGTAGACTAACTCATGGATTAAGATTTGCAGTTCCATAATTTCCTCAATACCTAACCTGAACTGGCATTATGAATAGATGAGGATTGAATCAGGTAAAGGATTAATTAACTGTAAATTAGAAGAATAGAGATGGCCTGGTGTTTTCTTATTTTGCAGGAATACAGGGAAAGAATAACAGACCTAATAGGCAGAAATAAAGAAAAGGAGAACTTACAAAGCTAAGGCAAATACTCAAAAAGTGAAGATGAGAGAAAAATGGCATGATTCTTCAAAAGCACAGTTAAAGTTAAAGGGAGGCTCATTAGCTCTAAAGATAAGAGTAGGGTATATGTAATCTCAATCTAAATAAATGTATTGTACAAGATGGGAATGCCCATTAGCTCTACTTAAAAGAGCATTGTATTCAAAAGTATAATGAAAATTTCTATTCACTATCATGGAGGTATGCCTCCATTAATTTGTATTAAAAAGGGAATGCCCTCTTCGACTCCATCAAGTGGAGCTTTGTAATCCTATGCTTGTAGGAACTCTGAATTTGATATTTTATTTCTGGACTAATGTCCCGGGCCAGACTGGAGGTTTTCTTCCCCGTTCTTTCCTACCAGTGCTCGCACGAATGGAGGAAATTGTAAAATGATAAATTTTAAATAAATAAAATCAAGGCTTCAGCCGTTTATTGATTAAAAAAAAAAAAAGACTTCAAATGCATTCATCCAATGAGATGATCAAATTTAATTTCTAAATATTATAAAGTTAAATAATTTAACTTAAAAAACTTATAATGAAATATAAAAAAAAAATTTCATTGGTGTAAAATAGTTCATTTAATCCTAGTTAATATCAAAAACTCAAAAACGGATACAATAGTACTTAGCCTACCGGCAAGTACTAATAATGAAGAATTTTCATTAAAACTATTATAAATAAATAAATTTAAATAAATCGATATTTTGAACTAAATTTAATAATTTTTTTAAAATAAAACTATTATAATAATATTAAATATTAATTTAATATAGTTTAATTTAAATATTAATATTTTGTAAAGAAAAAATAAAAAATTATAAGCAAATAAAATCACATAATTTTTTTACATAAATAGTTGTTAATGTATAATTAATATATAATAAAAATTAAAATTAAAAAACTTAAAATATGAATAAAAATAAATTATATTATAATGTCATAGGTTTTTATTTAAATTATAATATATTGTAAAAATTAATAGTATAAACTAGAATAAATTCAAATAACATAATTTTTAATTTAAAAATATATTAATAAAAAATAAAAAATAAACAAAATAATTTTAAAAACAACAAATCCTAAAAAAAATCTTATGAATTCTAAAAAACTTCTATAAAATTTATTCATGCTTAAAAAATAGGTCTATAAGACCTTTAAATGTTTTAGCCAATTTTTTACAATTTAACTTAAAAAATTTACATGTAGACTATAGAAAATATTTTTTTTAGCAAAATAAAATTAAACTAAATTGTAATTGGTGGAAAAAATCGGTTTTAATCACTAGTTAATCGAAGAAATCCAAAAACGGATGCAATAGTACTTGCTTAGCCTATGGACAAGTACTAATAAGAATTGTATTAGTTTAAAATATAATACGGATGGAAAAAAAATGATTTATTCTAAAATTAATTTAGTAATTTAATATATAAATATTTTAATTACAATTCAGAGTTTTAATTACAATTAAATAAACAAAAAATACACTCACAGACATTCAAATATTAACCTTCTTTTAACACTAAAGTAGATACAAGGTGGTGGGGCCACGTGTATCCAAAAGTGAATGTTGTTATTGACAAGCTAACTATTGTGGAGGTTAAGATTTTAATGGATTAAATGTTTTCTTTAATCTTCATCTTTTTGTGTAGTAGTCAAAATCAATTGATTAAAAAATAAATTATAGAGCATTTTGTGGTATTAGGTATGTTTGTAAACTGAAATCCTAAATCAAATCTATTAGATTTCCACAATCCATGTATATATTGTATCAGTTTTCTGAATTCGATTGTGTAGATCTCATCTCTCTAACATCCTGATAATGGATCATGTAGTATGATCCAAAATGTTAATGGTTAAAAACTATACACAATCAAATCTGATACAGTATGAAACCCTAAAGCTAAAGTGTATGAGATGAATTGGTAAATATTATGATTTCACTCTTCCAACAATTAGGTGTTATGAATAAAGTTACATTTGAGATGTTACAATTCTATTTTTTTTATTTTAATAGTGTTGTGCCATTAAAAAAAAGTTGTAGATGACGTGATGATTAGTCTCAACTTCCATGCAAGTAGTGAAAATGGTCCTTATCCTTTGGATTCAGTAGATGAGTATGCCAATGCATATTTACACAACAAAGAGTGGTATTGAATTATTTAAAGTAGTAGTCATAGAAACGACAATTTTGAGAAAAGATGGATCTACAATATCGAGGATAAAATTTCAGAGATGGGTTTAATAGTAAGTAGAGAGTCAAAAGCTAGCATGGGAGGAAGTGATGGAGCAGAGAGGCCTTCTACAAAATTTTCAAAGAGCGTGTGTCATGCATGATGTAACTGGGCTTTTATACAAAGAAAGGACAGCATCAGTAATCCTATTGACCCTTAAAATAAGCGTCTCCTCATTTTTTTTTTAAATGGATGTCGTGGTTCTTTCCGCTATATAGAAAAAGCATACCTATTTCTATATTTAAAAAAAAAAGGATAATCAAATATTTGGACAAAAAGATGTTGAAGATGATTTAAATATATTTCTACGAAATTTTGAAATATTTTTGGATGAAGAAGTAACAGAAAATTGTTTCTTTCAGTCGAATAAAAATAATATATTTTAAATATATTTACTTAAAAATGTTGACAGATATTTTTGATGTTTGGTATTTTCTTGAGAAATATTTAAGAGATCTTTTATCTAAAAAAAATAGTTATTTAGTACAAAACATATGTCTTTGAATTGAAAGAAGTGTCTAGCCTATTTTACTAAAAATCTTCATATTGAAAGGTGTATTCATTTGGCCAAATTCACCCATGCACAATCTCCTATGATGTTGAGCCTTGCACTCAATAATAATTAATTCTTGGAAGACTCATTGAGAACCATTAAACTTCAATAAATCAAGTGTTCATTAACTTTATCTACAATTTTAATAAATTATTTTAGATCAACAATGTCAAAAAAAATTTAAAATAAATTATCAAAATAATTTATATTAATTATTTTAAAATACATACCTTCCAAGCTCCAATATTATTTTAAAGATATAGAATTAGGTATTTATATTGAAATAGGAACCCATTCTATCAAATTCACCCAATGTACAATCTCTTATGATGTTGAACCTTACATTTAATAAGACTTGATTCTTGAAATTCAAAACCATTAAACTTCAGCCCATTGACTTTATTGACAATTTTAATAAGTTTTTATCTATATATTTACAATATATAGCCATGTCAATAATGTCAAAGCCTTATAAAAAAATGTATTTTAATTATTTATATTATTATTATAAAATAAATAACTTTTCATATAATGTCAAAGATGTAGAATCAAGTCTTTAAATTGAAAGGGATATCCATTCTCTCAAATTCACAAGGTGCAATTTCTTATAATGTTTAAACTTGCACTCAATAAGACTTAATTCTTGGTAGAATCAATCAAAGCTCATTCAAAAGTATTAAATTTTACCAATAGATCAAGTGCTCATTGACTTTATCTACAAATTTAACAAATCATTTTCTATATATATATTTGTAATATATAGCTATGTCAATAATATCAAAATTTTATAAACAAAAATTATTTTGATAATTTATATTAATTATTTTAAAATAAAAAACTTTTCCATTACTAAATAGTTATTTTATAGGTTTGAAAAAATTAAATGATACTTGTCGGATTTAATTATAAGTTTTGTTGTAAAGAGTGGTTCAAATTCTTCCTTAAGATTTTTAGCTGTTTATTTTGTATTTGTGGAAGGTACATAGAGAATTTGACTAAATATAATATAATATATAAATATTTTATTACAATTCAGAGTTTTAATTATAATTAAATTTAAAAAAATACAGTCACGAAGATTCAAATATTAACCTTCTTTTAACACTAAAGTAGATGCAAGGTGGTGGGGCCACGTGTATGGAAAGGTGAATATTGTTATAGATAAGGAGGCTAAGATTTTAATGGATTAAATATTGTCTTTAATTTTTCATCTTTTTATGTAGTAATCAAAATTAATTTATAAAAATAAATTATAGAGCATTTTATGGTATTAGGTAGGTTTGTTATCTAAAACCCTAAAACTAAAGTGGATGAGGTTAAGATTTTAATGGATTAAATGTTGCCTTCAATCTTATTTTTCCTGTAGTAATCAAAATCAATTTATTAAAATAAATTATAGAGCATTTTGTGGCATTAGGTAGGTTTGTAATCTCAAACCCTAAAGCTAAAGTGTATGAGGTTAAGATTTTAATAGATTAAATGTTGTCTTTAATCTTCCATCTTTTTATGTAGCAATCAAAATCAATTTATTAAAATAAATTATAGAGCATTTTGTGGTATTAGGTAGGTTTGTAATCTCAAACCCTATAGCTAAAGTGTATGAGATGGGTTGGTATATATTATGATTTCAATAAAGTTACAATTCTATCTTTTCATTATAATTTTTTCATTTCTAAAAATATAGATGTAAATTTTTTAACTTTATAATATTTTATAAAATTTGTTTTACCTCCATACTCCATCTTTTTTGCCCTTTTTGTCCATCATTTCTACTGACAATATACTTGACTTTAGTTATATAATTAATTTTAATTTTAATTTAAATTTATATGTAAAATGATTTGTAATTACAAATTATTATAAAATTATTATAATTATAGTTGTAATAATAACTTTGTTTAACTTTATAAATAATTATAAAATATTATTTATAATATATTTAAATTATAATTTTTTTACTTATAATTATATTAGAAATAAAGCTTATTGTTATACTTTACAAAATAATTTAAATTAACATTAGAATAAAATAAAATTAACTACAATTTCTAATTTATATTATTAAAATAATTAAAACTAATATAATTATCATCATCAAATTTTATAATTAATTAAAATACATTTATTAATATTAGATTTACATTTACATAGATTTATAGTAAATATAATAAAATACATTTAAATTTATCTACAACTAAACTTATAATTAAATCTAGCAAATACTGGCCACTACGTGGCACTTGTTTAAAATGGATATCAATAGACAAGTCTCCATTTTCTATTTTTGAATTGTATATGATAGCCTGAAATTTTATTAGACTGTATAATATAAATATATATTATTTTATAATATGAATAATAAAATATAAATACAATATTTTAAAATGATAAAATATAAATATTTCTAAGTTTCAAGATATATAACTATAAATTTAGAAACTTATTAATAATTATTAGATTAGTAATATATATGTTTCAATTTTACTTATTATCTATATATATTACTTTAGAATTTTTTTAAAATAAAATATATTAACTTTAAAAGCTTGTTTAGTTTATATATATTACTTTGGAGTTTTTAAAAATAAAATATATTAACTTTAAAAGCTTGTTTAGTTTATAATGGTGTTGTGCCATTAAAAAAGTTGTAGATAACGTGATGATGAGTCTCAAATTCCATCCAATAGTGAAATGGTCCCTTATCCTTTGGATTCAGGGCAGCAGCTATGCAGCCACCAAAATTGTGAACCATACAAAAGGAAAACACTTAGTTTTTTTTTCAAAAGTTTGTAAAAAGCTATATAAAGTAAACAGATTTCGTGACTGGATAGCCACTACCCAAGGAAACTTTGAGGGCTTATACGAAATTTTCAAAGAGCGTGCGTCGTGATGGACCCTAAAAAAACGCGTTTCCGCGTAGATATTTTCGAGGTTCAAGATTTATTTTCTGAAGATGTAAGGTTTTTTCCGCGTATCGAAAGACTGGTTGTACATTTTCTAAGTTTTCAGAAAAACTATAATCAACGGTCAGGCATTCCGTGATCTCACATCCTATGGTCGATATTTTCCGAAGGCCTGCTTTTGATGATCAACCGTTCAGTTATGTCCACGGGGTTGAACGACCATGAAATTAATCCGGACCGTTTATTTTAGTTTTGGCAAAAATTTAGATTAAATGGATGTTACACATCGTTCAAAATGAAAGGATTGCCAGAGTTAGTCAACTCCACGATATATTTCGTAATTGGTATGTTTTAATAAGTCTTGCAAGAGAATGTCTTTGCTCTATTTACTAAATATTCATCACTTATTTACTAGTATTAAATAAATAAATAATTCATATATCAAACAAGATTATTATATCCATTATAAGAGGAGATATTTATGCAGTCATCAGATTCTTTAATGTTATTAAGGAGGGACTTAAGTTTTTTTAAACTCTCCTTTATAAAAGTTAAGCTTCTCATGACACATCTTAGACTCCATTTTTTTGAATTTTACATTTTTCAAAGGAATATATATTTAAATATTAATTTTAACATATAATTAAAGAACAATAATATTCATATATGATAAGAACGATGTTAAATTTTTAATTATATATATTTAATTTCTTATATTTTAAGTTAACATTTTATAAAACCAGTTTTTAATTTGTATACTGAATATATAATTAATAAACACACTAAATATATAATTTTAGACTATATATTTTTCTTTGTGCTTATGTAATATTTTATAGATGTGAAATTTGTATATTTTTAATATTAAATATGACCAAAGTTGATTTTATAAAATTATTAGATATTTTAAAAGAAGATTAGAAATAAAAATAATAATAAATCTTATACAAAGTCAAAATAATAATAATAATTTCAAATATTATTAAATAATTTAGGAGATTTTAAAGTCAGTCCAAATCACCAAAGTTTTCCATCTAATATAATCATACTTCCAAAATTATTAAAATTATCCAAAAATATAACCCATCATAATAATAATAAATATTTGTAAGGATTGCCCTATCTTTAAGTGGACTAGTCCTCAACCTAATTCACAGACTATTCCCCCTTTGCAAGAACAACAGGTGTCTTCTGGTCAAGCTACCCGCATGATTATTACCCCTCATGTTGCTCCTAATACCACCACTGGGAATAATAAGGAGATTGTTCAGGTGGATGATGGGACCCAAGATGAATTCCAATTTGTTTCACACAAAAAAGGGAGAAGAAATGTCCAGAACCCTAATGGTGATAAAGTTGGGAACTCTTCCTAGGGTAACTCTAGCCAGGCAGTTGCTGCCCCTAAACAGAATAGCGTCGCCATCATTTCCCCCCTCCCTAGGGAAATAATTCCTCCATGGTTAAGAATATTAATAAGAATTTTGAAAGCCCTGTTGGAGACAAGCTCCAGCCCTCAGCAAGAGGTGGGACCAAGGTGACTCCCTTGGCTATTACTGGGTCTCCCGCTGATCCCCCCCTTGCTTGGAGCTAACTCTTGCTTCCAACAGGGTTGTGCCTGCTAAGACCTTTAATGAACTTGACGATGACTATGTCATTGAGGTTATTGTTGTTGATCCTACTACGTTGTGCCCTATTTTGAATTCTCAAGCCTCCCAAATCCCTCAATGGACTCAAGAGGTTGTTACTCCTAGCTTTTCCTCTCATCACTTAAATGTTGATCTTGAAATGGATATGGTGCTTGGAGATGAGAAGGCTTGGTCTGATGATACTATTAAACCTAAGAGGAGGGGCAGGCATGTGGGATCTAAAAACAAGGTTGCTTCTAATAATGTGAGTAGTGGACAACTTGATTCCAATTGTGGTAAAGCCGCCAAGGGTTCCCATCTCCCAGTTAGTTCCTCATGAATTACATCTCTTGGAATATTAGAGGTCTGGAATCCCCAAACAAGAAGTATATTATTCGGAATTTTTTGTGTTCTCATAAAAGAATTGACTTTTTAATGATGCAAGAGCTTAAATCTGTTGGTTTCACCCTTGAGGATAATCTTGACTTCATTTGGAAAGACTCTGTTAAGGTTGTCTCTGACCACCCTAAAGGTCGTGGGGGGACTAATATTCAGATTAGCCCCAAATGGGCTAAGTGTATTATTAATAGAGGTGCTTCTCCCTATAACCGTATTGTTTGGATCACTCTTAATATTAATAATGAAATCCTTGGTTTATGTTTTGTTTATGCCCCTAATGACTATAAGGATAGACTCACTCTTTGGGATTGGATGTCATCCCTCCCTAACATCCCCTAGTTGTTTGGGGGAGATTTCAATATGATAGAATGTCAAGATGATAAGTCAAGGGGGCGTCCTCTTGATTGGAATTACCTTGAGAAAGTGCATTGGGATAAACTTAAAGAGGGGAAGCTTCTATTTGACCCTTTAGCTAGAAATAAGGTTGTCTATAAAGAAATTTGGTATACTTGGTGCAACTTTCAACAAGGGGCTAGTAGGATATATTCTAGGTTGGATAGGTTTTATGCTAATAAAGACTTCTTTTCCTTTCTCCTTGACTCCAATGGTTGTTTTACTATTGTTTGGCCTATGTCCCTCTCTGATCACCATCTCATTTTAGCTCGGATTGCTTTTGGAAACTCCTATGTTATTCCCAGACCTTGTAATGATAAATTTTTGCTCAATGTTAATCTCCTTAAGGATCCTGATGTTTGGGTTGCTACTAACATTATTAGACTGATCAATAAGAATGACAAGAACCTTACTGCTCATATTGATAGGTGGAACTATAACATCTCCTAGTGGCATAGCTTCCTTCAAACTATTGGTAAGAAAAAGGCTAAAGATTTTAGGTTTATAGAAAAGACCCTTTCCAATAATTTGCACTCTATTGAAGCCACCATTCAGGATTCCCCTAATGATAGCTCCCTTTCTTTTTAGGTTTGTAAAGTCAGGGATTCTCTTAGAGCTCACCAACATGAGAAGTCCAGGGGTGCTAGAGTTAGATCCTGGGCCCGTTGGATCCAGGAAGGAGATAAAGGATCCAAGTTTTTCTTCAATTATCTCAAGCATAAACAGTTTAGGGAACACATCGAGAGGATCATCCTTGACAACCATGAGATTACTGACTCTACTGCCATTAAATCTACCTTCATCAATTTCTATCAAAAACTTTTCATTTCTGAAGATAGTGAGGATTCTAAAGTTTTAAGAGAAGATTGTAGAAACCTTATCCCTTGCAAAATATCTAAGGAGGATGCCTTGTTTCTTAAACAAGATATCACCCCGAGAGAGATTGAAAAGGCTATTTGCACTATGAAAGATGATAAAGCCCCGGGACCTGATGGTCTCCCTATTGAATTCTATAAAGCCAATATTGACTGGGTTTGTAAGGACCTTCTTGATATCTACTCTGAGGCCATTGGTACTGGTTCTTTAGGTAATTCTATTAATAGAGGTATTATCAAAATCATTCCTAAAGAGGGGGATAAAGCCCTTATAAAAAATTGGAGACCTATAACTCTTCTTAATGTCTCCTATAAGATTCTTGCTAAGATCACGACTCTGCACCTTGAGAAGATCCTTCCTAAATTTATCTACCCCACGCAAACTGGATTTATTAAAGGTAGATATATTCTTGAAAACCTCATCACTAGCTGGGAGTCCATGGACTGGTCCAAAGCCTCAGGATAAAATTCTGCTATGTATCTTCTTGATTTTGAGAAATCTTATGATAGAATTGAATGGGGTTTTGTCATTATGATGTTGGAGGTTTTTGGTTTCCCGTCTGAGTTTTGTAACTTTATCAATGTTCTCCTAAATTATGTCATTGCCCAAGTTGATGTTAATGGTTCTCTCTCCCAACCTATTAAGCTTAGTAGGTCCATCAAGCAAGGTTTCCCCTTGGCCCCTACCTTGTTTGTCATTGCTTTAGATGCCCTTTTTTTTATCTTCTTCGTGACAACTCTGTTTCTCCTAAAGTTAATGGTATTTTTCTTCCTTATGGTAATGAGTTAATCAATATTCAATTTGTTGATGATACCTCCTTGTTCATTAAGCTCTCTTCTCATAATTTCTATGCTTTGTGTTATAAACTTCAAATCTTCATTAAGATTTTTGGGGCTCGTATCTCCAGGTCCAAATCCATTCTCCTTGGGTGGAAAGACCACCCTTCGGATTGGGTTCTCCAAACAGATGTCCAGTGGGGTGGACCTAATAAGATTGTCAAATACCTTGGAATCTCTTCCTCGGTGGACCTTTCTCTCAAGGATATGTGGATTTGGGTTAGAGATAAGATCTCTTGAAAACTTAATTGTTGGACCAATAGGTACCTCTCTCTAGCTAGTAGAGTGCAAGTTTGTCAGAAAATTCTTTCCTCTTATAATATTTACTATTCATCTGTCTAGATGTTTAGTAGTTATCAAATTTATGAGATCCAAAATTCCATTAGGAAATTCTTGTGGTCTGATGGTAAAGGCAATAATAAAATGCATTTTGTGAAATGGGACTAGTGCCATGTGGACAAAAATTCTAGTGGTCTAGGCCTTAAGGACCTCAAACTTCAAGGTGTTGCTCTTGCTGCTAAGTGGATCTTTCGTTCCTTGGAAGGTACTGAGCCCTAGAAGGTTTTGATTAGGCATAATATTGAGCGGGGAGTCCCCAAACAGGCCAAGTCTTGGAAAGCTCTTCCTTTCAACGACTTGGTGGCTGATGACTTCTCGGTTGTTGTCTAGGGGTCTTGTGTTTTCAAAACCATTTGGAGAGCCTGGGAGCATGCCAGGGTTCATAAGAAGGATACCAGTGCGTTTAGTCATAATTTGGTCCATGGGGAGAGATCGATTTGGTGGAACCTTTCTCATTCATCTAAACCCCTTACTCTTACCCAGGATTGTTTGGCTAAGTCATGGGCTTCTGCTGGTATCTCTAGTCTTATAGACATTTATGATAATGATGAGCTTGTTAGCTGGGACACTCTTAGGAATAATTTCAACCTTCCCTTGTCTCAAAAGGAAACTTATAACATGATCTCCCAAGATAGTGTTGCTCTCCTTCCTAGCTTTGAGTGCTTTGTTGATTCTCATAGCTTTTTCAGCTTCAAGTGGTCTAATGGTATTGTGCTTTCTATGATCAAGGCTTATAATATTTATAATATCCTCTCCTGTAATCTCTCTATTATCAATCATGTTAATAACCTTTGGTACTCCAATCTTGATATTCCAGTTTGGCAGAAATACTTTGATTGGCTTTGGAAAGGCTTGGTTGCTCTGAAAGTTAAATGCTTCAAATGGTTGTTGATTCTTGATAGGCTGCCCCTACGTAGGGACTCATCTGTTGTTGAATTGTGTAATATTTGTAGAGTTCCTGAAACTTGCAAACACATTTTCTTTAATTGTCATTTTGCTAAAGAAATTTGATTATTATTTGGTATTGAAATTCCTAATCTTATCAATGTTTTGGAGATCATTATTGGATTTATACACGGGATTAAAAAAGATGCTAATTTGCTTTGGTACAATCTTTCCTCCACTATTCTTTGATTTATTTGGAAAGTTATGAACGAAGATAGATTTCAAGGTAAAACCGGGGTCCTTACTGAGTCTTTTTGAAGTCTCATCTTTTCTAATATTGTGGAACAATCTCTGTGACTATGAAGATTGAAAGGAAGAAGCTTGCTAGGTTCCTGAAGGATGGGCATTTCACTATGTTCATATACGGTCTCAAAGACTGGTATGAATGGAGGCATTGCATGTTCAACCTCCCAATATTTAATATGGCTATAGCCCAGCTTCTACGAGAGATTAGAGAGAACAGAGATTCGCCTCTTGACAGAGCAGCTATGATCAATCAAATTGTGGATAGAAAGAATATTATTTGGATGGAGGGTCCTCTTGGTTGGACAGCTTGGGCCGACAACCTTGATGGTGTTCTTCACTAGCAAGCTCTGACTCCTCTTTTTTGTTGTTGTTTCTTTTGATCTCCTGTCTCTTTTGTGTTGTTTGGCTTCCTCTTGGCCTCGTTTGCTACTTGTTCAATGATAATTGTTTTGGCTCTGTTTTAGTTAGCTGGTGGATAGGTTGAGGCTCTGCCTCCCTATTGGTTTGATTTTTGTAATATTTTTTGGTACTCTCTATTTTTAATATATATATATATATATATATATATATATATATATATATATATATATATATATATATATATATATATATATATATATATATATATATATATATATATATATATATATATATATATATATATATATATATATATATATATATATATTAATAATTTAAAAAAAAAGTATAACTACCTATTTTAACTATCTTACTATAATTACTTGCAAACCCCATCCCACCCAAGTTTGTAGAGTTTACATTAAATTTTTTTCCATATTCGCTTCTTGTTACCATTTGCTTTCTTTTTTAAAACTTAAATTTAAAATTAATTTTAAAATAAATATTATGATTATAATTAATAATTACATTTATTTATAATTTTTTATTTTAATGTATATTATCTAAACAATATATTATATATTAATGATATTTATTATTATATAAAATCTTTGATATAAAATAAATTATATTTTTATCATATATTAATAACATTGATAACCACTGGTATATTTTGATCAATGGATAGTCAATTTAATTTCTTATAACTCAATTTTTAGTACTGGTTGCATAAAATTGTTTTTCTTTAAATAGGATAAAAATAATAGATACTTTAAATACATTTATTTAAAAGATATAGAGATATAACTTTGATGTTGGAGAGATATTTAAGAAATCTTTTATCTAAAAAAGTTAGTTCTTTAAATGAGTCTTTAGATTGAAATGCGTATCTATATTTGTCAAATTTATCCAAGACAAAATCTCTTATAATATTGAACGTTGGACTCAATAAGACTTAATTTTTAGGAGAATCATTCAAGGTGCTTTTAGAACCATTAAACTTCACCATTAGATCAAGTGCCCATTGACTTTATCTACAATTTTAATATTTTATACTAATTATTTAAAATAAATAACTTTTCATATGATGTCAAAGAAATAGAAACAAGTCTTTAGATTTATATGAGTGCCCATTTTTTCATGTTCACCCAAGGCACAATCTCTTATGACGTTGAACCTTGCACTCAATTAACACTCAAGATTCTTGGCACAATCATTTAAGGCTTAGTTAAGACCATTAAATCTCTCTAATAGATTAAGTGTCCATTGACTTTATCTACAATTTTAATAATTTTTTTACTCTATATCTTTATAATATATAACCATCATTTAACAATTTTCTGGGTAGATTGTGTTAGAGTTTTGTCATCAGTGCTTTGGATCCACTCTCTGATACAATATGAGGATGAAAGAGAGCATAAGGAGATCAAAATCATCCTTATGCTCTCCTTATGCTCTCTTTCATCCTAATGTTGGATCACAAAGTGTGATCTGAAACATTGATAAAAAAAACTCTAACATTGTCTGCCTAGAAAATTGTTAAATGATAGAGCTATGTATTGTGAAAATTTGATATCTTTAACATATGGTCATGTCAAAATATCAAAAATTTATTAAATTTTTTTTATTTTAATAATTTATATTATTAATTAAAATAAATAACCTTTCATATAATGTCACAGATATAGAATCAAGCCTTTAGATTGAAATGGATATCCATTATGTCAAATTCACCCAAGGCACAAATCTCTTATGGTGTTGAACCTTGCACTCAATAAGACTTTTCTTGGAATAATCATTCAAGGCTTATTCAAAATCATTAACCTTTACCAAAAGATTCTCTAACAAAAAAATAATGGAATTCTAGAATGATTCTAGCATTAATAATATTAGCATAAAAGAAGATGGTTTATGAAAGGAGAAGGCCCCAATCTACAGAGTTAGAAGATGTGGAATAGACACTAAGGATTGAAAGTTGCACAAAGAGCTAGGATTTAATGTGAGAGGATGAGTTGGATTGAAGTCATAGCCTTGTGACATGTGGCAAGACATTGGAAATAACACTTGTCATGGGGAGGAGGGAAAGGTGTGCTCACACATGTGTAAGCAACCTTGGAAGAAGATCAGGGGGACAAGTTGAAACGAAAATGGAAAAGTGGAAGAGGTGTAACAAAGGAAAGTTAACAAATGGAAAAAAAGGGAAAGTAGGAGGGTGGCTATGAGGGGAGTTGTCATCTCCCACGTGTGAGCACCAAATAAAATATTTGGTCACATGTTGAGGTTGGAATTGTGGAAAAGTGGCATGTACATGTGGCACAACTCACATGTTTGTGAGAGGGAGAATTAAAAATTAGAAGAAATAGTCACATGAGGGAAAGGAGAAATTTAAAATTGGAAGAAACATTAATGAGGTTAGGAAGCAAGGGGATTAGTTAATTAATCAAGGGACTGATCAACTAATCAGGATTTGGAAGAAATAGGACATTAGGCTAAAGATTAAAGTTTCATCAAAGTTCTTCTAATAAAGGGTATCATTGATGATAGTCTAGTAGGATGAATGGCATATAAAGGTTTTATGTTGGTTATTAGTAAAGTTAGGTGGAATGACATATTTGTGGAGGTAAGTTTAAGTGTCTTAATACCATGGTGATTTGGGACCAACAATGTTACATACAATTTTTTATTTGGGGAGATCGTATGCAAAAACCAAGAAGTGTTTAACAAAAAACTCGCATTTATGGTTCTTCTTGAGTTGTTCTATAAAAGAACCAATGGTTTCTATTGCATCTATTTCTTTATTTCTTGCTCATGGGATATGCTCAAACTAGCTCTTTGTGAATTGCTACTTAAGGTCTCCAACCGTGTATTTGTAATGGAGAAATTTGTCATCTTTGGTTTGATATTCAACATTAAGTTATTTTATGATCAACTAGGAATCATCATTTAAACTTGTAGGATAGATGTTTTCCACTTGATAGCTATACAAAATCATGCAATGAGAGCTTCATACTCTACTATGGTGTTTGTACATTGAACTTGACAATTTTACAAGAATTTGGTATGCACTCTCCTTGTGGAGTGACAAATAAGATACCACCCCTACTCCATTTTGAATATGAGATTCATCAAAATAAAGTCTCCATGGGCACTTGGTGTGACTTTTACGACAACATCATTTGGAAATTCTATGATAAGGGGATGGTCATTTTGTAAGGGAGATCTGGACAATTGATCTACAATGACTTGTCTTTTGATTGCTTTACAATCCACATATTATATTGTTAAAATTAAAAGATAGAAATCTAACAGATACATGCAAATATAACCAATACTGCAAAGGAATAAAGCACACAAAAGTACAACAAGAAGACACAAAGATTTAACATGGTTCACCCAATCTTGAGCTATGTCCACCAAATAGAGTCCAATCTTATTATCCAGTAATTTCAACCTATTACAATCTGCAATCCCTTGCAACTCAATACCGCTGCAAGAAGCTACAAAATTCTCTTTTGAAAACCCTAACCCTAAGCCATTTTGACAAGACTTTATGCTAGTTAAGAAGTTAACCCTAATAAATACTTGACAAGTCAACCTAGGGAAATGCTTGATGAATCAACTCAAAAAATGCTTGACGACTTGCCTCAAACCCCACGATTCATGGCGAGTGTACAATACTTGCCTGATGAGAGCTACTTTAAACATGCAGTACTTAAGTGAGTCAATTTTGGTAATGACCTTAGTTTTATGATTGAGCATGTAATGTTGGGAGCTTTTGAGTGCTAAAGAAAACTTTTAGGCATGCTCTTTCTATAGGTGCGTAGTTAGGCTCATATCCTACTAAAGTGTAACTAATGTAATATATAGCTCTTTCTTTTCCATTGTCATCCAATTATGTTGAGAGTGCCCCTAGTGCTACTTTAGTTGTAGATATGTACTAAAGAGACAGTTTCTTTTGACAGGACGCACAAGTACTGGTGGTGATGCAAGATATTCTTTGAATTTGTCGAAAGCTTTTGACATAAATAAACACACTAAAATTTAACATCTTCCAAGATCCAACATCCTTAGAAGCATAAAATTATAAAGGAAAGATGGTCTTTGGGTCCTCCTCGAGAAGCCCTCCATTAATCTCTTGGACCTCTTTCTTGTTTGTTTAAAGGGGCTAGCTTCAAAGAAAGAGGTACAAGAGATCTCACATATCTCTACAAAGAATGGATTATAACCATCCAACTATTCCATTTGTAATCTCCATCCTCACAAAAGAATTTATCATACCATCTACTTCCACATGCAACTTATGAAGAACTTATTTTGAATATGATAGATTATACACATCACATTACTTCATACAGACCAGTAGTTATAGTCATTAGAAAAACTGCAATTTGAAATAATCTTTCAAGAGTAAATAAATATATCCATAAAATCATTTAAAGAAAAAAGACCAAAAATCATAATAGAAATTAAAATAACACTTTCACCATGTTAAAATTCACAAAATCTACCCCATTTCAAAAAACAATTGTTAAAAAAAAAGAGGAATTTGTAGGAGCACCAACAAAGCCTTATAAGAGTCATCAATTAAAATGGTTGCTTTATTGGACAGCTAGCCCCTTGATTTATAGGGCTCGGCAACTCCTACAAAGAAGCCAAGGGCATCATTAAAAAAGGAAATCCAGGGACATCTTTGTAGATTAGACCCCTTCAGTGAACCTTTTAGCTAAGAACCCACTAATGACTAATTTCACATTAGAATCTGAAATGAATACTTAAAAGACAATACGTTATGACTTGCATCTACAAACTCTCTTAAGCATTGACCAATCCAAGTTTTAGTTAGAGTGAAAAAAAAAAACTCATCTTTATACTTGCTGGGAAGGGAAGAATCTACTTCAAAGTTTTCATGGGAGGACATTAGTTGAAGGCTACTAGAACTACGCAAAAGCAACGTGAAATACCAAATACTATTCGGTTGGAATAAATGTGAAATAAGTCTCTGTCAACATGGAAAGAGGAAGATACCATGCTTGTTTCGTTGAACTTTCTTTTAACAGGTAATTTATAATGGCACCATATTAATACAAGATTGAGAAGACAATAACTATTTTTATATTTAAAGCCACTTTCATTTAGATTCTGAAAAGCCAATTATGGTAGAAAAAAGATAATTTTTTTGTTGATATATTCTTCAGTGTACTAGCAGCATAAATGGATGAAGGTGATAGCATACCCTACAATTGAACAAAGTGTCTGAATCAAAAGTAATACAAAGTGGAATACTGCTGTACAAGAGCCCTTCCTAGATGGAAAGGCGTTGAAATCTGGTGGGAAGGCACCATTAAAAGAAGCTGCAAGCTTCACATATTGTCTCCTTTATCGTCTAGGATCCCTTCTATAAGACTATATAAAGTCAAATATTACCCTTGCTGTACAAGTGCCCTTAAGGCATTGAAATCTACTAGTAAGTCGCCATTAAAAGAAGCTGCAAACCACCACCATTTCATTCTGATAGTACTCAGTCATCTTAATAATAGATCATGATCCAAATCATTGATGTAAATACTACTACACAATCTGATCCAGAAACCACTCTTCCAAATCTTATGAATTGTATAAACTTATATCTTTTAACTTCACATATTTCCTTACTTTCTCATCTACCATCCCTTTTAGACTGTTCTATTCAGACTTACTCCACCTTTCTAATGTACTTCAATACAGTGAAATCCAATTTCTACAAATTTGTATTCCAAATCCTAAGTAAACTGACTCATGAACTCTGGATCAGTAAACAATGTTGTTCCAATTGGAGTTTGGCAGAGTATCATAGAACTCAACTTGTGAGCATTGTCAAGAAGGAAATCCAACAAAGCCACTTCCATTTTACCCCATATATCTGATGAAATATGTACATCTGCTTTCTTCAGATTAGGGAAGGCCATGGCTGAACCCACTTCCCCTGTCACCATGCCCTGCAATCACAAAAAGGGCTAGAGTATAACATAAAATCTAAATGTCTGTGAAAGATAACTTTAAAACAAAAGGAACAACGATTTACCTGGATGAGAATGTCTGTGATTCTAAGCTCTTCAAGATCTGGAAAGGTGCCGACGAGGACCCCAAATGGGGTATCTAACCCTATTCGAAGAGATAACTTTTTCAAGGATTTCATGGCTGGAAGCTCTTCAAGTGCTGAAATTTCTGATGCCTCCATCTCTTGCAGAAAAGGGACCGAATTAAGCTCAAATTTACACAACATGAAACAATCCTTTATTTTGAGCTCAACCAACTGGGGACAATCTGCTGTAAAGTTTTCTATAGAAGAGGTTCCTAAGTTCAAGTAAATGAGATTGGGTGCACAGATTTTCACATTAAACAAGTTGGCACAGCGCTTGATCACCAACTTCTCAAGAAGTGGGCACACTCCTATGAGCTGCTGCAGTCTGTCACCAGTCAAATCAGCTAACTCCCAAAACGAACAAGCCTTCAAAAACATAAAACCCCTAAACTCTCTGGGTATTGCAGTAAACCAAAAACCCTCAATTTCCAAAACCCTAAGAAGCTCACAGGCAAACAGAGACGCTGGTAAATGCCTTCCCCACATTACCCTGCAATGAAGAGAAACTTTCTTCACTCCTTTCACAGCTGCCAGTTTTATGCATCGCTCAATGCTCACTTTCTTCAGTACTTTTTCCCCAAACCGATTCTCACCTTCCTGGAAGGAAAGATCAAACCGGAGACTCTCAAGAGGGGCAGAGTGAAGGGAAAGGATGTTGTTTATCACATTTTCCACGTACTTAACTGGTTGATTGACCTCTGAATTTTTTACAAGACGGGAAAGAAGTGAGATTACTGAATCGAAAAAAGACTCAGAAAAATCGATATGGGGAATGTTAGTCCAAAGGGTTTTCCATCTGTGAGACAGAACAGAGGTACGGAATATATCTTTCAGAGAGAGATGAGAAAGAATGTTACAGCACAGTAAATTGTCAGGCAAGTCACTCAACCTATCAATCGGATTCTCCATTGCAATTGAATTGCAGAAAACCTAATTCACTTCAATTCAAAGCGGTAATACAGAAATATTTGGCCACGGGACGCCCCAACTATAGAACATAGCAGCCTGTTAAAAGGTGCAATAAAATATTGGACGCCCATGTGACCGTGTTCCTGCGAATTGCGTATACCAGTCGCTTATCAAAGTGCCGCGGGCCCAGCATTTCTGCGGGTCCCGCAAGAACGCGTCTACGCGGAGTTGCTTTCGGCCCCACCAAACTGAATACGTTTGCATGGCAGTTGAAGATTTATTTACCCTGTATTGAAAGGTACCGTTACTTATTTGTCCCTCTCATAGCACGGCAACGGCTATGCAGGCATATAAATAGACAATTTACCAAGGGGAAAAAAATATATTTAGTTTTTTTCTGAAAAAGTGTCCCTTTAGTAAGTTATCTATTTAAGTTATCTATTTATATGTTTATATAGCCGCTGCAACACGGCATATCTAATAATTGAGTAATTGGGCATATATTATAATAGTCATGGTATTTCTATGTAGTTTTTAAAGTCAAATTTATTGATTTATGTTTCATGGTTAAGTCAGTTTAATTTTGGGGAAATTTAATAGGGAAAAAGATTTTAGATTTAAAGTTGTTGGGTTAAACTCTAGACAAAATGGTATGCTTCAAATTATGTATATCACCATAACTACAATATTTCATCATCTCGTGGGTAACATGATAAATGGTAGATTTAATGAGTGGAGTAAACATATGTTTTGTCTGTTTTTTATGAGGCTTCTACATTATAAAATATTTCCTGCCCAACACAATTTGGAAAATATTATTTTTAAAAAATCGACCACATTTAAAGGGGCTTCAAATGTAGTGGCCGAATTTGATGGAGAGGCTCATGGAGCAGGTTTAGCTTTTTTTTCCTTAGGCATTTCAAATAGCTTTGGATGAGAATGGTTGGTTTTCGGTTGTGGAAGAACGTCCCTACAATATTAGGAAAATGTCTCCACTTACTTCCCTTGTTTTCCCATTTCATTTCTCCCATGTTTCGCTAACATTGTGTTGTCCAAATTGCAAGAGGCTTCCATCGAAATCATGTCATGCCCATTCTTTGATGAGCTATATGCCCTCTCCAGTCACAAGATGAGAAAACAAGCTCAAAGTGATCAAGTGGAAGAAGGGATTTGTGAGTCAGCATTTTATTCTATCCTTTGTCTTTTTAATTTGTAAGTGGTGTATTCTTTGCAAGTTTCATGTTGGTCGTGCTTTGTACAAAATATTATTAGAAATGACAATAAATATGGCGAATAACTATTTGAATTTTATTGAGATGAAGGATTCAAATTGCTCAATATTAATCTGTGTAAAAGAATTTATTTAATGGGTTTTTTTTTCCAGAGATTTAAGATGGATGCTTGGGCATTTATAATGAAATGGTTCTATTAATGCTCCTTCTAAAATGTCAAACCACTCCTCTTCATGTTGTAGCACCGACTTCTGGCAGCACCTACTAGTCATCTTCAACAAGCATGCAGTCAATCTCATCCCGTTTAATGTCAGGCATTGGAACTTTGTTTCAGTGTGACTCTAGAATAATTACCAACAACATTATGTAGCTTCAATGATAGAGATATTCACAATTTTACTATAATTGCACATCTTGTTTCTTCACTTCAATGTAAATTTCCTTATTTCTTCTCAAAGGAGTTGAGTTTTTGTGTGGATGGATATAAATTTGAGTCATGGGTGTGATTCTAAAGAAACATAGTATGTATGTCATCTAGAAATAAACAGGCAAAAAATATTGAGACAATGTAATTTTTTTGTTGAACTATTTTTTTCTTCATTTCATTGCATCTCTATATTACTAGTTGCATTGTTCTCTATATCTCTTTCTTTGATCTAATGGATGGGATAAGTCCAATCAATATTTCTTTTAATGCATCCCCTTCAATGTTGAGCACATAGACATCCTTGAGCAATAGGAACAACTCCTATTGGTAGTTTAGAGCTGAAACATCTATCAAAATAAAGAGCATAAGAAACAAATTAGCTTTTTCAACACCTACTTAAAAAATGGCTCACTATTTGAGAAAAATCTATCAAAACAGAGAGCATAAGAAACAAATTATCTTTTTTGACACCTACTTAAAATATGGCTCAATTAAAACAAGATGCAATGTCTCGTCGATGTGGAAAACACATCAATTTTTTCATTGGACAAACTCAAGAAAATATCTCAATGATGCACTCGTGTCTCGTTGATGTGGAAAACACATTATGTTTTTCAATGGCAACAACAAACATATGTCACACGATGTTAAGAAAATTTCTCAACGGTGCACTTATGTCTTGCTGATGTGGAAAACACATAATTTTTTTCATTGAATAGATTCAAGAAAATGTCTTAGCGATGCACTCATGTCTTGCCAATGTGGAAAATACATTGTGTTTTTTCAATGGAAAGAATAAACACATGCTAGACAAACCTAAGAAATTTCTCAATGATGCACTTATGTCTTGCCAATGTAGAAGACACATTGAGTTTTTCACTTGACATACTCAAGAAAATATCTCAGCGATGCACTCATGTCTTGCTAATGTGGAAAGCATGTCATGTTTTTCAATGACAACACCATGCAGATGTTAGATAGACTTAAAGAAAATTTCTCGGTGATGCACTTATGTCTTGTTGATGTGGAAAATACATCGAGTTATTCATCTAACAAACTCAAGAAAATATCTCAATGATGCACTCATGTCTTACCAATGTAGAAAACACATTATATTTTCAATAGAAACAACAAACATATGTCAGAAAGACTTAATAAAATTTCTTAGCAATGCACTTATGTCTTATCTATGTGGAAAACACATCGTGTTTTCAATGGAAACATAAAACACATGTCGGATAAATTCAGAAAGATTTCTCAATGACACATTGTAGTCTTGCTGATATAGAAAACACATCATGTTATCTACACAGTGTGGAAAACATGTCAGATTATCAACACCTGCACCTTCCAAGGAACTCATATGCCACAAGATAAGATATTATTAACTTAAAACACCAAAATCTTAAATGCAAATAGGTCTTCAATTGTATTCTCATTCACACAAGAATAACATATTATTTTTCCTTGTCACCAAGATGAGACTACATGCCCTTACATGTCTTAAAGGTTCATGTCACCAACTTATCATGAACATCATTGAAACAACCAAACACAACCCAAGACTTATCATCCTAAATCGGTGAAGATATCCCGAGCATCTCACTAACAACACTCTAAGATATAACACATTTTGACATCAACGACAAACATGCCAAAGCCAACAACCTTTTACTTTTTAACATCTTCATATTGTGGTTAGTACTATAGTTGGGGTTAGGATTTTGATAAGGGTTAGGGATTGGGGTTATGATTAGGATTACAGTTAGGGTGAGGGTTTATATCATGATTAGTATTATGGTAATTAGGTTGAGGATTAGGATTACAACTATGATTAGCATTTAGAGTCTAGGACAAGATTAATTTTAGGGTTAAGATTTACATCATGGCTAGTATTACCTTTAGAGTTATGATTTAGGGTTTAGGGTTAGAATCAAGGTTTAAGGTAAGGCTTAGGATTATAGTTAGGACTATGGTTAGAATTAGGGTTTTAATTTAGGATGAGGATTTAGGATTAGGATTTTGGTTTAGGGTTAGGATTATAGTTAGAGTTAGGGTTAGGGGTATGTGCAAGATCATGAGGGGCCAAACTATGCCCAAAAGTGGCAATGAAAAATCAGCAAATCAGGGTTAGTCAACTTGACGTGAAAATTTGAACTAGCTATCAACCTAATACCAAAAAGTTGTAAGAATAGAATTTGTAGGAAATTGAATGTAGTTTCTAAACTACTAGGCCTTTTCTAAAAAAAAATTAATATAATTGGTGAAAAGTATAGATTTCAATACAGCAGTACAAAAATTTCAAGAAAAAAATAAGAAGTAGGTGTATGTCTGACCACCTTAATCATGATCAAATGATAATATTTTTTTATAAGATTTAATATATAAGTAGTAGACTCGTGCTCATATGTGACGCATGTTTTTTTGTAATTTTATTCCAAAAAAATAATTAATTATGAATTTTCTGCTACAACATTTTTAGAATAAAAAAAACTTTCATGTTTGACCACCTTAACTCATTCAAAATTTTACAAAATTCAATTTTATTTTTTTTCTTATAGTAGGCGAAGCATAGAATGTGACACATTTTTTGGATTTCAAAAATGTTATACCATTTGAAAGTTATAGTCATTTTTCATTCAGTATTATAAATTAGCACTTTAGAGGTAGCTCAATTAGAAAATAACTAATAATTACTTACTGAATTCAAAATTTGACAGCAATTATATCGATAGAAAGATGATAATATCCTTAAAATACCCTTTTCATTTTATCAAATTCAGTGGAAAAAAAAGTCGTCAGCTACATTGTCGAAGTCTGGAACTCAGAGAAACAGGGGAAAAACACATATTTGAGACATTTCAATAGTTGACCATGTAGGTTTGGTGCACAAGGCAATACCGAGCCTAATCGGGTACCCAATATTTTCGGGTACCCGAAAATGACGGTAGAATTTTTAATTTTCACTTTCCCTTCCCTCCACTTTCTCCCTCCCATTTCTACATCCTTCATATGATATATTATATATAAAAAACTATATATTAGATATATTAAATATTTATAATATCAATTATATATTAAATATTATATAATATACATTTTACATTAAATATTATTTAATATATATTAATATGAAAAACTATATATTAGATTATATATTATATATATTAAATATTATATATAATATACATTTTACACTAAATATTATTTAATTATATATTAATATCAAAAATAGATTCTGGTTGAACCGGACAATTGTACCACACTTGTTGATAATCTGGTAGCTCAACAGAGTCATTGGGAGGTTAAACAAGAACAACCGGATGGATCTTTGAACCGGTCGAAGATTATGGAGAGCAGGGAAGGGTTTGGTAAAATGAGCAGCTATACTGGAAATTATGCAAGTGCCATAGAACCGACTGCATTAATAAATTTAAAGAAGAGATCAGCGGCGACGTGACATTATGAAGAAAGTCTTGCCGTTTTGATGGCGCAGCCCCAATATTATGAAGAATGTCTTGCCACTTCAATGTCGGCGCCGCCTCTGTCTCAAACTTTCGCCATTGCTTCTCATCAGTACTCTGAGATATGGCAAGCATTGCGGGCTTTTGCACAGCATAGTCCGTCATAAATTCTCTATAAATCATCATGCGTTACAATATTCTGCGCGTTTCTAAATAACTTACTTGAAAAATTTAATTTTCCCCATAATTTTGGCTCCATGGATTGTCATTTTGAGCTCAGAGAGAAGCTGCGGATTGCAAGAATTTGAAAATTTTGGTTATCTCATTTTCTTTCTCTGCCATTTCTAAGTAATACAATTTTGTATTTGTCCATCTTAAATGATTTCATGTTCCAATATGTCAAAACGGGTCCTAAGACCCCTTAAAACACACTTGAGCATTCAAATGTGTCAAAAGGGATCATGGCGACTCCCTAGGGGTCCTAGCATGTGATAAGGCATAGTAGGACCCTAGGGAGTCCCCATGACCCCTTTTGACACATTTGAACGCTCAAGTGTGTCCGAAGGGGTCACCCCTTTTGACACATTTGAATGCTCAAGTGTGTCCGAAGGGGTCTTAGGACCCCTTTGGACACACTTGAGCACTCAAATGTGTCAAAAGGGGTCATGGGGACTCCCTAGGGGTCACCCCTTTGGACACACTTGAGCATTCAAATGTGTCAAAAGGAGTCATGGGGACTCCCTACAGGTCCTAACGCGTGAGCAGGCATAATAGGACCTCTAGTGAGTCCCCATGACCGCTTTTGACACATTTGAATGCTCAAGTGTGTTCGAAGGGGTACTAAGACCCCTTAAGACACACTTGAGCATTCAAATGTGTCAAAAGGGGTCATGGGGACTCCCTAGGGGTCCTAACGCGTGATAAGGCTTACTAGTACCCCTAGGGAGTCCCCATGACCCCTTTTGACACATTTGAATGCTCAAGTGTGTCTTAAGGGGTATTAGGACCCCTTTTGACACATTGGAATGCTCAAGTTTGTCTTAAGCGGTCTTAGGACCCCTTTGGACACACTTGAGCGTTCAAATGTGTCAAAAGGGGTCATGGGGACTCCCTAGGGGTCCTAGTACAACTTATCATGCGTTAGGACCCCTCGGGAGTCACCATGACCCCTTTTGAAACATTTGAATGCTCAAGTGTGTCTTAATGGGTCTTAAGACCCCTTCAGACACACTTGAGCATTCAAATGTGTCAAAAGGGGTCATGGGGACTCCCTAGGGATCCTATTATGCCTTATCACGTGCTAGGACCCATAGGGAGTCCCCATGACCCCTTTTGACACATTTGAACGCTCAAGTGTGTCTTAAGGGGTCGTAGGACCCCTTTTGACACATTGGAATGCTCAAGTTTGTCTTATTAGACACACTTGAGTGCTCCAATGTGTCAAAAAGGGTCATGGGGACTTCCTAGGGGTCTTAGTATGCCTTATCATGCATTACGACCCCTAGGGAGTCCCCATGACCCCTTTTGACATAATTGAATGATCAAGTGTGTCTTAAGGGGTCTTAGGACCCCTTCAAACACACTTGAGCATTTAAATGTGTTAAAAGGGATCATGGGGACTCCCTAGGGGTCCTAACGCGTGATAAGGCATACTAGGACTCCTACGGAGTCCTCATAACCTCTTTTGCAACATTTGAAAGCTCAAGTGTGTCCAAAGGGGTCCTAAGACCCCATAAGACACACTTGAGCATTCCAATGTGTCAAAATGGGTCATGGGGACTCCTTAGCGGTCCTAACATGTGATAACATGTACTAGGACCCCTAGGAAGTCCCCATGACACCTTTTGACACATTTGAGTGCTCAAGTGTGTCCAAAGGGATCCTAAGACACCTTAAGACACACTTGAGCATTCAAATGTGTCAAAAGGGGTCATGGGGACTCCCTAGGGGTCCTAACACGTGATAAAGCATACTAGGATCCCTAGGAAGTCCCCATGACCCCTTTTGACACATTTGAGCGCTCAACTATGTTCGAAGGGGTTCTAAGACCCCTTAAGACAGACTTGAGCATTCCAATGTGTCAAAAAGGGTCCTAAGACCCCTTAAGACACACTTGAGTGTTCAAATGTGTCAAAAGGGGTCATGGGGACTCCCTAGGGGTCCTAGCATGTGATAAGGTGTAGTAGGACACCTAGGGAGTCCCCATGACCCCTTTTGACACATTTGAACACTCAAGTGGATTTGAAGGGGTCCTAAGACCCCTTAAGAGACACTTTAGCGTTCAAATGTGTCAAAAGGGGTCATGGGGACTCCCTATGGGTCCTAATGCGTGATAAGGTGTACTAGGAACACTAGGGAGTCCACATGACCCCTTTTGACATATTTGAATGCTCAAGTGTGTCTGAAGGGGTCCTAATGCATGATAAAGCATACTAGGACCCCTAGGGAGCCCCCATGACCTGTTTTGACACATTTGAATGCTCACGTGTGTCCGAAGGGGTCCTAAGACCCCTTAAGACAGACTTGATTGTTCCAATGTGTCAAAAGGGGTCCTAAGACCCCTCAAGACACACTTGAGCATTCAAATGTGTCAAAAGGGGTCATGGGGACTCCCTAGGGGTCCTAGTACACCTTATCACATGTTAGGACCCCTAGGGAGTCCCCATGACCCCTTTTGACATATTTGAACACTCAAATGTTTCTTAAGGGGTCTTAGGACCCCTTTGGACACACTTGAGCATTCAAATGTGTCAAAAGGGGTCATGGGGACTCCCTAGGGGTCCTACTACGCCTTATCACATGCTAGGACCGCTAGGGATTCCCCATGACCCCTTTTGACACATTTGAACTCTCAAGTGTGTCTTAAGAGGTCTTAGGACCCCTTTTCACACATTGGAATGCACAACTGTGTCTTAAGGGGTCTTAGGACCCCTTCGGACACACTTGAGCATTCAAATGTGTCAAAAGGGGTCATGGGGACTCCCTAGGGGTCCTAGTATGCCTTATCACGCGTTAGGACCCCTAGGGAGTTCCCATGACCCATTTTGACACATTTGAATGCTCAAGTGTGTCTTAAGGGGTCTTAGGAGCCCTTCGAACACACTTGAGCATTCAAATGTGTGAAAAGGGGTCATGGGGACTCCTTAGGGGTCCTACTACGCCTTATCATGTGCTAGGACCCCTAGGGAGTCCCCATGACCCCTTTTGACACATTTGAACACTCAAGTGTGTCTTAAGGGGTCTTAGGACCCCTTTTGAAAGATTGGAATGCTCAAGTGTGTCTTAAGGGGTCTTAGGACCCCTTTTGAAAGATTGGAATGCTCAAGTGTGTCTTAAGGGGTCTTAGGACCCCTTCGGACATAGTTGAGCTCTCAAATGTGTCAAAAGGGCTCATGGGGAATTCTTAGGGGTCCTAGTACATCTTATCACGCGTTACGACCCGTAGGGAGTCCCCATGACCCCTTTTGACATATTTGAATGCTCAAGTGTGTCTTAAGGGGTCTTAGGACCCCTTCGGACACACTTGAGCATTCAAATATTTCAAAAGGGGTCATGGGGATGTCCTAAGGGTCCTAACGCATGATAAGGCATACTAGGACACCTAGGGAGTCCCCATGACCCCTTTTGACACATTTAAATGCTCAAGTGTGTCTTAAGGGGTCTTAGGACCTGAAAAGACACACTTGAGCATTTAAATGTGTCAAAAGGGGTCATGGAGACTCCCTAGGGGTCCTAACGTGTGATAAGGCATATGAGGACCCCTAGGGAGTCCCCATGACCCCCTTTGACATATTTGTGCACTCAAGTGTGTGCGAACCAGTCCTAAGACCCCTTAAGAGACACTTGAGCATTCCAATGTGTCAAAAGGGGTCCTAAGGCCCCTTAAGACACACTTGAGCATTCAAATGTGTCAAAAGGGGTCATGGGGACTCCCTAGGGGTCGTAGCGCGTGATAAGGCATAGTAGAACCCCTAGGGAGTCCCAATGACCCCTTTTGACACATTTGAATGCTCAAGTGTGTCCAAAGGGGTCCTAAGACCCCTTCGGACACACTTGAGCATTCAATTGTGTCAAAAGGGGTCATTGGGACTCCCTAGGGGTCCTAACGCATGATCAGGTGTACTAGGAACCCTAGGCTATCCCCATGACCCCTTTTGGAACATTTGAATGTTCAAGTGTGTCGGAAGGGGTCCTAAGACCCCTTAAGACACACTTGAGCATTCCAATGTGTCAAAAGGGGTCCTAAGACCCCTTAAGACACACTTCAGCGTTCAAATATGTTAAAAGGGGTCATGGGGACTCCCTAGGGGTCCTAGCATGTGATAAGACATACTAGGACCCCTAGGGAGTCCCCATGAACCCTTTTGACACATTTGAACACTCAAGTGTGTCCAAAGGGGTCCACTTGAGTGTTCAAATGTGTCAAAAGGGGTCATGGGGACTCCCTAGGGGTCCTAATGTGTGATAAGGTGTACTAGGACCCTTAGGGAGTCCCCATGACCCCTTTTGACACATTTGAATGCTCAAGTGTGTCCGAAGGGATCCTAAGATCCCTTAAGACACACTTGAGCATTCAAATGTGTCAAAAGGGGTCATGGGGACTTGTTGCTTGACTTTTAGTCAGACATCATTTTTTTGGTAATGTCAAGTCAGATTTAGTCATGTTTGAGTCTAAGTCTAGGTTTCCTTCAGGATAGGTTGTCCTTGCCAGGTTTCCCTGCCATTTCTTTCTTCTTGCTTCAAGCCAGGTGGGTTGCTTTGAAAATCTTGTCATGATGGGTAGGTGATAGTTCCCGACCTGGCAAGGATATCAAGCTCTCATTGATGATCTTTTGCAGATGAAAGTTGTGAAATATTCTCCAGGCATGTACAAGGGACCTGATGGAAGTCTTCTCATATGGTTGATGCAATAACAAGTCTAGCATTTGGAATTTTAGAGATTCACTTTATGGGGCAGTGTGTGCAATCCAGTTGACAAGACTTCTCCTATTCTAATGTGTGCAATGGTTATAAAAGTAGAATTTGCAAGTGGAGAATATTTGGTTACATTGAAATTCTATAAGTCAAGAGGATCTTAAGTTGTGTTTCCAGAGATTGCTGATGCAAATGTAATGTTGTCATCTTAGTTGGACTCCATATGGTGTTATGATCTATAAGCTTAGAATGTGAAGGATGTATCTCAAAATGGAAATTGTTCTTGGAAAGAAAGTTTCAACATTAGCCTATGCATTAAAATCATTCAAGGAGGTTTAGATGCTCAAATTCAAGAAATTAAAAATTGAAGTGGCTTTGACTAGTCTTGGTTATATGAAGATATGAATACAAAGGCCTCCAAAGTGTTTTAAGTTTATTTGAAGTTCCTAAACAAGGTTCAATATGATGGAAATGAATAGGGAACTCCATTTTACCTTTCGGCCAATGGGACAGCGGGACCTGACCTATGATATTAGATCAATGGTTCCCGTTATCCCTCCAAGCTGTTGAAGATTCATTATGGGATAGCGGGGATCTTGCCACCTGTCAAGATACTTTTCTTGCAAGCTTCCCGATGTTACCGAGCTCGGGTCAAAGAAAAGTACAGCGTGCTAAAGGAGAATCAATGGAGGTCGCAAGATCGCAAGACTGAGAGAACTATCTTGCGATCATGTGAGATCTCACCACATGTTCTGGTGGGTCTGAAGGCATTTATACCATGTGGCGTGGTAAGGGAGAATCAACAGATGTCGCAAGATCGCATGACTGAGGAAGATGTCTTGCGATCATGTGGGATGTGAACACGTGGAATGGTGGGGTCGCGGGCTCTTAGTTGTGGTCTCCAGATCTATGGTCCCTGCTTTGTCGCATGACTAAGGAAAATGTCTTGCGATCATGCGGGATCTCACCACGTGTCCCTCGGTGGGTCTAGAAGAATTGTTTATGGTAGAAAGGTTTAAAGATCCTCGATCAATGGTTCCCGCTTTGATGGGTGATAGGGAAGATTCTAAGTGGTTGCATGATCGCAAGAGTTTAAAACAAGCTATGCGATCATGCAAGATGCGAACACATGTCTCGCGGTGGGGCCAAGAAAAGTTTCTTGCAGTCACTAGGTTGGAGAAGGAATAAAGTACATTCGGCGGTTAGGAAAGATGACCACGCCATTTTGCAACTAATAAATAGTTAAGAGACAACGTAAGCTGGGCAAGTTTGTTTTGAGCGGTCGCATGATCGCAAGACTTTAAAACATGCTATGTGATCATGTGACAATGGGTCCCATGCAGATAGAGAGGGCTGGCGGTTGGCAGGTGGATATCCAATGAAAAGGCGAAGGAAAGAGGAGTAGTCGCATGATCAGTGTTGATAAAATTTTATTCGACGGGTAAAAAGATGCATTATCTAGTAATTCCAGATCCGCTATGTCGACCACAACAAAGGAGAGAATGAAGACTTATATAAAATGGGCATCGGTAGCATTGAATGGTGACAATACAGAAGGTGCCGAGCATAATGTTTTCATAGTGTCAAGTCACAGCTCACTACTAAATTCAACATGTAACCAATAATATTTGTCTTTCATAAGGTTGGCTTTTCACAAAATGAAAATGGAGAAGAAAGTTGATGCAATGAATGGTAGAAAGTTTCTAATTCATTTATATTCTTGATTTGGTGACTGTCGAAAGGATGATGTTTTACCAAAGTCTCAGGCCTTTGCTTAGTTGTTGAAAACATCTTGAGATGAAGCACAAACTATTGCCAAGGGACTTACATCCCTTAATTTTGCAGTTTTCAAGGGAAAACTGAAATCCATTTGGTTTGATCTCTTGGATAGATGTGGGACTAGTTTGAACATGTTTTTGTTGGAAAATTTAAATAGTTTCAAACAAAAGAAGTTTTTGGCTTCCACAATTGGATTCAGTTTTACTTAGAAGAATCAAGGGAAGGGTTGATTATCCAGGTTATATCCATCTAAGGAGGCGTGGACAATTTCTAGATTCTGAAACTTAGCTATTGAAGAGACATAATATTTATGGAGGCTTGCAACTATTTGTATAACATTTTTAATAAAGGTCTGTTCAGTTCCTCTTATATAAGCCAAATTAGATGAAGGGACAGAGTCAAATCAATTCCTCTTCATTTGTAATTCTGTAGTTACTTGTTCCTTGTCTCTTTGTATTCAGGAAGTTGAAAGGTCCTCAATTCCTACAAACATTGTACATTGTAACCTCTATATAAACAGTGAAAAAGAAAATACAAGGGTTGGAAAAATTGTTGGTGTAAGAGACTTGATGTTGCAGAGACAATTGAAAGTGTTTTATGTCAATGATTTTCTATTCTAGTTAGTTGTTGGTTGTTAATTCTATGATTCTTTCTCTTAATTTGAGTTGCAGTAGGAAGGAAAGGATGTTTCATTCCTTTGTTTTGAGGATGTGAATGAACCTTAGTAGGATGTGCTGTGGGATATTCGGAGAAGGATTCATTAGAAGTTTTCATCATTTCATTTATATCTCTATTAGTAGTTGCTTTAGATTAGTTATGGATGAGTGTATGAATTCATAAGATGTGTGAGTTCTGCAACTTGGTTCTTAGATTAGAAAGCTCTCCTTGCCTGGATTAAGTCCTGTTTAGGCTTAATTTGGTTTGCCTCTTCTGCTCTTGGGTTAAGAGCATAACCCACATTAGTTTTAGGAACAAAACATAATTCCTTGAAAACCATTCACATAGGGAGCTGTACCTACCAATTCAGAGAAAAGCCGGTAACCAGAAAATGGCTTTTCAACTGTTGTAACCAGATATTGTTCATCATTGGGGCATTAAGAGTTATTTCCACAAGAAACAAGAAAGGACAAATCTATTTACTAACAGAACACGCTAGGGGTCCTAACACATGATAAGGCATAATAGGACCGCTAGGGAGTCCCCATGACCCCTATTGACACATTTGAATGCTCAAGTGTATCCGAAGGGGTCCTAAGACCCCTTAAGACACACTTGAGTGTTCCAATGTGTCAAAAGGGGTCCTAAGACCCCTTAAGACACACTTGAGCATTGAAATGTGTCAAAAAAGGGTCATGGGGACTCGATAGGGGTCCTAGCATGTGATAAGGCATAGTAGGACTCGTAGGGAGCCCCAATGTCTCCTTTTGACACATTTGAATGCTCAAGTGTGTTCGAAGGGGTCCTAAGACCCCTTAAGATACACTTGAGCATTCAAATGTGTCAAAAGGGGTCATGGGGACTCCCTAGGTGTCCTACTACACCTTATCATGTGCTAGGACCCCTAGGGAGTCCCCATGACCCCTTTTGACACATTTGAATGCTCAGGTGTGTCTGAAGGGGTCCTAAGACCCCTTAAGACACATTTGAGTGTTCCAATGTGTCAAAAGGGGTCGTAAGACCCCTTAAGACACACTTGAGTGTTCAAATGTGTCAAAAGGGGTCATGGGAAATCCCTAGGGGTCCTAGCATGTGAAAAGGCATAGTAGGACACCTAGGGAGTCCCCATGACCCCTTTTGAGACATTTGAATGCTCAAGTGTGTCTGAAGGGGTCCTAAGATCCCTTAACACACAATTGAGCATTCAAATGTGTCAAAAGGGGTCATGGGGACTCCCTAGGTGTCCTAACGTGTGATAAAGTGTACTAGGACCCTTAGGGAGTCCCCATGACCCCTTTTGACACATTTGAATGCTCAAGTCTATCCGAAGGGGTCCTAAGACCCCTAAAGACACACTTGAGCATTCAAATGTGTCAAAAGGGGTCATGGGTACTCTGTAGGGTCCTAATGCGTGATAAGGTGTACTAGGACCCATAGGGAGTCCCCATGACCCCTTTTGACACATTTGAATGCTCAAGTGTGTCTTTAGGGGTCCTAAGACCCCTGAAGACACACTTGGGCATTCAAATGTGTCAAAAGGTGTCCACCCCTTAAGACACACTTGAGCGTTAAAATGTGTGCAAAGGGGTCATGGGGACTCCCTAGGGGTCCTAGCTCATGATAAAGCATAGTAAGATCCCTAGGGAGTCGCCATGACCCCTTTTCATACATTTGAATGCTCAAGTGTGTTCGAAGGGGTCCTAAGACCCCTTAAGACACACTATAGCATTCAAATGTGTCAAAAGTAGTCATGGGGACTCCCTAGGGGTCCTAACACTTGATAAGGTGTACTAGGAACCTTAGGGAGTCCCCATGACCCCTTTTGACACATTTGAATGCTCAAGTGTGTTCGAAGGGGTCCTAAGACCCCTTAAGACACACTTGAGCATTCAAATGTGTCAAAAGGGGTCATGGGGACTCCCTAGGGGTCCTAACGCGTAATAAGGCATACTAGGACCCCTAGGGAGTCCCCATGACCCCTTTTGACACATTCGGATGCTCAAGTGTGTCCAAAGGGGTCCTAAGATCCCTTAAGACACACTTGAGCATTCTAATGTGTCAAAAGGGTTCCTAAGACCCCTTAAGACACACTTGAGCATTCAAATATGTCAAAATGGGTCATGGGGACTCCCTAGGGGTCCTAGCGCATGATAAGGCATAATAGGACTCCTAGGGAGTCCCCATGACCCCTTTTGACACATTTGAATGCTCAAGTGTGTTCGAAGGGGTCCTAAGACCCCTTAAGACACACTTGAGAATTCAAATGTGTCAAAAGGGGTCATGGGCACTCCCTAGGGGTCCTAACACGTGATAAGGTGTACTAGGTCCCTTAGGGAGTCCCCATGACCCCTTTTGACACATTTGAATGCTCAAGTGTGTCCGAAGGGGTCCAAAGACCCCTTAGGACACACTTGAGTATTCAAATGTGTTAAAATAGGTCATGGGGACTCCCTAGGGGTCCTAACATGTGATAAGGTGTAGTAGGACCCCTAAGTAGTCTCCATGACCCCTGTTGAAACATTTGAATGCTCAAGTGTGTCTTAAGGGGTCCCATGACCCCTTTTGACACATTTGAATGCTCAAGTGTGTCTTAATGGGTCCAAGGGACCCCTTTTGACACATTTGAATGCTCAAGTGTGTCTTAAGGGGTCCTTGGACCCCTTAAGACACACTTGAGCATTCAAATGTGTCAAAAGGGGTCATGGGGACTCGCTAGGGGTCCTAATGCATGATAAGGCATACTAGGACCCCTAGGGAGTCCCCATGACCCCTTTTGACATATTTGAATGCTCAAGTGTGTCTGAAGGGGTCCTAAGACCCCTTAAGACACACTTGAGAATTCTAATGTTTCAAAAGGGGTCCTAAGACCCCTTAAGACACACTTGAGTGTTCAAATGTGTCAAAATGGGTCATGGGGACTCCCTAGGGGTTGTAGTGGGTGATAAGGCATAATAGGACCCCTAGGGAGTCCCCATGACCCCTTTTGACACATTTGAATGCTCAAGTGTGTCTTAAGGCATCTTAGGACCCCTTCGGACACACTTGAGCTTTCAAATGTGTCAAAAGGCATCATGGGGACTCCCTAGGGGTCCTAGCATGCCTTATCACGTGTTATGACCCCTAGGGAGTCCCCATGTCCCCTTTTGACACATTTGAATTCTCAAGTGTGTCTTAAGGGGTCTTAGGACCCCTTTGGACACACTTGAGCCTTGAAATGTGTGAAAAGGGGTCATGGGGACTCCCTAGGGGTCCTACTACGCCTTATGATGCGTTAGGACCCCTAGGGAGTCACCATGACCCCTTTTGACACATTTGAATGCTCAAGTGTGTCTTAAGGTGTCTTAGGACCCCTTTTGACACATTCGAATAGAAAATCATTTAAGACAGACAAAAAAAAAATCGTATTACTTAGAAATGGTAGAGAAAGAAAATGAGATAAACCAAAATTTTCAAATTCTTGCAATCTACAGCTTTTCTTTGAGTGCAAAGTGACAATCCATGGAGCCAAAATTATGGTGAAAATTAAATTCTTCGAGTAAGTCATTCAGAAATGCGCAGAATACTGTAATGCATGATGATTTATAGAGAAGTTATGACAGACTATGTTGTGCAAAAGCCCGCAATCCCTGCCATATCTTAGAGTACTGATTAAAAGCAATGGCGAAAGTCTGAGACAGAGGTGACGCCGACATTGAAGCGGCAAGATATTCTTCTTAATATCGGGGCTGCGCCATCGAAATGACAAGATTTTCTTCATAATGTCGCACCGCTGCTGATCTCTTTTTTAAATTTATTAATGCAGTCGGTTCTACGACACTTGCATAATTTCTAGTAGAGCTGCTCATTTTACCAAACCCTTCCCTGCTCTCCATAATCTTCAACCGGTTCAAAGATCTGTCTGGTTGTTCTTGCTTAACCTCCCAATGACTCTGTTGAGCTACCCGATTATCGATAGGCATGGTACAATTGTCCGGTTCAGCCAGAATCTATTTCGAGAACTTTTGCAATTTAGCATTCCGATTGAAAAAGTAGGGAAAGATACCATTTCATAGCCACAGGTGGTGGAAACAGAGTGATTCTCTTGCCCTTTGCTTCTGTAATCCGCCTCCAGTGAACTATTCTTCAAAGCCTCCATTTCTGCATAGCTAGGGTTTACGACGCCTATAAAAGGCACAACTATGCCCCTGTAGGGACTCATGCTCATGCTCAGAATCATATTATTTTCATGCATTCCCTAACATTTAATACAAAGATTTAGCCAGCCACCTTTAAAGACCTAAAAGAAATGAAAAATAAAAATTAGTATATAATACATTATTATATTATACATTAGTACATTAGTAAATAATATAAATTAGTATATTATACATTAGTACATTAGTATATAATACATTAACTAGTACATATAATACATTAGTATATATATAATATATACATTATATATATCATATGCCTCTTATATATATATATATATATATTATATACATTAATATATGTAAAAGTTTAATTTTTTTCATTTGCTCCCGCCTTTTTTTAATCTGCTTGGGAATATCGGGTACCCAATATGAAATCGGATACCCGATTTTTGACAGTTAATATTTGACCAAAATATTCCCTATCCCCACAGACCAGACAATCATGAGATTTTATACTTTTTTCACGTGTTGCAGAAAAAAAAAGTGATTTGGGGCCCATTGTTTGATTTTTGTCGACTTGTGGTCTCACCATGGGAAGCAACAGTCGTCAAAAGGCTAAACACAAGAGGAAGCTAACGGATGAAGAAATTCAAGCATATAGGGAAAAGGATAAGGAAAATCACCGAAGAAGGAGAGAAGGTATGTTAAACATTAATCAATCGGACCCTGTAAATGTAGTTGTAAGTGAAGAGGATGTTGAATTTGAAAATGTACAGATGAAGATTGAAAATGTAGACTTCGAGAATGAAAATGTTGCACAAGAACCACATGAACATTACACATCTCCAAATTATATGTGAAATGAAGTCCCTTGCAATAAAGATAATCAAACTTCAAATTTGGGGCTTTCAAGAAGACCTAAATGGTTAATTGAAATTGAGGAGAACATTATGAATAATTGGGAAGGAAAGAGGTCACATAGAACCGTTAGGTTGTGGGCTTCAAGACTTTATGATCAATTTTTTGGAAACAAGACATTGGTTGAGCAATGTCAAATTTTTGTGCAGTTGTTAAAGATGCAAAAGATGAGACCTATGCTTGTGAAATTGAAGATTCGTGTGAACAAAAAAATGGAGAGAAATACCATTGTTGTGAAGAATCTTTTCAATGCTCTCAATAGCATTGGGAAGACTAGCAGAGAAAAAGACAAGAGAGTTGCTCAGAGGATTATTACAACCTCCTTAGTAAGTCATTAGTTGAGAAAGGCTCGTTTGATGAGACAAACTTGTGTTGACTTTAATATAGAACGTAAAACTTTGGGTGGAGCACTTGCAAGAAGAGAAAGACTTGATGATCCGCTTCAAATTGATACATGGGCTTATGGTGGGAGACTTCCACGTTTCGATAAGAAGCTAACATATGTTGTCAAGGATGAAATTCAACAATTTTGGGATGCTAACTCAAGAGTCTCACCAAATGTGAAGGATGTCTTGAAGTTGAGAGTTGGCAATTGAGACCGCACTCCACATCCTAAACATTATGTGGAGGTAAGTCAAACAATGTTGTATAAAAAATTTTGTGAGACACATCCAACATTGAAAATATCAAAAATGTCTTTTGAATCCGTGAAGCCATTTTATTGTGTACCCCTTAAGATTCGGAATACATGTTGTTGCAAATATCATGTTGAGTTTTCAATGCATCATGAATTATTACGGTCCATTCATTCTACTTTTCATACTAATGAAATGCTAGAGGATTGTGGTGCAAGTGGTCTTCCCAAATCATCAAGAGACTTGCTAGATCAATTTTTATGTCATAGAGATGATGGTTGTTTATTTTATAAAATAGATTGCTTAAATGCCAAGTGCTCAGAATGTGGTGGCTTGTCCAAGTTTAGAACATGTTTTCATGAGGGTTTGGAACACAATTTTGGAAAGACACTCGTCCAAAAAAAGGTATATGAAATGGTGAAATATACATTGAAGAGTGGAGGTGAAGGCTCTAGATGCGAGTTAGTTGCAAAAGAATACAATGTTGCTGATTTTATCTTAGATTTCAAGACAAATCTTTTTTACAATTATGCAAGGCATAGTCACAGGTCTCAATGGTTGGATCAAAAATTCAGGACATGTAAGGACACTTTCCCCATTGGAACTATTATATCTGTTGTAGACTTTGCGGAGAACTATACATTGCAACCCCAAAATGAGACTCAAGCTTAATATTACAATTCCATTCGGGTTGCTATTTTTGTACACATCACATATAGACATTCTCCTGATAGCACAAAAGATGAGTGAAAGATAATCAAAGAGTACCATTTTTATATGAGCAATGACAGGTCTCACTCTAATGAGTTTGTTCAACATTGTTTCCAGAACTATTTTGACTTCTTGTAGGAAAATGGTATTGCTATGGATAGACATCTCATTTGGTCGGATAATTGCACCGGTCAATTTAAGAATGCCATAATGTTTTATTGGTTGTGTAGAATGCATGTGGAGAGAGGTGTACCTCATATTTGGAGTTTTTTTGAGTCAGGGCATGGGAAAGGGGAGCATGATGGAGCAAGTGCGTGTGTGAAGAGAGCTCTAGTTAAGGAGCAATTGAGGATTTCAGGTGTTGTACTTCTTGATGCTCATTCTATTGTTGATTGGTGTACTTTAGCATTGTCATAGGGGGGGACTCTTGATTCTATAGGGCATATATTCTTTTGGTTGGTTGAGGAGGGAACTATAAGAGATAGATTGGATTGTCAAATAGTGAAAGAATCTTCAAAAATGCATTCATTCTGAAGCTCCAATAGTAGTACATGGACCATTTGGACATGAGAGTTGGCTTGTTTTTGCCCCATGTGTTTTCAGTATGATTGGGATCATTGCGAGTCAAGTGAGTGGGTGGATACATGGGTTCCACAGTATCAAACTCCTTTATCTTTGACACTCTCTATAACAAATAATGACATGGACACTTCAGTTGACTATGACCATCTTTTAGATCTTCTGACACCAGGAAATGTTTTTGCATTGGTTGCACCGCAGGGGAATGATGAGAGGTCAGATTATTGGTTAGCACGTTGTGTACAAGGTAAACATAAGCTTGTACAACCGATGACAGATGGTGATGGGTTCACATATCCTACTGGTTCAATTGCTATTGTGGGAACATGGCTATGAACATACATGATTAGAAAGAATGGAATTCTCGCATTTGAAGACTATGAGAAGCACACAACTATTCTCATGTATTCACACCTTGTTATAGCAACAAATGTCAAGTTGTCAAAGCATCAAGGAAGACCAAAGACAAAAGAACTTTGGACTATTAGTACTGCTGATCATGAAGCACTATTGGAGACCCTGAAGCAAAGAGATGACCCTTCAGGAACACTTGACTAGGTAATAAGTTAACTTAGTGCATTGTTTTCTAAGTTCGTTAAGCTTAATTTCAATACATTAATTTCACCTTTCTTAGATTGTATTTTGAGTCAATAAACTTGGTTTTGTATGTGGATTGTAACTTGTGCAGGAGCACCTATGAAGACGCCTATGGTCACCATGGATCCAATTAGAGATAGAAGGAAAAAAGGATCCTTAATAGTTAATTGAGATCTTTTGAAGCCTATAATGGTAATTTGTAACAATCAATTTGATTTAAAAGTTAAATGTCCAAAAACTCTTGATAAGGACTTATGACCAAAATCATGTATGGGTGGCCAATAGTGCCAAGAAGGGATCTTACATGTCATTTACTTATGTCATTTTCATGGTTTGAATTCTTACATGTTTGATTGTTGTTTATAATGCTTTAAGGATATTATTTTTTATCATTTCAAACAATCTATAAAAGTTAAACCTCAAACATAATAAGCTTCACAGTTCAAATTTCACAAGCTTAATCATGATTACTTTCACAGTTCAAATTTCAAACATACTACTAACAGTTAGTTGAAAGCGGCTCAGCAGCGTATCTTTCAAACCGTCTAACTTGGCATCGAACCATCTATTCCATTGGCTTCGGTTGCCTAGGTAAATGCCAATGAAAAGCCCATTCCACCCACGGAGTCACGGGAACGCTTGCGACCTCGCTCGACCCAAGTGACCCCAAGGTGCACTAAGCATGATTGGGCAGCGGTCTTTCAAGGCTCATATCTTGGAGCTCATGAGAGGTATCGATAAACCATTAGGGGCTATGGGATCATGTTTTCGAGGTCTACAATAACCTCTCTCAGTTTTGGGTGATTCGACTTCATTTGCATTTGACAAGGTGATCTCAGTCTATGCCAAAACTTGCAGTGAGGGTCAGTTGAAAGCGGCTCAACAGCGTATCTTTCAAACCGTTTGACCTAGCATTGAACCATCTGATCCATCAGCTCCAGTTGGCTGGGTAAACACCAATGATAACCTCGTTCCACCCATAGAGTCACCGGAATGCTCGTGACCACGCTCAACCCAAGTGACCCCAAGGTGCACTAAGCATGATTGCGAAGTGATCTTCCAGGGCTCGTATCTCAAACCTCGTGAGAGATATCGACAAAATGTTAGGTGATACGAGATCATGTTTCTAAGGTCTACAATAACCTCTCTCAGTTTTGGGTGATTCAACTTCGTTTGCATTTGGCAAGGTGATCTCAGTCGATGCCAAAACTTGCAGTGAGGGTCAGTTGAAAGCGGCTCAGCAACGTATCTTTCAAACCGTCCGACATTGCATCGAACCGTCTACTCCATCTTCTCTAGTTGGCCGGGTAAACGCTAGTGACAACCTCATTTTGCCTACGGAGTCACTGGAACGCTCATGACCATGCTCGATCCAAGTGACCCCAAGGTGCACTAAGCACGATTGGGTAGCGATCTTTCATGACTCAAGTGACCCCAATATGATGAGTTATATACAAAGTGAGTATATACATAGTATTCAAACAATGTAGTACTAAGTGGCTCAAGTGAGTATATATAATGGTATGAAACATAAGAACATAGGAAATCTATAGAAGTTAAACCTCAAACATAATAAGCTCCATGAATAGGGTATTCCAGAGTAAAGAAAAAAAAATGTAACTTCAACAAGATATAATTTCAATCATAATGATAATCATAGTCAAGATATAACTTCACCATTAAATTCCATAAACATGAATAATAAATATGTATATACAAAAGATGATGCAAATATAACATATAAATGAATATGTTCTATATATACAAAGTATCAAATGTATCAAAAGTATCTCCATATACAAATATGGCACATGCCATTTCAAAATGTCTGCAAAATCAATGTTTTAAGGTGTACAATGTGGCATATATGCCATCTCAAAATGTGTGAAGTGGCATCTCTAAATGACCACAAAACTAAAACTACATCCTATGCCATAGGGGGATCATCAAAATGTAGCCTCTTTGAATAAGTGTTGGGCTCTAATTGATCCTGCATAAAAAATGAGTTCAAACCCAAGTTAGATTGCTTACTTTATATGATTTGTGTATATATATATATATATATATATATATATATATATATATATATATATATATATATATATATATATATATATATATATATATATATAGTTCATAATTCAAAGACTAATTTAATTAAAATTATAACTGAATACAAATATCTGTATCTGGTCTCTCAGTCGCCTACCACGAATAGGTGTCCTAGCATAAGTCCTAGGTAGCGAAGGGACCATGCCAACAATACCAACTGTGACCTATAAATATATATTTGCAATAATGAGATTAGTAGAGTGGTGCAACATAGACTAATAAATCTACAAAATAGGATGATAGCATAATAAAATTACAAATTGATTGAACTAAAATTAAAACTTACATCTGATGATCCCTCCTCTGGAATGGTGGGCTGGGTCAACAAAGATACAAAAGATTCTCATGGGCCCTCCCTCACACTCGAAGTAACCTATGAGAGTAAAAAGATTGTCAATTATATATAAATGTACTTCATCATAGCAACCCTGGTTACAAAATACAAATAACAATATGTAAAAGTCTACATACAATTAGGCTATCACTCCGAATTGAGATTCCTGTAACCCTATCCTACCGATAAGCTGTCGGGACATCATCAATAGCCACACCCTATACAATAAAGTGCAAGTAAAATATTTATTACTACACACAAGTGACATACATGTGCATGCATAATTAATCTTAAATAATTAACTACCTTTCCTTTGTCAACACCTGATGAAAGAACCCCCTTGCGCCCCCCACTGACATCATCTGTACCCTGCAAGAACACAATCATATGACAATATATAAGTAAATGTATGAATTTTATTGCTCTAATTGATAGAGATTTAAGCATGTACACCAAATGATATAAAAAAAACTAATGGGTACATAATTTATAATATATGGTATAGTCATCAAGGCCAAATGAAATGGCCGAAAGTGTGGACTCATCCACCTGTCTCACCTCCTCTTGTGTCATGAACTGAACATAAATGGAAAAAATATATATACATAAGTGCATGCAATCATTAAAAATAATCTAAATAAATAAATTATTTTTAAATTAAATAAGTCATGTGACAAATTTATTTATAATGTTTACTCTTACCGTATCAACAGGAGTCAATGGCTCTGTGTGCACCTCCTGAGCACTCTCATGAGATGTAGATGCTCCACGAGGTGTTGCAGCCTCTGCAACTGCGTCTCCTGTATCCTCCTCATCAATAACATGAAACTGATATGTATCAAAATTAGTAAGCAGTCCGAGGCACATATGCCTGCACATAATGCACATATGGGGCTCACATACATGTGAACTCCGAAGAGATGTTGATGCACCAACATCATCCACAACAGGAGGCAACACTGACTTGGTCTGCGTGATCAACTGATCACTTAGTAAATGAATAGCCCTAATAGTCTGTGAGGCAGCCTCTATAATGATATTAGGATGCTACACTGGAGGAGGGGGTGTGACATCAGTGGGGGGGACAAAGGTAGTGGCCTTTCGGTGTTGGGAAAATGGCCTAGTCTGAGGAGCTCCTCCACCTATGCCCATGTTGGGCCTCATACTCCAATAATCAACATGGTGACCAAGCACAAACTCAGCATACAATTTTTTAATGAAATAAAATGGGACCTCCAAATTGCTATGGGGTGGTTTATCAAAAACTATCCACCAGCGATCCTAAAAGTTTGTGCGCATTGCTTCATTTGTGCACCATTTTATTGATAATTTGGGCTTTTTGGGGTCAATTGGTATTCCAGTTTTAGGATTGACAAAAAGGGTGGCTATATCTTCCTTAGTTATATTAAGGGCCGCAATCCTATCATGGTCAAGCCCATCATCAAATTGGGCATGCATATCATCATGCCAATGAAGAGTAGCATTATGTTGCTGTGTGAGTGTGTTAATATTTCCAACAATTGTATTTAGTGTGGCAAGCATGAGACCTAATGTAGGTATATTTTGATATGTGTTTTGGAAACCTCGTATTGTGTTCAAATTTGCTTGTATCAAATCTTGTAAAGATTTAGGGTTTAGCTATGGGGGATTGTTTTTGGGATTGTTATTTGGTGCGGGAGGGTTATTTTCTTCATTATTGTTAGCCATGCCTGATTAAATAAAAAACAAATCCAAATTTCAATCTAATTTCATATATTATTACAAATATAAATACAAAACCCTATTTAAAAAATAAATGCTACATTTAGCATGAAAATGAAATAAAATAATAAAAATATATAATTAATTACTTACTAAATATGCTCGGGAGTCAAATTTGTTATTTCCAAAATTAGGTATCCCAAAATATATCGGGTATATGATATATCAAGCTGTTTTGGCAAAGAAAAACATGGAAAGAAATGAAGAAAAGGGCTCGCGGGTTTTGGATTTATGCCGTAGTTATCGGGTACCTGATTAGGCCTGTGCTTTGGTGTCAAGTTTGCCCAGGTGTACTGACACCCAAGCCTACTAAAAAGTCAACAAGCATTTTCATGCACTTTTGGACGAGTGAAAAGTGACTACTTTTCACATCATCACTTTTTGGCCCCTCATGATCTTGCACATACCCTTAGGGGAGTTAGGATTAGGATTATAGTTAGGATTAAAGTTAGTGTTAAAATTGAAGTTTTGATTAGGTTTTAGGGTTACGGTTAAGATTAGGGTTAGGGTTAGGGTTAGGGTTAAATTTATAATTAAGATTACAATTAGAGTTAATGCTAATGTTAGGTTTAGGTTTAGGGTTAGGGTTAGGATTATAATTATGGTTGGGGTAAGAGTTAGGGTTTATGATTAGGATTAGGGTAAGAGTTAGGGTTTATGATTAGGGTTAGGATTAGGCTTTAAGATTAGGTTAAGGATGAGGATTAGGGTTTAGGGTTTTTATTAGGATTAGAGTAAGTATTTTGGTTAGGGTTAGGGTTTAGGCCTACTGTTTAGGTTTAGGATCTTGATTAGGATTAGGGTAAGAGTTTTTGTCACCATAAATGTAATGTCAAACAAATTCCTTGATGCATTGATTAGCTTCACTTTAACTCCATTACCATCTCCACCGTAGTTTTTCCCTCTGACTAAGGGTTTCTACAAGACCAAAAATCATTGTGTTATGTGTTATGTTTTCAAGGTTTGATTTCTATGTTTGATAATGTTTCATGCAAAGTTTTCAATTCGGTAAATGGTTAGCATAGTTGATAAAGTGAAGACTATGTTATTTTTTTCATCATGTCTAATTTCTTCTACTAGGTCCTTGTTAGTAATATCTTCAATTATGACCTCATCTTTTGCTTGTGTCAAGTCAATAGAATCTAACTTATCTTGTTGTGCCTCAGTCTCAATAGACCAGTCTGGGAAGTAGATTTTTCTCCATATGTTATTAGTTTCCTTTTTTACTACCTCCAACTCTCTGACCATGATTCTTAGTGATCCTTCCTTAACAAGAAATCTATTAGAGTGCATTTTCAATGCTTCCTTGATCTCAGGTGCTGACAACTTGGGTACAATTATTTCTAGGGATCTTTCCCTCATTTTTTTTTGCAAAAGTCATTGCATACTTCCATCTACAATCAATCTTCTTATAAAGTTCACCGAGTAGTCGGTTGGCTACTTCAACCGATATAGTCTTGAATTTGTGTAGAGTGAAAATAATTGCATCCTCTATTTTTACTTTGTCTTCATCACTCCTTGTATCATACTTGGCATATCTAATTCTAGAAAAACCCTCCATAATTCTTAAGATTCTCAATGAACTCATCTAAGTTTTTCAATTTTGGGGGCTAGTTCTACACAACTTTGAATTTAGTTAAGTTTTTAGACTTTGTTTCACTATCTTCTTGTAGTTAATTTTCTTCTCAGTTTGGTAGTTTTTTTTATTTTCCCTCACATAAGTTTTATGTTTTGGTTTCTCAATCTCAGGTTTATTCTTCTCCCTCAGTGTAGTAGTAGACCTTGTCAATGGTCTTGTTCCTTTGTGGCTTGATGATTCTTTTTTCACTTTTGTTTTCTTCCCCTTAACTTTAGATAGACCTGTCTCATCTTCTTCGATACTGACTCCAAGATTTTTAGATAAATCACTAATCATTCTTCTTGTTTTCCTTTGAGCCTTAGGTATCAATATACATAGTTTTATCTTTTCCATGACTTCTTCATAAGTTCCATACCTATTAGCTCTCTTATCAATATATTTAGCTATTAGGGATTCAATTTTTTGAGATGCAGTGTCAATATCAATTTCATATCCCGTCGGTTGTAGCCAAATAGTCCTTGTCTCAACAACCTTCACAATACATTTTTCGGTATCCACTTCAAAACATATAGTGTCTTGGTGGTCTTCCACTAACTGAGGTGGAATTATGAATTTTTTGTGCATTCTTGTTTGAAACTTAGTGAAATAATCATTTATAACAATATCAAAATTATCTCCTAGACTCTGGATGTACTCATTAATTTGATAGATAATTGGTTTGTTCACATTCCAGATTACATTACCAACATATGGAAAGAAGTTTTGAAAGTGGAATAATATACATACCTATAGAGAAACAAACTTCAATGTGTTGGTCTTTGCTTTTAAAATAGTGTTCATGTTGTCATCAAACTGCTTCAACAAAATCTCACATAGATCAATCTTCATATCCTTTTTGACAATCGTATATGCAATGTCCATAGCTCCATATGGTACATTGTCCACTTGGGAAGAGTGGAAGATTCTGTGTGATATAACATTACATGAGATATTAGCTCAAGATCTTCTATAGTTGATAATTTAAGACTTCTTCCATCCCATTTGGCTTGTGTCATCTCACATAGCTTATTCTTGTCATTTTTCTTGTTTTCCCTCGGTATGTCATTGATTGGGTATCCAGTCACAATGTGTATAACATCCTCTATGATCTTGACTGGTGCATCTAACCACATAAAATAATTGTGGACTCAGCTTAGCAAAATTATCATAAACTTGGTCTTGAATACACTCAGAATATGCAGGGCATGCATTAAACCCTTAGTCTCTAGGTGGATATGATCATCCTTCAATTTTACATTTTCTCACAGATTCTGGAATGATGTATTGATATGAGCTTGACAAATTTCTTCAATTTTCCAATGGATGAAGGCACAAATGTCTTTGATTAAGATGAATCTTGGTGGAATAGATGACAGAGCTCCCATATTGTCTAGTTCAGTTTCTTTTGTCAGAGGAAGCTTGTATTTAGGGTTGGCAGGATCAACTATCTCAACAACAATATGATTCTATACTTTAGGTGCCATCAATTCAAATATATAATCACTTGATCAAAGTAGGGTTTCATGTGAATCAACTTAGTCACACTCTCACAACTTGGGCACATACTAGAAATCACTCAAATATGCTCAATAGTACTTAGATATGCTCAATCAATCGCTCAAGTTCTATCAAAAGACTCGACTCTACAATGCACTCAAATGCTCTTTGAAAATGTTAGGTAAAAATGAATAGGAAAGTGGTCTATTTATATCTTTTCCTCAATTAGGGTTTCCAATAGCAAGAATTTTAGCAATTAATGTTGTCACTGACTCCCTTCTCATCGATTACCAAACTACACCTCCTTTCACTGAATGAAACAAAATAACATAGTCTTTCACCAATTAAACATGAAATGTTAACTTCACAACATATATACAAATGCATCTAAATATGCTTGTATGGACATTTACACAAATGTTAGGAACCGATTTAAGATTGAAATTTAACTCACAGTTCCTACTCATACCTTTAACCGATTAGTTGAAGATAGGTGCACCCAATCTAGAGGATGAGGTGCCATTGACTGTTCCAAATGATGTTCCATCATCTAGATACTTCCTTGTCCATATTTTATTCATCTAGTTTCTTAATTCTTCAACATTCACTTATGCTATTTCATTTGTCTTTTCCTCAATTGGAGCTTTGTCTCAATACTTGCAAGCTTTGGCTAGGTGACCTACCTTATGATAGTAGAAACATGCCATTCTAGGGTTTCTCCATGATCTTCTATTGTTTTTACCATGCATAAAAATGCAATTTGATGCAATGTGTCCATATCTCCCACATGTTGTACAAGAAATTCTTGTGTTGTAGTCTCATGGTATTGTTGAGCCTTGTCGGTTATTTGTAGTATTGTGTTGGTTGGGTACCCATTTAACATTCTTTCTTTGTGACCAATAGTCTTCAGATTTATGACCATATCTATTGGAAGTATTGTAGCAACCATTGAATTTTGGCTTCCTTCTATTGTTAGCAATCCTTGATCTACACTTAAATGCTTGATGTCCATACTTATTGCAATTATATAACAATAACCATCAAATTTAGGAATGCTCGGTGGTTTACCTTTTTTTCTCTTGCAGACATTAGCTGTATGACTAGGTTTCCCACAATAGTAATAAATTGGATTCTTTATCTTTGGTGGGGTAGCAGTATCTCGGTTGGCTTCTTGGATTGAGGAATCTCCCTTCTTGGTAGTGTTTTTTTTAAGTGAACCCATGTCCATTTGTATCTCTCGGTTGTATCTGATCTCTAATATGTTCATCCAATATCCTTAATATTTCTTCATTCATTTTTAGTACTTCATTTGCTTCCTTTTCTAATTTTAGTTCTCTTGTCAATCTTTCAACCTCAGATCTTAATGGTTTATTTTCAGATTCCTTCTTGGTCGTCTCCTTATTTACATTCATGAGTTGGTTGGTCATAGCATAATGTGTTTGTGTCATTCTCATGATCTCATCATCCCTTTCAGCTAGTCTTGCCTCATCTTGCCTCATCTTGCCTCTTGTATTCTTCTACCATTATTTTTGTATCCTTAGCTAATCTCTTTGACTCAAGTATTTCACCCATTCTAATACCTTGTGCCTCTTGATCTTTTTTTATCAAGTGCAACTACTCAGTGAGTGCTTTATTCTTTTCCATCAGTTCTATAATAGCTATTTTAGATTCATCATTCAAAATCCCATAAGATGATGTCTCAAGTATCTCAACATGTTCTTGTGTAGAATTCAACTCATTAGATAAATGCTTTCTCACCCTCAATGACTTTTCCAAAAAAAAATTCAGATCATCAATCATCTTATGTGCATTTTCCAATTCAAACTCAAGATTATCAATCTACTTAGATTTCTTATAACTTTCCATGGCTATGATCTTTTCATTTTCGGGTGGTTAAACCTTTATCTCAAGAGTCCAAGATTCGATACCAATTTTGTATTAATAATGGAAAGTTAAGTACTGAGAGGGGAGGGGTGAATCAATACTCCAAAAAATTTTATCAACTATTCCGACCATTTACTGAATTGAAAACTTTGCATGAAACATTATCAAACCTTTAAAACATAACAAGTAAAATAATGATTTTGGGTCTCATAGAAACCCTTGGTTAGAGGGAAAAACTGCAGTGGGGATGGTATCCACAATCCTTCACTACTACAGTAAAAAGGTTTCTCGATTAGAGCTACAAAATTTAGCTACTTCTGATAGCTTACCCTATTAAGAGTACAAAGACTTATACAATCTACCCTGCTAAGGATTTTACAATCTCTAATCTAAGAGATGTACCATGTTAAAGGATTTAAAAAATAAGACCTATTAGGGCCTACCCGGTAAAGATATTTTACAATTCTGATTACAATATAACTTAGTATAAAATCTATCTATAATAATGCATCAATAAATTCTTGTTTAGAGTCAATATGCTTAGTAATATCTTTGGATCCTTTTGTAATTGAGTACATTTCAATCACAATTCAACTTCTATACTCAGTAGCCTTAAATTTGATTCACCTTCATAGTTTTTCTCTAACTATTAGATGTTCCTCGATAGCTTATCTACACTTCATCACCATCACATCAGTTTTGCATCCTTTTCATCATCCTCTCTCTGACTCCTCTATTTTTACAATCTGTTCTTTATATACTTGATCTAGAAGTGGTGGAAATGTTCTAGATTCTTCTCCTTAAATAGTGGTAGCATTGGTTGCATCTCCAATATATATATTCCATTTAATTTCTCATTGGTGGATCTTACCTTGTAATCATGAACAATCATATTGTTTACATTCCCAATATTTTATCAAACAATCTTCTTGAAATATGTAAAAAGTTTTATGCTCGATGTCTAGATTCAATGTATCTACCATGATCTATTATGTTGGCCCATGTTACTCGGTAACACATTTTGTTGTTGCTCGGTAACATGTGCTCTCAGCTTGGTAACTATCATGCGTTGCTCGGTGCCTGCCTTGCTTTGCTCGATGTTTGTCACTCATTTTCCTTTACTAAAATTGTCATTTCCTTTACTGAATAACTTTGACAATGCAAGATGACTTTGACAAATGTAATGACAAAAGAAAACTCTTTAGGATTATCATTTTTCACAAATAGTTACTCAAGTGTATAATAGAAAATAAAGAGGTTAATGAATTAATCTTGTCCCATATTTGAAGTCCCATTATGGAATCCCATGATGGAAAACCACTAAGGTGGGTGCTAAATAATCATGAAATTGTATACACATCTTAGGTGCTTATAATTTATGATGGTACAATAGTTTTGGTATATTTATGATACCCTTTGACCTTGAGAGAAAGGGGGAGAATAATAGAGAAAGGGAGAAACAAAACAATGTGAAAGATTAAATGGAAGAATTTGGTTATACGAGAACAATAGAAAGGGGGTGTATAATAGAAGTAAGAATATAATACTAAGGGGTAGTTTATAATCTCATGTAGAAAGTTTTGTTTTGAACAAGTTTTAGTTTTTGTATGTTTTGATCAATGACAAAGGGAGAGATTATTGGAAAATTTATCATAAATGAAGGAGAATGTTATTGGTATGTCATATTTGTTTTCATTGATGTCAACACACTTTTGTTGACTTACTTTTATATGGTTCTCAAAGATTCAGTGATATAGTTGATATTGTCTTGATCCACACTTCTCCGTACAAACAAATATGGTCATGCATTTTTTACAATATGTTTTGGTACTCCTAGTGTACCTATGTTCAAGTGTTCATGAGTTTTGGTGCTTTGATCAAGTTGTATTCTTGGTCTGGTAATTTGGTGTACTAGTTTCTTTATTCCTCCAGAACATTGCAAGTAATTAGTATTCTTGCATGTCATCGCATGGATGATTTTGATAATATAAATTTGGGATGAGATTAAGCATTGAATAAAGTGTGTAATCTCAAGTGGATATTAGTATTGGTAGCATTTTGGTCAACATATAGAAAAAAGCATGATATATACTTTAGATATAACATGTAATGAATTAGCCTAGTTGACATTCTAATGCATGGGTTTGGTTGACACAATATATGATTGAAATCAGTATATATATGATTATTGTATTTTCTTTTGGAAGATGCATATATGATAGAGATTATATAGGACTTTGATGGATATGTGAACATGCAGAAGGACATCGATGTTATGTGAATTGGTGAAGGACAAATGAAGTGTATCAAATATATTTTTTGAACTTCAAAGGAACTGACTTATGCATACATCAATAATTTACTATGTAAACCCTTTTCATAGTGATCTCCTGGTAGTGAACCTCTCTTTTTATCTTGGGCAGTGATCCCTTTGGTAGTGAGTAATGTAGTGAGCATTGCAGTATTCTATAACTAGTTATACAATATGAAGAGTTAACCCTCTTTGTGGTTTTTTCCATTTGTGTTTTCCATGATAAAAATATGGTGTTATATTGTGCCCATGTCACTTATGTTGTAGTTGTCTATTTAGCTTCTAATTTCACTAAATGGAAAGAGTAATTTGTGGTTTAAATTTAATATTTTAGTACTATTGATTAATCCCCCCTCTTAGTATTATGAATGCTCAACAAATAATGTGTTTTCTTGTCAAGGAGCACATAACTATTTTACCTAAAGAGGAATTTTTTTTGATAACCAACCTTTAATTTGAGATAAAATCAAATGAAGAGAAAAAGTACATCTTACCAACCATGAAATAAGTTTTCATAGGTTGAAAAAAATGATGTGTAGATCAACCTAGAACTTCATATTTACAATTAAATCCTGTCGAGGTGCACATACATCTTTTATTGCAAGTGGAAGGTTGTGATATCCAACCTTTAGTTTTAGATGATATCAAATGAGTAGAAAAAATACATCTTACCAACCATGAACTAAGTTTTTGTAGGTTAGACCACATGATGTCTAGTTCAATCTTGAATTTCATATTTACAATCAAATCCTTTTGAGGTGCACTTACCTCTTTTACATAAAAAGGAAGGTTGTGATATCTAATCATTAATTAAAGATGAAATAAAATCAGAAAGAAAAGTACATATTACCAACCACAAACTCAATTTGTGTAGGTTGGAAAACATGATGTGTAATTCAACCTAGAAACTTCATATTTATAGTGAAATCATGTCAAGGTGCACATACCACTTTACATAAATTGGAAGATTGTGATATCAAGCCTCTAATTTGAGATAATATCAAATGTGTAGAAAAAAGTGACATCATCAGTTTGAGATAACATAGAATCAAATAAAAATTCATAAACAAAATCAAGACAATCCTTCTTTTTTTTATATATCATCGAATTCATGGTCATTCAATTAGGGCTAGGATTGTATATGTAAAGTTGCAAGTTGAACTACACATTATTATTTTTCAAACTACTTTATCTTTTTTCATGATTGGTAAGATGTGTTTTCCAACATTTAGAATGTCAAATTTTCTAACCTTTTCAAGATTTAATCATTATAATATCAAATTTTTGAATATTTACTAAAAATTGAACTATATATGAAAGAGATGGAAAAAGTTATAATATATAAATTGCTTAGGGTATATAAATTATTTAAGGTATATTTTTTTTAATATAGGGTGTAGGATATAGGGTGTTTTTCCTCTTGGCTAGTCATGTATATACCTCATCTTGTTAGATTCCTTCAAAAGCCTTCTATAATTAGCTAACCAAACTCATTTAGAATTCTATTTGGTCCAAATAGGAAAATAAAAAAGGAATTTTTACCACATCTTGGTCTCATTGTATCCCCCCCAAAGAGAAATGTGGTTTGGGTATCATTGATCCATTCTTTCAAGGAATATGCCTATCTACCAAATGGATTGCCATAGTAATGAAAGGTAATTCTCTTTGGAAGCTTTTGATTAGATATCATATACAAACATCAACTATTAGAAAGGCTTGGAATGCATTCTAATGGAATGAAAAGTTAATTTTAGCTCATTACTTTAAGCTTCATGGCTCAACCCCTCTTACTTTCATATGGAGAGCTTGGAAATTGGTCTCTCAAAAGTTGTCTTGGTTTGATTAATATTTTGGCCATGGGCTTAGTTTTGCAACATCCTCAATAGAGTCCCTACTATCTTCTCTTGGAAATCATGACAAAAAGTGAGGCTAGAATTTGATCTAAATTACAATGACAAGGTTCTTTTGCTAGAAATTCAAAATCTAGTTCCTCCTAACCTAAGTATTCTCTTATCAACTAGTTGCCACTCAAGATTTTTCAAATATTGGAGATGGCCTAATGGTAACAACATTAGATATTTTCCTCTCAAAGTTGTTAGATAAACAACTTGATCCTTTCTTGGAGTTGTCAAGTAGATTGAATTATATCTAGAAAATTAACCTCTGAAACAAAAAATGGCATAAAATCATCTTACAAATATGGAAGTCCAAAGCTAACTCACAATCCCAATTTATGACATGGAAAATTTTTCATGCCAAACTCCTAGTAGGAAACCAACTTAAATTCCTTCGTCCTCCTCCCTCTTATCTGTTATGTGGTAAGATTGAAACACTTAAACATTGATTTTGGTTTTCCCCTCACGCTAAGGTGTTATGGAATACTCAAATTGCAACCATACCTTCCCTCTTCCATTTACCTAGGTCATGGAAATCAGCTCTTCTTGGTTCCACTAATACCCATTGTAATACCCCAAAAATGGGCTATAAGTTCATTTATCTCTTACATCGACATATTGAACGAAATCGACATCGAAGTCTTAACCAAAGGCACGTCTAAACATCATCGAATCCTAATTGATTATCATAAATTCTGCATTGGGGAATATTCCTAGTAATATTCCTAATTATCATAATTATCTTTAATTTAATGATTATTTGGTGATAAATCCTATTTATCCTAAAGTTTGATTAATTGAATATTCTCAATATTTAATTAATTAGATTTAATTCTGCCACTTAATTATTTAATTGAATTTAATTGTATTTATTCCTAAGTATTATTATTTAAATTTGATAATAAATCAAAATTCCTATCATTAATTGATTAAATTCTTATTTAATTAATTAAAGCAAGTTGTCATATTTGATGATATTATTTTTGAATAAAAGTTTGAAAAATAATTGATTAACCCATAAATCAATTGTTTTATTTCCAAAATCAACTAAGTTGAGAATAAATCACTTTATTTATTTATTAATTCATAATTATCCATGTGCACAATCAAAGAGCAGTTAAACTCCAAATCAGAAAATCAATGCAAGTTATTGACTTTTTGGAACTCAACATCATTTTGAGTTTTAAAGTTGATCTAAACTTCTAATTTGAGTTAAAAAGCTGTTTTTGCATGATTTGCATGTTTTTGTGAATTAAATTATCTTTATTTAAAAATAACTCAAAAATCAACTTGAGTTATTTGAGTGATTTATGACTTTCTTCCATGCATCCCCAAAGCCCTGGATTTCTATAAATTAAGGCTTTAGCTCATCACAAATCATCTCATAATTTACGAACTTATGCTGGTGAATTGCTATCTGGGGAATCAGAACTTCTTTGCGAATCAACCACATTTTGTGAGATCACTTTTGTTTTCATATCATTGTTAGATCAATTCATTGCATATCAATTTCATCTTAGATTCTAGATTCATATCAGTTTTGATCATATCATTGCATCTAAAATCCAAAAAAAAAATAGATTAATTGCATTCATATTTCATATCAGTTTTGCATTCAAATCCTTTGTTTAGGTGTCATCAAGGTCATTGATCTCGATAACAATCTGAGAACATCATAGTCGCACCTATTAGAAGGTAGTAAATCACCTGGTTAGTTTAGCTTTCAATTTATTGCACAATTTTGATTTCAACTAACCTCTAATGTTTTACTGAAGTGTTGTGTCTATAGATCAGGTACAATTATCACACACATTTTTGGCGCCCACCGTGGGGCCTTGAAATGGGTTTCCCTTCATTTCTATCAATTTTCTATCTTTTGAGGTTAAGGGTTTCAAGGGTTCCGGTATACTCTGCAAGACGTTATTTTTTGTTTCTTTTTTGCCTGCAAAAAATAAATAAATAATTTTTTTAGCACTTTTTCTATCAAAACTATCTGTACACTGTCATTTTTAATTTATATCCATCCAGTTTTCATACGAGTTTTGTCAGAAACTCATATCAGGAGATACCCACTATCGTACGACAGTTGATTTGATCGAGGCTCGTATCATCAAAAAAACATTATCGTTTGAAAGCCTGATTGTCATATGATTTGATACCCAGTGTCGTATGAGTTTTTGGACTGTTGTCTGGGAGGCAACCCAGTGTCATATGAGTTTCTGCACTGTTGTTTAAAAATTCAACTGTCATTTCATAGAACACCCAGTGTCGTATGAGTTTTTGGACTGTCATCTGGGAGCATACCCACTGTTGTATGAGTTTTGGACTATCGTTTGGTAACATACCCACTGTCATACAAGTTTCGGCATCAGATTTCAACCGTCGTTTCATTTTTCAGGGCAGTTTGTCATATTTGGTTTTCAGATTTTGACTAACGGCTAATCTTAACAATTGAAATTTTCTATTTTTGATTGACTCCTGCTGGTTTTGATTGGAAAAAGTGCAAGAATTGCTAAAAGTAGGTAAACATCTACTAAGCGCGTTGCGAGGATTCTAGGTATTCTCCTTAATCTGATAACATTTCAATTTGGATCCTAAAATGAATTTCTCATGTGTTTGGCTTGAGTGTTTTCTTTGCATGCTTTTCTTCAAATTTGAATAATTGAATACTAGGTTGTAACACCTTAAGTATTGATAGGCAGTCTTAGGATATTTTTGATTGACCTTATTAGCGAAATTGGGATATTGGACTTGCTTATCTTACTTGCCCCTCATTTTCACCTCCTTGTTGCAAGATTAGTGCCACATTCAAGGGAGGGGTCTGCTTAGAAAGAGCGTTAATTGTTCCACCAATTCTTTCTCATTTTGTGCTTTTTGGATCTCATTAGTATTCTAGGGTGTGGAATTTATTTTAAATTTGTGTGAGGAGTTAAATACACCACTTTGTGGACTCACCTCATGTTTATTTGAAGCATTAAGTGTACCACCTTTTTGTGTCTTTGAATGCTTTTGGATAGATTTGCTTTCTCATATATCTGTGAAAACATAGTAATTAGGCCCTATGAACACTATTTGTGGTTCTTGAGAGATTGGATTCCCAGTGAAATCCTTCTTGATGATGGAATCCTTGTAGGTAGGGAGGATACTTAGTGTGTCTCATGTTCTACTTGGTCCATGCATCTTCCCTTATTGATTGATACATTCTCTCTGCGAAGAGGTTGATAGATCATGTGGGGTTGATATCATAGACCTTGGTGAAATAATCTTTGTCTTAGCATGTCGGATTTATCTGCCTACTTTATCTAGGTTAAAAGTGAAAAGGTGTCAAACCCTTGGATCTAGAGCCAAGTCCCCTTGTGGTATACTATTGTGAGTCACCTTTAGAGAGGGTTAACCGTAGCGGACACTCCCTTCACAGGGCAAACTGCGTTGACGAAACCTCGAGCGGTAATAGCCATTTTTTCCGTGGTAGTGACAGCTGTATGCACCCTAAAATGGTCGCCTAGACTTTGGGCCCCATTTATTCAATTTATCAATCTTGAATCATTTTGATCATTAATCAATATTTTGAACATTATCAATCTCTTGATCAAGTCTTAATTTCGATCATATATTGGATTTTTATCCTTGGGCTAACCATTTATCCTAAGTCTTTATTTAATTAAAAGGAATATTTCCTCCCCTTTCAATTAAATAAAAAAGCCCCCACTTTCCTCTTATCCTAAGTTGCACAAATAAAACATTATTCCTATTTTATAAAAAGGGAAAAAGCACTTTTGTCTCACATGAGGCTCAAAAGTCAACACTTCACTCTCATTGGAGGATACGTGTGCACATGGATTGCTCCTCTTTCAACCTCCACCGCTGATTAAGACTTTTTGCCTCTTAATCTCCATGGTCCATTTCACCTCATTTCTTATAAAAGGAGAGCTCTCTCCTCCATTTGCATATCCTTGTTTTATGCTATTGTTATGCTGCAGGTTTTGGAGCTCTCTTTGAAGACACTCAAGCTTTGAAGCCTTGACATTCTTAGTTGCATTTCATTTAGTTTGCTTTCATAGTTGTATTCATGGCATTCTTAGTGTAGATTTCCTTTTATGCAATCTCACATAGTCTAAATAGGAAGGATTTGTAATCTATTGCTATTTCCTTTCATAGATTAGATTTCTTTTCAAGCATTGCATTGTTATCATTTAGCTTAGTTTGCACATTCATACTAGTTGCATTTACATTTCATTTCCATTTAGATTCTTGGAGATATTGGCATTGTTGCCCTTGTCTTCACTTGAATCTCTCATTGTGTGGTTGACTAGCAAGGTCACCTTCTTGTAGCTCTAGCTGAGAGCAAAACTCATAGTCCCTTGCAACTCCATGCATAGAGAGCTATGAGCCGCTTTGTGAGGCCTCACTCTTGAGCAACCTTGCAAGTAATGGTTCATAGAAGTGCATATTTTAGTGTGTACATTTCTGGCGCCCACCGTGGGGCAGAGTAAATAGCTTTGTCCTTTTATTTGATGCATTTTTCGTCATTTTCGGATTAACTGTCGGAAAAATTTGTGTCTCTGGTTTTTTGTCTCAGATTATCGCGCGACACTTCTCAGAAATATCGCGCGATATACTTCCTGTCTTGGTGCGATACTTCGCTCGGAAAAAGTATCGCACTCCTATAGCGAAGTCTATCGCCTGGCATCGGGCGAAGTATCGCCTGGCATCGTGCGAAGTATCGCTCTACTGGGGAAGTATCGCCCGACTATAGGAAACTGTGTCGCGCGATACTGTTGGAGACTGAGAAACATCGCCTGGTCTGGCAGAGACTTGCACTTTCAATTTTTTTGTCCGAATTCGACTATTTTAGCTTGCTGTTCTGTTTTACTTTGTTTAATTAGGTCTAACCTACTTTTTTTAGCTTAAATCCATTAGATTATTGCACATTTATATTGGGATTTTGATTTTGCTAACATTGTGGGCCTAACAAGTTGTGTTTGTAGGTGCTCTCCTTTGCTTAAAAATTGCTAAAAACGCATGTCAAAGAGGGCTACTAACAGTTTTTGCAGGGCTGCCCAAGCATAAAAACAAAAAATTTTTCCATTTCTTGCTTGTTGTTGTTTTCCTTTCATTTGTGGCATTTACTAATTGTATTAGGAATCTTAATACCTTGTGAAAGGGATTTTGAGGTGGTAGGAGAAGTATGCTCTTCACCTTTAGGTGAATCAGAAAATCTTGACCCATCTTAAGGTTTTGGAAACAAGGGGGTAATTGGTTTCTTTGTTTGGTGTGTTTGGGAAAAATTCTTGAGATAGGGGAGTATGCTCTTCACCCTTGTGGTGAATCAAAAACCTTGAACCTCAAGTGTTGATCCATTTTGTTTAGTTTAGGAATCCTTTAGAGGGCCTGCTCTTGAGCAATCAAGAGGAACGACTCAAGTGGGGACAACCTTGTCATCATTCTCCTTGGTGGCAAGTGATTCCAACTCACTATAATCTCAAGGCTATCAAGGACACCAAAAACCTTGATAGACATAACACTTGTCTTCGCTTGATGTAAGTACTTGTGGGATTGTGACCATGAGGAAAACATTGAGCAAGAATGCTTAAGGTACTCTTGAGGCCGCGAGGTCCTAGTCCTTTATGAGGAGCAAGAGGGGTGTTGTGAACGGAAATCCTTATTAAGAACCACTAGATAGAAGCCACCCTCTTTTAGCCGCTTATCTTCTTAGTGCAAGGATTGATCCAAGTGGTTTACCCGGATCACCTTAAGATACTCACCATATGTGTCCCTTTGGTTGTGTCATTTTGACATTTCCATGACAAAGCCAATATCTCTTGTGGGCAACCACTTGGTGTGAGGCAAGGGGGCATCAAGTTGTGGGCTAAGTTGATAAGTATTGAGCCTTGTCTTGTAGGTAGTAATTGCTTGATTTGTCTTCGATTGTGTAATACCAGTGTAAACGTTCTCAACATACAAACAATCGGTAGCATTCATAGGGTGCTTTTTCAATTTTGATATCACAAGTGTTTGTCTTGGCAAGGTTGCTTTTGCCCTTGTTTCAAGTGTTTGAAGACATGTTTGATCCTTTACTGTTTGCAAACCTGTCCGAATGCTGTTGAATCTGTGACTGAAATCGAAAACATCAACCCTCAGACTGAAAATTTTGACCAAACAGATCCAAAAACGCAAATTTCACACAATTCTGGTCAAGAGTTGAATAATTCTGCAACAGTATCTCACCTTTTAAGGCGAAGTATCGTGCGATACTTCGCACATGCTAGAAATATCGCACCCTTTGAATGGAAATATCGCGCGATAGTTCGCCCCTGACGGACTATCGCCCTGCCTGCCTGGGGTATATCGCCCTGTAGTATTAAGAAGTATCGCCTGTCTTAGGGTGAAGTATCGCACGGGTAGAGGTTTATCGCCCCAGTAGCCTGGAGTATATCGCCTGACTCATTTTTGTCGTGCTTAAATTTTGGTCAGTTTCAGTTGCTGTCAATTAGGCCAGGTCTTAGAACAGGCTTCTCACCCTGACGTTTGAGATCTGTCTTGACTCCAAATCTCTGGTTCTTAGTTCTTTGGGATAGCATCATTTGGTTTACAAAGTCACTTTGGAATAATTGTCAAGTTAGAAAGCCATTTTTGGTGCCAAGGTTCATCTTTAAAAGTGTTAGCTATATTCTGGGAAAATTTCAGTTCTCTTATTGTCCAAATCGCTTTCATTTTCAATTATCTTTTGGCCTAGTCCAACCTCTTGATTCAAAAGTGCAAGGGTAGTCACCCTTTGATTTGAAGCACCTCTTTGACAGTGTTGGTAAAGCCCCCTTTCTTTTCTTTTTTTTCTATCTTTCTTTGGACAATAGAGGATTTCGATTATCCTAGTTTGGTGTTGACACTTTAGGTCACCTTATCATTGAGAATATCTCTCTTTCATGTCAGTTACGACAAGGTACCAAGTTAATCAAGGGAAGCGACCCCCTGTTGCCTTTAGCCAGTTACCACCTATCAAGACCCGTCGACAACCTAAGGGAAAAGGACCCCTTTTTGACCAATCTCCTAAGAGTGAATCCGAGGTTTGTTTCAATCCGGGAGCTAACCCTAGTGAAGTGAGCACCTCTTTCATACCACTTTCATCAAGCATGGACATGAGTTACACTTTCACCCGGCAACAAAGAGAAGCCATGAATCAAACTCTCGAGGATATCTTCCAACGACACAGAGGAGAGTATGGTGGTTCTTCTCATGCCAGTCCACCCGGGTCACCTCCTAACAATGCGAGGTATTTTGATGCTCAACAACGAGCTGAAAGACAGCATAAGTCAGCCCACTCAGATTCAGGGTCACAACACGAAGACCAGAACAACGAATCTGGTGATCACCATATCAACGCAGCTAATGCAATAAGGCATTCAAGACAGACCTCCCCACTTAAGGACACTTCTCGATATGCAAATACAAGATTAAGAAGCATTGAGAGAGAGAAGCAAGCCTACTTAGATGAACAGGCTGCAAAAAAGGAAAAATTCCGACAACTAGAGGAAGAGGAACGTGCATTGTTGGATATACAGAAAAGAGTCGCCCAAGAAGAAGAAGATAGACTCTATGCACAACAACTCCAAAATTGATCTAACAGGAGGGGAGCCAATAGTGGGACCAACTCGCCCCCATCTACCCCTTCCCCTAGCCCTCGAAGAAGATCAAAGACACCCTCACGATCCCCAAGTCCTAGAGGAAGAAGGACTTCAAGATATGACCATCACAGGAGACAATCGTCTCATAGACATTCAAAGCAACCCTCCCAACGAGCACATCATGGCTCACAACATGGAGGCAGTTATGCTAAATCCGATCATATGGACTTCATGACTATGCAACAAGAACCATCCTTTCAAGCCTATGTGGAGCAATACGTGGAACAAAACAAAGACCAATTTTTGGAAAGTCTTATCAACAAAGGCGCTAAAGTTCCATATAACTTTGATGTTCACCAAAAAATCAAGAAACAGAATCCTTCAACTGATGAGTTAATCTTACAAATGCAAAAGGATATAGACAGAATGAAGGCTCCCAAGAGTACATTTCATTTGGACTCCATATGTCCTAATCCCATTGACAAAAGTGTGGTGATGGTAGAATTCCCTAAGAAAGTTGAATTCCCAACATACGACAAATATGATGGCACGGGTGACCCTCATGACCATGTTCGACAATTCTACATAATGAGCTTTTCCTTTCACCACGAAGACTCCTACTTGCTGAGATTATTCCCAAGGAGTTTAAAAGGTCAAGCCATGGAGTGGTTCACCAACCTTTCCCCTCCAGTAAAAACATTTAGAGAACTTGTCCAAAGATTTGTACAACATTTTGCTTACAATTTATCTAGGTCAGTCACCATGCTTGATTTGTGTAAACTTAAACAAACTCAAGGGGAATCTTTTGTCACCTTTTTGCAACGATGGAGGCGATTGTGTTCGAAATACCCAAGGACAATCCCTGAAGAAGAAAGAATTGATATCATTGTGAACAATCTAATACCAGAACTCAAGTATGAAGTCAAGAAGATTCCATTTAATTCTTTTGATACTATGGTAGAGGTGGCATGTCGCATTGAGGATGTCCTAAAAGAACAAGGAATTTTGGCTAAACCAACAAATAACAACAATAGCCAAAATAACAATACTAATGGTAACAAGGACAAAAAGAACTCTTTTTGGAACAAAAACAAGCAAGTCGTCAACGACGGAGTTGTTGATTCATCTCAAGTCAAAAATGAAGGAGTTCTTAATCTCTCTCATGCAGTTCAAGCTATGAAGTTGCAAACATCATCAACGCCACAAGACAAACCTCAGTATCAAAAGAGATCTAAAACGGAGAAAAGACAATTCACTAAATTGGGAGAATCCTATGCAGATATTTTTAAGACACTAGTTGCTCATAATCTGGCGCACCCACAGGATCCTACAAAACATCGAATACCAGATCCTTTACCTCATTGGTGGGATGCTAAGGCTTTTTGCGTTTTCCATAATGGGATTGGACACGATATAGAAAATTGTTTCAAACTCAAGCATCTTGTCCAAGACCTTATTGAGAAAGGACAACTACAAGTGGGTGGGTTAACTACCAATGCAGACCATAAAGCCTTTAAAGAGCCCTTGCCTAAATATGAAAAAGGAGAGAATTCTAGTAAGAATGGCAAGGCGGCTATTAACTACACATACACACATGCTGATAATGTGATTAATATGCTTGACGTGGCTGATGATAATATCAACATGGTGAGAAAGGAAGATCCTTATGGACATAATGTGGACTCAATTCCTATGACTAATGAAAGACCCGCTGTGGTGATAAGAGGTCCTCACACACAAGGAATGCCCCGGTCCCTCAATGTTGTCACTAGGGGACAGGCTCAAGCACCCATTATCATCAAAGGTCCTAGCACTAGCAAGTCTAAACAACCCACGTCCAAAGGTGCTCCTCCAAAACCTGTCGTTGGTCCTGATTCCAATTACAACCTTATTGACCAACTACAACGTACACCCGCTCAGATATCCATTTTTGAGCTTTTAGAATTATCTCCTAAGCACAAGCGCGTCCTCGAGGATGCCTTGCGAGCAGCCAATGTCCCTAATAACTTAGATATCGACCAATTCCAAAACATGGTCAACCATTTGGCTAGCCCTCATTTCCTCACTTTCTCAGAAGAAGATGACAAATCCATTAGTCACCCACATAATTTGGCCTTACACATCGAGGTCATGATTCATAAAACCCGTGTTAGACGTGTACTAATAGATGGGGGTGCGGGGCTCAATATTTGTACTCTGAGTTTGCTGCTAGCTCTAGGGTATTCTGAGAACGTCATTGACACAAAGAAAAGAATCACAATCAAAGCATATGATGAAGCAGAAAGAAGTTCTAAGGGATTGGCTGTTTTGCCTATTCGTATCGGTCCTGTAGAAAGAGACATATTGTTCCAAATTGTTGATGTTGGACCTCTCGCCTACAACATTTTGCTAGGTAGGCCATGGATTCATGAAATGCAGGCAGTCCCATCGACATATCACCAGTGTGTTAAGTTCCCCCATAATGGTGTAGAAATTTGCATCCCGGGAGACAGTACTCTATCAGTTAATAACATTTCTGCGGGATCACATGTACCTTTGAATAGAGAAGCTGACAATCCTAGTAGTTCACTTGAACAATGCAAGCAGAAATTCAAGACCATGGACCTTGGGATGGGAGATTATAAGATTGATTCTTTTACAAAAATACCAGTCTCTCCTAGGTCTTATGGGAGACCCTCCCCAAATGTGAAGCCTTCGTCATCAGCAATGACGTTATTTGGGAAATTTATTGAGTCTTCGGTCCCCATTCAAGAAGAGAAAGAGGAAGTTGCTGTAAGGAATTGGATATATCACGAAGAGAAATACAAACATAATGAGAATTTTGCTCCTTCACCTGAAACTTATGGGAAAGGATACACACTGGTCAAAAATATGGGATATCCGGGATTTGGTCCCCTTAGTCATAGGCTGGATGCTAAAGCTGAGCCTCTTGATCATGCTCTCTTTGGACGCAAAAATAAGTCCACAATCGGCTTAGGTTTTGAGAACAAGAAGAAGAAAGGTATCCCTGTCCCAGTTGCAACGGACAGCGACAGTGATGCAGATTATACACTCGATCTCTCCAACCAACAAGATGTGTCTGATGATTGGGTGCCCTCCACGAATCTCCTTTGGGGAGATTCCACAGATTTGATGCTTAATAATCCTACTATCCCAGCTGCGATGGATAGTGATTGTGTGACTTCTAGATCGACAAAGGAAAATGTTACTGTCCTAGCTGCGACGGATAGTACCAATACTAGAAAGGGGGAAACCCTCCCTAACCTCGAGGCTTCTACATCACGAGGCCTAAATGATGACTCAGAGACAGACTCTCATGAATATGAATGGGATTCGCTTTCAGATGCAACAATTGATCTAGATGTGGATATTATTCATGCCTATAGTACCCAACCCGATGCAACTAACGATCCTAGTGTCAGACTAGAGGATTTCCCTCCTCAAATCGCCTTAGTAGACGACGCTTCGTTTGATAGGATGAGCCCTAATTCAGGTATCTTAGGAGAAGACTTGATGAGCTCCGATTATATGGTCACCAGAGATGACACCTTTCACATTCACAACATCGAACCTACCATTGACTTGCCCCTTGTTCACTTTGACCTGATTGACTGGCCCCAGCGCCACCACGAGCCCACATTCCTCACATTTCGCAACGATTACGAAATTGCTTGCTATCTGAATGCTCTTGAACCCGTGGCTTCTTCCACCAGTGAACCAACAACCAGCATGACGGAGCCTGATATTAAGTACCTCAGTCTCAAAACAAAAGAGAAAAAGAAAAATAGGTCTGATGGCGAAAACCACTTTGTGGCGGTGTCAGAACCAAAAATAGTAAAAAGAAATGACGCATCCAAAGGTGAAAACCTCTTTGAGGCACCTAAGGATGGGGTACTTAATAACTTGCCGAGTTATTTCCAGGATAGATCATCAATCTTGATTGAACCAACAAAGCCGGTCAATCTAAACACAGAAGAAAACCCTCAGATGGTCCATCTTGCTCAGTCTTTATCAGAGGAAGAGACCAAGGCATATGTACAGTTTTTACAGAAAAAGAAAATTAATTTTGCATGGACCTACTCAGACATGCCAGGGCTTGACACAAATCTCATAATGCATCACTTATCTATAGCTCCAGGAGTCAAGCCAGTCAAACAGAGACTAAGAAAAATGCATCCACATATAGCTCTACTTGTCAAAGGAGAATTAGAAAAGCTTTTGAAAGCTGGATTTATTAGAGCCATTGATTATGCAGAATGGATCTCGAACATAGTACCGGTATCCAAACATGATGGGTCCATTCGTGTCTGCACAGATTTTAGAGATCTAAACAAAGCATGCCCAAAGGATGACTTTCCACTTCCAAACATTGACATGATAGTGGACATGACGGCGGGCTATGACATATATTCCCTAATGGATGGTTTCTCGGGGTATAATCAAATCAAAATAGCTCCTGAAGACCAAGAGAAAACAGCATTCACATGTGCATGGGGAACCTACTGTTGGAACGTCATGCCATTCGGGTTAAAGAATGCAGGAGCAACCTACCAAAGAGCTATGACAACTATCTTTCATGATATGATGCACAAAAATATGGAAGATTATGTGGATGATACCCTGGCAAAATCAAGAAAAAGGGACACACACCTCAATGATCTGGAAGTAATTCTAGATCGTATGGAACAATTTCAACTCAGATTGAATCCAAAGAAGTGCGCATTTGGCGTCACCTCAGGCAAACTTTTAGGATTCATAATATCAGCAAAAGGTATCGAGGTTGATCCTGAAAAGGTCCAAGCAATCCTAGATATGCCACCTCCTCGAAATATCAGCCAAATGAGAAGTCTTCAAGGACGTCTTCAATCAATTAGGAGGTTTATTTCTCAGCTTGCAGATAGAGCGCAACCCTTCAACAAGACATTGCATAAGGGTGCTTCTTGTGTTTGGAACGAGGATTGTCAAAGGAGCCTAGATCAGATCAAACAATACTTGGCTAATCCTCCGATCTTAATGCCTCCTATTCCAGGGAAACCATTGCTTCTATACATCTCAGCTACAGACACTTCCCTGGGGGCATTATTGGCTCAAACAGATGATACTGGGAAAGAACGGGCCATCTACTATATCAGCCGTACTCTAGTCTCTTATGAGATCAATTACAATAATATTGAGAAGTCTTGTCTCGCGGTGGTGTTTGCTTCTCAAAAGTTGCGCCACTACATGCTTGCTCATACCATACACTTGATTGCCAAAATTGATCCCCTTAAATACTTGCTTGGTAAGGCTGCCCTGACGGGTAGACTTGCTAAATGGATGATGGTCCTCACTGAATTTGACATAGAGTACGTTGAAAGGAAGGCAATAAAAGGGCAAGCTATTGCTGACCAATTAGCTGATTTTCCAATCCAAGATAGTATGCCAGTCCAAGTGGAATTCCCAGATGAACACATCTTATATACCACTAATCGCACTTGGACAATGTTCTTTGATGGCTCCCGCATGCAAAATGGGTCAGGTGCTGGAGTGTTATTTGTTTCTCCACATGGGTACAACATTCCAAAGTCTTATAAACTATTGTTCCCATGTACCAATAATATTGCAGAATATGAAGCTTTAACTAATGGCTTGAAAATGGCTATAGAATGGAATATCACAGAATTACATGTCTTTGGGGATTCTCAGCTAATCATCAACCAAGTCAATGAAGAGTATCAAACCAAGGATGACAAATTGATACCTTATAAAAAGATGGTTGATTCTTTGAAACGCTATTTCACCTTTGTGACGTTTCAACAAATCCCTAGGATAGAGAACAAAGCTGCAGACGCCATGGCCACATTGGCTTCACTTCTTCAGTTGGAGACACATGAATCCAGATTTGAATTCCTGGTGGAAGAGCTACACCATCCCATCTTTGACTCATCTGAAAGCCGTGTCATTTGTGCCATTATCACACACGAGTCCTCCCGATATGGTGCTATCTATTCATATCTTCGTGATGGCATCATCCCTGACACATTCACCCGCTCCGAACGCCGAAACCTCATCCGTAACGCCTCTCGCCACACCCTCATCTCTGGTGACTTATATAGAAGGGGTTTAGATGGGACACTCCTTAGGTGCTTGGAAAAGGAGGAATCCAACCAAGCGTTAGCTGACATCCACGAGGGCATTTGTGGTGGGCATTCTAATGGTCTTGCCATGGCCCGAAGGTTGCTTAGGGCGGGATATTATTGGCCCACAATGCAGATAGATGCAGTCACCTTTGCTAAGTCATGTGAAAAATGTCAGAAACACGGCAACCTGATTCATGCTCCAGGTAGGGAACTAATCCCTTCTATTTCTCATTGGCCATTTCAGCGCTGGGCCTTTGATCTGGTTGGGCAAATTCACCCCAACTCATCAGGTGGACACAAGTTCATCATTACTGCCACTGACTACTTCACAAAATGGGTGGAGGCTGTACCACTTTCTATTGCTTCAGGAAGGACCATTTCTTTGTTCATCTTGAACCATATCATTTGCCGATTTGGAGTGCCTTCTGAGATCATTACTGACAATGGAGGTCAATTTAAGAATAAAGACCTAAAGCACCTATGCAAAAAGTTTAAAATCAAGCAACATTGGTCCTCCATATATTTCCCACAAGGAAACGGACAGGCAGAAGCTTCTAACAAAACCATTCTTAAGATTCTTCATAGAACAGTACACAAGAATGGTAGGGATTGGCACTTGCAAATCAATCCAGCACTATGGGCTTACCGAACAAGCATTCGCACACCTACAGGGGCCACTCCTTTTTCTCTCACCTATGGCGCTGAAGCAATATTGCCTTTAGAAGTCGAGATACCATCCCTTAGAGTCTCACTCAAAGGTTTGATTACAGATGAGGATTACCGTGCCATGAGGTTGCAGGAACTAGAACTTCTAGATGAGAAGCGTAAGGCTTCCTTTGATCATATGAGAGCGTATCAGAAACGTATGTCCAAGGCATTCAACAAGAAGGTTCGCCCTAGAGAATTTCAAATAGGTGATCTTGTTTTACGGGAAAACCCTAAGAACCAGCAAAACAAAGAGCAAAAGGGCAAATTTGAACCTAACTGGCTTGGACCATATGTCATCACAGCTGCTTTTGGTACTGGTGCGTATTTACTGTCAGATCCTGATGGAGAACAGCTCCCTGATCCCATCAACATTGTGCACCTTAAGAAGTTCTATCCTTGATGCCCATTCTGTCTGGGGGCATCTTTTGTATATATCTTATTGATCCTAAAAAAATACCAAAAAAATTGATATATGATTGCTGAAAATATCCTAAAAAGCATAAAATGTCCTGAAAAAACTACAAAAAAAATCAAAAAAATTCAAAAATTCAAAAAAAATAGAAAAAGTGCCTTGGTGAAAACCTAGCAATAGGCGCCTTGGTAGCAAAAATACAAAAAAATCAAAAAAATGAAAAAATGAAAAAAAGATTCCAAGTGGTGAAAACCTGGAAACAGGCGCTACTTGAGGCCTTTGCACCCCTATCTGTTAGCATGCGTCCTCGACACTTAACCACTTTCCATCATGCCTTGACCTTATTTGGCCTAGTCTGGAATTGGTCTTTGTCTTTGTCTAGGGGGCATAACTGTTCGCATAGGTCCTTTTGGTGCGTTTGTCTCTTGGGGCATTTCACAACAGGTGTTTTTCAACACCACCCCAAACAGTGTTTTTCAACACTACCCTTGCGTCGAGTGTTTCTTAACACTTATCAGATGTCTTACCCAACAGTCTCGCATGCTGCGATATTTCTCATTTGCAGATATGATACTCAGAGTTTAACTCTATGACCAACACACACGCACTTAAACAATCAACTCGCTGGCGATATGATGACTTTATTTTTCTTTGTGTGCTGTCTATGAGGATTTCTTTGATGAGTGATCTCTCCCTGAGAAGTTTTCGATGATGCATAGCTAGAAGACTGAGGGAATGAGAACATGTTTTCTTTCTTTATCTGCTTGTGGGTATATTTTGTTGATCCTAACTGTCATGAGCATTTATGCTGGTCCTACTTGACACTATGGATTGACAAGGTATTATCCTTGACTGTTTTGCGAGTGCATGCTTTTAGCTATCCTGACTTTCATGTGTCCTGATATAAGCATAATCTCGCCATATCAAACTTAGGTAATCTTACTGCATTAGTCATCTTGACCTATATGTCTTTGATGCCTAGGTAAGATTTCCACATTTCTATCTGATAAAGATCATATTCATATCCACATAGTAATGCTAGTATGCATTGTATGATCTTACGACGCTACCAATAACGCTCGATGATGATAATTAGATGTCTATAAGCGTTGTGACCTTGCAAGTCAATCACTTTCATAGTAGCTTGCATTTTTTAGGGTCATGTTAGTCTAGTTTTGCATCTTGCACATGGAGAGAGCTCTCCTTTTGCATCCTACATGGACCTGTTAGTCAACTGCGCTCACCTTCTCTTCTTCTTGATCATGTCTTTCGCTCCTTGTCTTTTTCATCTCGAACCTGTTCCTGTTCATCACAAGGGGTTAATCACATCATCATATCTATATCAAAACTGTCATTTTCAAGAAACATAAGTCTACATCATACATATGAGAATTAAACATACAACTATGAGAGAGAACATACATAAGCATTTTGAGCAAAATGACAAGACAATACACATAAACTGATACATCCATCACAAGTGAGACAAATACACATGATACATCGAACATCCAGTAATCTCATAAATCAATAAATGTCATGATATACAATATGAGATCCCAAAATCTGGATCAAAAGTCTCAAAATATGTCCAAACAACCTAAGACCTAACCCTAAGACTCGCTGCCACCCTCGTGAGGAGCTCGTGGTGGTGGAGGAGGCATAGCTCTCCTATCAAAAGCCACGTCCGATACCCCTGCCCGCTGAGAGTATGATGGTGCTCTCTCACCCTTTGGGACGGCCTGCAGATATAATCCGTGATAGTAAGCAGCCCTCGCTGACTCCCGTCGGAGCTCCAGTGCCTCGGTCTGCGCCATCGCCTCACGGCGTGCTATCTCTGCTCTAAGATCAGCTATCTGCTGATCCCGCTCTGCCCTCAGATCCAGGAGCTGCTGATCTCTCACAGCTATGGTGGTCCGCAGCTGCTGTATCTCTGCCTCCCGAGCCTGTATCTGGGCTCTCAGGTCCTCTCCCCCCGCAGGCTGCTCCTGCTGTACCTCTGCCTGCCGGCGAGCTGGTCTCGCCTCCTCCTCAGGAGTGGCTGATCTCTATCCCCGTGACCGTTTCCGGCCACCTGATCCCGACCCCTCTCCTCTCTCCATCCTCCTCCCTCTCCCCCTCCCGCCATCCCCTCCATCTCCTCCCTCCTCTCCTCCGTCCCCTCCGCCTCCTCCGTCCCCTCCGTCTCCTCCCTCTCCTCCCGGCGCTAGCACCTGAGCATCTGGTACCATAAATCGAGGGAATGGTACCCTCCGCCGCTCTGCTTTGTAGGCTCCATCAGCCCCTGCGTCTGCCACATCTGGGAAATACTCCCAGGGCTCGCTCCTGATACTCGCTGTCTCTGCGACAGCCTGCTGATAGTCCAGCATGGGTAGCCACCCATGACCCTCCTCATCCCTGGCCCTGGCATATGTGGTAGTCTCTGTCGAGACTCGCTGCTGCCTCCCGAACTGCCGCCACACCCGACTGATGCAAAACCTCTCTGTGATATCTGCATGTCGACCTACCAGTGGCCGACTGCATAGCATATAACTGAGCTCCTCATCTGCATCACTCCATCCCTCCACATCCCTGTATGGCCTCCATGTGAATGAGGCTATCTCATCTAGAATCCGCCGATAGTAGGTCACATCCCCTGAATGGGCATGTGATATAAACCCGATGTACCTGTAGATGAATGGGTACCTCCTCTCCCTCGGCTGAATCTTGGGACGCACTACAGCAATGTGCTCCCATGCCCATACCTGTGCCAGGATGGCACCGCACGCCCATGTCCGACCGTCCCTGTAGACGATCTCATGCAGCTCATGATACATCTCTGCTAAGATCGCAGGCCCCCATGCCATCCGTCGAGGCCTGCCTACCAAGTCTACCAGTAGCCTGCCCCATCCGAGCGGGAATCCCTTCTGACTGCGATCAGTCATCAGGATCTGTGAAATGATAGATGCCACAATGCATGGCACCGGATAATCTCTGCCGAAGTCATCAAGCAGTCGCTCCCAGCTGACATGCCTGTCTAGGATGGTCATATCCTGAAACATCTCCTGAATCAATCGGCGCCCCTCAGTGACGTCCTGATCATAGTACACCTGTGACAAACACATAAATCATGTTAGTTTTCATCTCATGGAAACATTACATTTATAATTATATCTCAAAACATGATTATACTTACAGGCTCTCCGTGGCATGGAACTCGGAGGATCCTATAGACGTCCTCTAAGGTGATCGATGCCTCTCCAGTAGGTAGATGGAAGGTGTTGTGCTCGCTGTGCCATCTCTCGGCCAGCGCAGTCAACAACCCATGGTCTGCTCGGATATAAGGGTACCTCAACAGATACCGGAATCCCATAGCCCTGATATCGGCATTGCCCGGATCATCCAGATCTCGGACACACCGTAATCCTGTCACCTTCGGCGCTCTGATGATGAGCGCCGGAAAAACCTCCTGCAAGCCAAAACCAAACCCGTTGTTAGTACATATCATGATGGATGTCCAAAAAAAACTCAGTATAAAACATCTTAAAACTGTAACATTGTCTAGACCCATGTCATTCTTGCTCAAAAAATGCATTAAATATCAAATTTTTCAAATGGGCGATATTCTTTTTTTTGAAGAAGTATCGTGCGATACTTCTCCCTATAGTAGGGCAATAAACCTTATGTCAGGCGATACTTCGCCCGCTATCGCGCGATCTTTCACCGAGTATCGTGCGATACTGATGCCCAAAGCGTGCGATACTTTTAGGGCGCGCGAAGTATCGCGCGATACTTCTCCCCAAAGCGCGCGATACTTTTAAAGTATCGCGCGATATTTCGCACAACAAAAAAATTTTGAAATTTAAAATTTGAAAAAAACGTGCTAAAAAAAGCTATTAAATGCTAGAAATGATCAAAAAGCTTGAGTTTTTCGAAAACATACCGGGGCAGGATAGTGTGGTGGCCGGTTATGCAACCGGGCGCGCTCGAATCGATACCTGTGGACGGGAACTCCTGCTTGCTGAGCCATTTTCTCTCTCTAAAGCTCTGAAATTCTCAAATCACTAAAAGACAAATGATTTTTGAAAATGACATTTTGACCCCTTTTATAGCATTTTGACTTTTTGACCTAATTTTCAAAACACCTCAGAATTACGCGAAAATTGCACCCCTAGCTAATTTCGACGTCCTGGATCCATTTTCGGACTCGAAATCGAAATCCGAGGTCATCTTCATAGTCAAAATCGCATTTCAAATTCTTTCCCCCCTTCTGCGCAGTTGATTGACCTTTTGAGGCATAATTTGATTTTCGGTGGAATTTCTTCCTTCCATGCCTCTCAAATTTTCTAGTCTTTCATCCACTCTATTTCTAGTCTTCTATCTCATCACTGGGGCATGTTTCATTGCCTAATGGTTATCCTGTTATCATTTACATTCGATTATGATTTCATTATGATTTGGTCAAATCTTTATCAATTTTCTGTCTCTCCTCTACCAGATTTCGATTTCGATTCCGAGGGGGCAGTATTTATGGGATTCTCATCCTTAATTCTCTTGATTTTCCTGATTTAGACATCTTTTGTGAGCTTTTGCTCAAAATTTGAGATTCTTATCTCCCATTTTTAGACTTGATTATTGCCTAGCAGCGACGGTGATAGTTTTGTCTAAAGCTTGATTTGCACCTAGCAGCGACGGTGTTGGTCTAAGCTTTTGTTTATGTTTGTCTAGATATGATCCCGAATCGACCTCATATCTGAGTTGTTTTGTGATCCCAAATCGATCTCACATTGCAACTTCATTCTTTGACTGCATGTGTTCCCAAATCGATCACACATTAGTCAAAGAGGGGCAAATGTATGCACCCTAAAATGGTCGCCTAGACTTTGGGCCCCATTTATTCAATTTATCAATCTTGAATCATTTTGATCATTAATCAATATTTTGAACATTATCAATCTCTTGATCAAGTCTTAATTTCGATCATATATTGGATTTTTATCCTTGGGCTAACCATTTATCCTAAGTCTTTATTTAATTAAAAGGAATATTTCCTCCCCTTTCAATTAAATAAAAAAGCCCCCACTTTCCTCTTATCCTAAGTTGCACAAATAAAACATTATTCCTATTTTATAAAAAGGGAAAAAGCACTTTTGTCTCACATGAGGCTCAAAAGTCAACACTTCACTCTCATTGGAGGATACGTGTGCACATGGATTGCTCCTCTTTCAACCTCCACCGCTGATTAAGACTTTTTGCCTCTTAATCTCCATGGTCCATTTCACCTCATTTCTTATAAAAGGAGAGCTCTCTCCTCCATTTGCATATCCTTGTTTTATGCTATTGTTATGCTGCAGGTTTTGGAGCTCTTTTTGAAGACACTCAAGCTTTGAAGCCTTGACATTCTTAGTTGCATTTCATTTAGTTTACTTTCATAGTTGTATTCATGGCATTCTTAGTGTAGATTTCCTTTTATGCAATCTCACATAGTCTAAATAGGAAGGATTTGTAATCTATTGCTATTTCCTTTCATAGATTAGATTTCTTTTCAAGCATTGCATTGTTATCATTTAGCTTAGTTTGCACATTCATACTAGTTTCATTTACATTTCATTTCCATTTAGATTCTTGGAGATATTGGCATTGTTGCCCTTGTCTTCACTTGAATCTCTCATTGTGTGGTTGACTAGCAAGGTCACCTTCTTGTAGCTCTAGCTGAGAGCAAAACTCATAGTCCCTTGCAACTCCATGCATAGAGAGCTATGAGCCGCTTTGTGAGGCCTCACTCTTGAGCAACCTTGCAAGTAATGGTTCATAGAAGTGCATATTTTAGTGTGTACAACAGCCGCTATATAAATGTCCTTGTGGAAGAAATCTTCACAGGTGTGGTTCATTGTTGGGTTGTCAGATCTCCCTAGCAGCTCTTGATCGATTAAATTCTCAAACTGTGTCAAAACCCTGGTGCACCGGGATTGGAGTTCACCCCTTTGGATCATAAAAGTTGCAAAGTCAAACCATTACTAAAAGCCCTAGTGAGGCCAAATTTTCATTTTCTAGGGTATATGTGAGTTATTGCAAAACATTTTGGAACATACCCAATTAGCACTTCTGAGGATTAGAATGAATAAAATCACTTGATTGTTCATGCGCAAGGTTGCTTTTGCCCTTGTTCATTGTTTTCAGACATGCTTGAAATCACTTGCTTGCTATTTTGCGTGCTTGTTTATCTATCTGGTTATTGAAAATGAACAAATCTGTTACAATCCTCAAATCTGGACATTGAAATTTGCAAACAATCTGAAACTGAAAACCCTAAATTTGCAAAATTTGAAGTGAAAATCCTTTTTGGAGTCAAAAGTCATCTCAAGAGGTGAAAAAGTCATACGATTTTCTATCAAGTGTCATTTCATTACTGCCCATTTGTCGTATGATAGAGAACCCAGTGTCGTACAAGTCTTTCTGCCAGTTAAATTCCAAAAGTCAAAACCTGCTAGCAACTATCGTATGAGCTTTTCAACTGTCATTTCATAGCATACCTACTATCGTATGAGTTTTCCAACTGTCGTTTCATAGCATACCCACTGTTGTACGAGTTTGAGGAGTGTTATTTGGGAAATTTTTGAAAGTTGTCAGAAAATTGTCAGAATTGCTAGATACTTAGCTTTTTCAGCCTATTTCTAGAACCTGTCGAACAAATCATTGTGTCAGGAACATAGCAGTAGCTACTAAGAATCCAATCATTTTCCTAGAGTGGCCTTTTGAATTTGATTTAGCCTTCTATTTTATCGATTTGAGTCTTTATCATCTTGTGTCAAAACCTTGTCATAACTATCAATCTTCAAATCAATCATCAAAACAGACTAAGTGTTGTGAACTTGTGTCCGCTATCTTTTGGGAAATCTACCCATACATCCAGGGCACAGTATCCTTCACCCACATCTAATTAAATCTTCAAATCAATCAAACCTTGACAAGGTTGTGTCATCTGATCATCTTGATTCATCTCATTCTTCAGTTATCTGGATCTTATTCTTTTGTGTCACTCAAAGTTGATGGTGGAAACCAGAGCTTCACACAAGAAATCTGGAGAAGCATCCCAGACCTTACCTATAACCACTACTAGGGGTCCAACTCTTGAGAAACTCATCAATTCTGGTCTTTACGAGGATGACGGTATTGGTAACTTTCGATTAAAAACTGGTTACATTACTCCACCATCAACTCAAGGAGGTACCCAACAAACCCCACATCAATCTATTCCAGGGAATCCACAAACTCCTACCATGTCTCAAGTAGGGACAAACTTTGGCTCTCAAGGAGCTCACTCTCAACATGGTGTAGATCAGGAACCCACACCTGAAGAAATTTCTCAATATCAAAATGATGATAACTTCAAATGAATGATGAAGCATTTCTTGAAAGAAGACAGAGAAGCATACTTTTTACAGTTGGCTCATCTAGGAGCTAAGCTTCCTCCTAATTTTAATGTTGAAGCTATCATCACACATGAGGAAGAAACTCCAATAAAAACTATGATGAAATAGATACATGCTTTACAAGTCAAACTTAACAGCCTTGAGAAAGAAAAGGAACCCAAGGAGTTCTCCATGGAAGCTCTATTCCCTTTTCCTTTTGACAAAGACTTGTATATGCCACCATTTCTGAAAAGAGTGGAGATGCCAAAGTATGATAAGTATGATGGACACTCAGATCCTCAAGATCATGTCAAAGAATTCTGTACACAATCCATGGAGTTCATGCATGAACTGACCTATTTGATGCACCTCTTTCCTAGATCTCTGGGTGGAGCAGCCATCCACTGGTTCTCTATATTGCCTTCTACTATCAAAAATTTAGAGGAGTTGATCAAATTGTTTTATCAAAAATACTCCTACAATATTCAACATCCAGTCACCATGATTGATATCTGTAATCTCAAGCAATATCCAAGAGAACCATTCCTAACATTTCTCAAGAGATGGAGGAAGAAGTTCTCTCTAGATGCCAGACCTATTCCAAAAATAGAAAAACTGGAAATCTTCATCAATAACCTTGTTCTAGAAATTAATTATCCTCTGCAAATGCAAGATCATACATCTTTTGATTAGATGGTGGATAATGCTATCAAAATAAAAAAAGTGCTTGTGAAAAAAGGAGAAATCACACTTCAAAAAGACAAGTACAAATCAAGATCCAGTTCTAAAGACAAGAACAAAAATTGGAACAAGAATAAAGGCATCATCACAGATGGCATTGTTGATACTATCTGTGCCCCATCAAAGGCACCAACCTACAATCTGACTCTTGGTTCCCAAGCCATAAAAGCTTCAGAACAAAAGTCATCCGAACCATTTCAAAAGAAGTCAGAATACATTTCTTGGGATAAACATCGAAAGTTCACTCATCTTGGAGAATCTTTAGAATCAGCTATGAAAACCCTACTAGTTGATAACATCATCTCTTTGCTAGTAATCTGACCACCTGATTTTGAGCCTAAGCCAAAATGGTGGAGAGAAAATGAATTCTGTGATTTCCATCGAGGTAAAGGTCACAAAATGAATAACTGCTTCTAGTTGAAACAAACCATTCAAGATCTGATCGATAATGGAGACATCACAATTGACAATCCTAAGAGCAATAATGATCATACAACATTTACAAAACCATTTCCGCAACATGGTCAGGGAGTTTCAACTTCTCAGCCGAATATGGGGGCAAAAGTCAACTATGCCTACCCTAGAAATAATGCTGTCATTAATATGGTTGAACCTTGTCTCTTAGAGCATTGCAATGTCATCACAATTGTAAGAAGAGATAGACAAAGTCAATCCACCAATGCAGTTACTTGATCACAAGCCAAATCACATCTGAAAGGACAAATCCCTGATTCATCAAATGTCCCTAAGGTGCCCTTCAATCTTTCATCTGCTTCTAAGCAGAAGGTTGCTTCCAAATCTTCCAATTCTAAAGAAACAAGGCCTACATCTTATAGAATTATTCAACAAGTCTAGCACACTAATGCCAAAATCTCCATGTTTGAGTTGCTTCAAATATCTCCAGCTCACAGAGCCATACTAGACAAAGCTTTGCTCAGTTCCAATGTTCCTAATGACCTTGATTTAGATAGGTTCCAGACTATGGTTGGAAATCTTACATCTCCACAATATATCTCCTTTTTAGAGGAAGATGACAACTCCTTGAGTCACTCACATAATCAGCCTTTGCATATAGAAGTCTTGATCCAGAACCGTAGAGTTAAATGTGTGTTGATAGATGGGGGTGCTGGCCTAAACATTTGTTCTTACAGCTTGATCACACAATTGGGATTTTCAGAATTGGCTATTGATCCTAGAAAGAAAATAACTATCAAAGCCTATGATGAACAAGAAAGATCTTTTAAAGGCACCATTCTCTTACCTATCAGAGTAGGTCCAGTTATCAAAGATACCATCTGTCAAGTGCTTGATCTACCTTTGGCTTACAACATCCTCCTTGGGAGACCATGGATACATGAAATGCAAGCTATTCCTTATACATACCATCAATGTTTGAAGTTTCCTTATGAAGGAGTAGAGGTTACTATCCCCATAGATTTGAATACAACTTGCAATACATTGAAGGAAAGTGCTGATAAGCTTGTGCCTAATAACAAAGAATCTTCCATTGAATCAACTAAAGAAGCATCCACATATAAAATGGAAGATCTTGCAAAAGAGGTTAATATTAAAGAAAATAGTATGGGAGAATATACTATGGAGCCAGTCTTATCTTTGACATCTCTCCCTATCTCACCTAAGTCTTATGGACAATCTTTGAAACAATCCAAGCGTGAACCTAATGAACCTCTTGAAGCATATAAAAAGAATTTTGTGGCAGAACAAGTATCCAAGCAAGAGTTTAAAGAGGATGAAGCTGTGCTATCATGGCTATACAAAGATGAACCTAAATCCCACAATGTTCAAACTAGTGACTCTACAACACCACAGATCCCTTCTAAGTCATATGGTCCAAGAAATAAGTTGATAGCTAAGATGGGATATTCAGGTAAAGGACCTCTAGGAATCAAAGGAAAAGGTCTTGTGACACCTCTCCCACATACTGGTAGAGAAAATAAGAATATTGTTGGCCTAGGCTTTAAGAAGAAACCCTATCACCTCAAGCATAATTATTCTCATGTCATAGAGCAGATTGCACCAGGAGAACCTCTTCTTAAGAAAGAAGAAACAAAACCATCAGATAGTGATTCAGATAGCTCAGAACTCATCCCCTATGAAAAATTTCCCAAGGGGATCAAAGACCTTCTTGATGATAAAGATGATCCAATCAAAAGAATTAATGTAGTAGAAACACAAGAACCTACTATCAATCAAGAGATAGTTGCAACGCAAGAACCAGCTAATCTAAAAAACAATCAAGAAGAGGGAAGTGGTAGTGATTCCGAGATAGATTCCCATGAGTATGAATTCAAATCAGAATCTAAGGGTAACCCTTCTTGGGGTATCCACCCTGACTTTACTCATGTTCTAAGATTTCCTAGAGACCCTGAATTAGAAGTTGAATCAAATGACTATGAATGGGGAGCCATTCTAGAACCAGATGAAGATGAGCTTATTATAGATAAACATGTTGATGTTATTCACCAATATGCACCTAACCCCAACGTAAGTTTAGAGTGAAATGATGAAACTATCGAGTCTGATCCACCTATGCCAGAATTGGACTCCCACAATGACATTGAGCCTATTCATGAATTGAATGTCTTAAGTTGTAATATCACCTTTGAACTTGAGCATCGGATTAGGACCAATGATGACAGATCTATATCCATAAACACTATCTCCCAATCTTTCCCTATTTTGAATATCCAATATCCAGACCTTATTGATCAAACCTCCACAAATCCAAGCCATGGTATTTATACCTTCCCAAATGAATATGCCCTTTCTTGCTACCGAAATGTAGTTGAGCCTATGAGGACTTCCATCAGTGAACCAAGCGTCAGCATGACCGAGTCAGACATCAAGTATCTTAGTCAGAAAAATAAGAATAAAAATAAAAAGAAAAAGAGTTTTGAGGGTGAAAACCACTTTGTGGCAGTCTCAGAACCTAAAAAAGTAAAAATAAAAGATGTATCCGAAGGTGAAAACCTCTTTGAGGTGCCTAAGGATGAGATATTTGATGTCCTTCTGAGTCATTTATAGGACAGATCTCCAGTTCTAATTGAGCCCACTCAATCTATCAATTTGGGCACAACAGAGGAACCACAATTGGTACATGTAGCACAATCATTATCAGAAGAAGAGAAGAAAAAATTTACTACATTCCTAACAGAGAAGAAGATCAACTTTGCATGGAAATACTCAGATATGCTAGGGTTGGATCCTAATCTTACCATGCACCATTTATCTATAGCTCCTAATGTAAAACCTGTCAAGCAAAAATTGTGAAAGATGCATCCTCATGTTGCCCTCTTGGTAAAAGTTGAATTAGAGAAGCTCCTGAAAGCTAGATTCATCAAAGTTATTGACTATGCAGAGTGGATCTCTAATATTGTACCTATTTCTAAACCAGATGGTTCAATCAAAGTGTGCACATACTTTAGAGATGTGAATAGAGCATGCCCTAAGGATGATTTTCCACTACCTAACATTGATATGATAGTGGACATGACTGTGGGTTTCGAGATGTTTTCCTTAATGGATGGTTTCTCTAGATATAACCAAATAAAAATTGAGAAAACTACTTTCACATGTGCATGGGTTACCTTCTATTGGAATGTCATGCCATTTGGGCTTAAAAATGCTGGTGCTACATATCAAAGAGAAATGACATCTATTTTCCATGACATGATGCATCGAACCATGGAAGATTACTTTGATGACACATTAGCAAAATCTATGATCAGAACTAAACATCTAAAGGACTTGAGCATGATCCTAGACAGAATGGAAAAGTTTAGTCTCTGACTAAATCCTAAGAAGTGTGCTTTTGGTGTCACTTCTGGAAAGCTCTTAGGATACATAGTCTCAAAGAAGGGTATTGAAGTTGATCTAGCTAAAGTAAAGGCTATAATGGAAATTCAACCTCCAAAGAATATTAGTCAAATGAGGACCTTGCAAGGAAGAGTTCAATCTATCAGAAGATTTATATCACAGCTTGCTGATATATCACAACCTTTTACAAAAACATTACATAAAGGTGTGACCTTTGCATGGAATGAAGAATGTGAAAAGAACTTTGACCATATCAAGAAATATCTATCAAATCCTCCTATCTTGATGCCTCCTATTCATGGGAAGCCATTGACCTTATATGTCTCCGCAACAGATACATCACTGGGGGCATTGCTAGCACAACATGATGAGAAAAAAAAGGAAAGGGCTATGTACTACATTAGTAGAACATTGGTGGCATATGAAAAGAACTATTCAATGATTAAGAAAGCTGGTCTAGCTATGATCTTCATATAACAGAAATTGAGACACTACATGTTAGCTCATACCACTCAATTGGTAGCCAAGATTGATCAACTAAAGTACCTTCTAAGCAAAGCTGCCCTCACAGGTAGATTAGCTAAATGGGTCATGCTCTTAAGTGAATTTTACATTGAATATGTGGAATGAAAAGCTATCAAAGGATAGGTTATTGTTGATCAATTAGCAGATGCACCTATGATTGATGACACACCACTGCAAATGGAATTTCTAGATTCCTCTATCATGCATCTTTCTTCTAGAGAATGGCACTTATTCTTTGATGGCTCCTATACATAGAATAGATCTGGAGTAGGCATATTGTTCATAAATCCTCAAGGATACTCAATCCCAAAAGCATTCAGATTGAAGTTTCCTTGCACAAACAATATTGCAGAATATGAAGCCCTTTTGAATGGTATGAAACTAGTAATTGAGTGGAGAGTGACAGACCTACACATTCATGGAGACTCTCAACTTGTTATTCATCAGGTCAATGATGTGTACCAAACTAAAGATGAAAATCTCATTCTTTATAAGAGAATGGTAGATGATTTAAAGAAGTATTTCATATCTATCACATTTGAGAAAATTCCTAGAACGGAGAACAAGGCTGCTGATGCAATGGCAACGTTATCTACTTTATTATAGCAGCCTGAACATGAGTTACGCTACGAGTTCTTGGTGGAAGCACTATCTTATCCTGCATATGACTCCCCTGAAACCCACATGATTTGCACTATTGTAGGTCATGATTCATCTAGATACAAAAACCTCTTTTCCTATCTCCAAGACCAAATCATTCCCGATACCTTCAACCGCCATGAAAAGAGATACCTTATCCAAAATGCCTCCCGATATGTCATCATTGGTCATGATTTGTACAAACAAGGTCTAGATGGTAAACCACTTAGATGTTTAGAATGGGAAGAGTCTCAACATGCATTAGAGGAAGTCCATGATGGTATTTGTGGGTCACACTCAAAATGTTTAACACTAGCTCAAAAACTTATTAGGGCTGGGTACTATTGGCCTGAAATGGAGAAAGAGGCTATCAAGTTTGCTAAGAATTGTCAAAAGTGCCAAGTGCATGGCAACTTAATTCATGCTCTAGGGAGGGATCTAATCCCCTTTACAACACAATGACCTTTCCATCAATGGGCATTTGATCTTATCGGGATGATTCATCCTCATTCTTCTAATGGACATACCCATATAATCACATCTATAGATTATTTTACAAAATGGGTAGAAGCAGTCCCTTTGACACAAGCAACTGGAAAGAAAATATCTATGTTCATATTGAACTATATCATATGAAGATATGGGATACCTCATTCCATAATCATAGATAACGGTGGACAATTCAAGAACAAAGACCTAGATGATCTATGTGCCAAATTCAAGATCACACAACATTGGTCTTCTATCTACTATCCTCAAGGGAATGGACAAGCAGAAGCTTCTAACAAGAATCTATTGAAAATCTTACACCGAATAGTTAATAAAATAGGAAGAGATTGGCATCTCATGATCAATCCAACTCTCTGGGCCTATAGAACAAGTATCAGAACACCTACTGGGGCTACACCTTTCACTTTAGTTTATGGGTCTGAAGTGGTACTGCCTATTGAGGTTGAAATCCCATCACTAAGAATCAGAATGCATGGTCTAGTAACTGATGATGACTACAGAGTGTCTAGGTTGCAAGAACTTGAACTACTAGATGAGCGCAGACAAGCAATGTATGATCATCTTAGAGTATATCAGAAGACAATGTCTAGAGGCTACAATAAGAAAGTCAGACATAGAGAATTTTAGGTTGGTGATCTAGTCTTGAGAGAGAATCCTAAAAATCAATCAGATCGAGAACACAAGGGGAAGTTTGAACCCAACTGGCTGGGTCCCTTTTTAATCACTGCTACTTTTGGCTCTGGTGCCTATCAACTCTCAACAACTGAAGGAGAACAGCTCAGAGAACCAATCAACATTCTCCATCTGAAGAAATTCTACGCCTAAGGCATTCAGTCTATGGTAAAATGTCCTGAAAAAATATTAAAAATTTGAAAAAGTCCTGAAAAAATGAACATCTTGGTGAAAACCTAGCAATAGGCACCTTGATGATTCACAAAAAAAGTAAAAAATATCAAAAGTACAAAAGAATTGAAAAAAAGGAAAATACAAAAAAATGAGAAAAAGAAAAAGTGCCTTGGTGAAAACTTGGAAACAGGTGCCTTGGTAGCAAAAATAGGATCTCTGCCAAGATGGTGAAAACTTAGCAAATGGGTGCCACTTGTTTCAAAATGCTCCATCTATCAGCAATCTTGGTCTTTCCTAGCTTTTAGTCTTGCTTTAGTTTGTACATATCTCTCGGTTTGTTTCTGCATTTCCAGTTTTCAATAAGTCGGTCTGTACACCAATCGGTTCAAGTGTCTATATCCTATCAATGTTCACACTTGGGGGCAATCAATGTCATATCCTACAGTCTCCAGTGTATCTTAGATGTATCATATCCAGTTAAGTCAGTTTGTCTGTCTTGTCTCCAGAAAGGATCTTGCATCTACAACAACACAATCAAACACAAACTGAAAACAATCTATGCTTTTTCATGCTTTTATCTCCTTGTATGCTTACTGATTCGCATTGAGATTTTTGCATATTGTGTCTCTTTGAGCTCTTCAATGATGTCATTTATAGGATTTAGAGAGTGATGACTAGGGGCATAATCTTTTCTTTGTCTTCTTCTTGTATGTGAAAATCTAACAACTTTGGAAATTTTGGATTGAAATGGTGTCTGACTGTAAGAGCCTCTATCTCGAATTGGATGGCCATGCATACCTCGACCATTGATACCCAGAAAATTCAAAGAAGTTTGATCTAACTATTGTCTTTTTGAGTGAGTTCTTTCTCCTATTGTGAAGCGTGATCTTACCTAAGGATGTGAACGATAAAGGGTCACTACAGGTAATTCACATTGGATTTAGAATGATCTCTTGACTATTTGATGTGTTTTTCATGCAAGATGTATTCAGGTCATCATGATGTTTATGTTTTGATGCTTATACAAATTGCTATATCAAAATGGACATGATATTTGGGTCATCCTGGTGCTTGTGCCTTAGTGCTTATATCTAATCTGACATTCCCGAAAACAAAATCATTATTCATATATCCATGGTTGTTTGACCAGTGGGTGTTGTATTGATTCTTGTGCATACAAATCGATATTCATGTCTATGGTTTCATGGCTAGTGGACATTGTATTGATTTATTCGGTTACCTAAAAGTTCAATGATGATAACAAATCGACACATGATCAGTGACTAGGTCCTAGGTCTTAGGTTGCATTTCATTCTACATGTTTCTTTGCATTTTGCATGTTTGCATGATCTCACAATGGTTGGCTGAAATTCAATGCTTAAATGATTCTTCAAATCGCATCTTCAAATCTAACAAGAGCTGAATCTTACACGAAGGTCCATTCAATGAAACAACAAGTAGAATCCTTTTTCAGGATCAAAATCAAAATCTGAGATCATTTATATTGTCAACTACTTGCATATTCGACCTTCTTTCATCATAGAAATCCAATATTCAACTTAACTGATTATCTTATATCAAACTATCAAAATTTCAACTTGGTCAACTATGGTCAACTCATGGTTTCACCTAGTCAAACTTGGTCTCTAGGACCTCCAAACGATGCAGAATGTGTTCCTGGACGTGTTTTACCACTTCTCAAATCAATTAACATGCTTCTAAACTATTCAACGCTGGCTTTTCTTGTTAGATTTCAATTTTTATCCCGAAGGGGGCATGGTATTGCATATCATTCAAAGTTTGTAATCATATCTTTATTGATATTATATCTTTCCTCAGTAATCAAGATAACAACCATGTCTAGTTGCTAATTCATCAAAAGACCTCATCACTTGGGGCATATCAGATTCATCGAGATCCATATCAATCTTATATTCTCCTAATCTTGTAAATTGTATCAGTTTTTGCAACTATCGGTTCAATTGTGTTATTTCCTTGATTCTTTGGTAACTGAAGGGTTCAGATGTGATACCTACATGATTCTTCTAAGGACAATTGAGTCTGGAATCAGTCACTCACTTCTTCACAATCATAAGGTTCAGAATCAGGCGTTTTGACGCTTTTGTTTCATTGGTTCACAATTAAGAAAAATTACAAGATTTGTTGCCAATTTATTTCATCTCATTCCTTCCTACCCATTGAGTTTGAAATTCTAACTATTTTCTCCAATTTTCATACCCAAGCATTGTTCATAGTTGGTGTCACAACCTTCAAAATTCAATCTTAATATTTTTAATCATTAAAGTGGATTTTATTTTCCTTATCAAAACTTTACAAGTGATAGTAGTGGTTATAAATAATACAAGAAAATTAAAGAGACTGAGTGGAGACTAAAACTTAGGAGTTAGTTTGGAAGAAGTGGAAGTTATCTCTTCATATGTATATGGAAGCAATACAAATGGCAAGGGGAGTCCCCACATTATAGGGACTTTGTAATCTTTAAACAATGTTTGTTATGCAAAATTGGGGGGGGGGGAGGGGGGGGGAGGGGGAGATTCGACAGACTAGGAGTTACCTTCCTGCATGTGAGGCATGCACAAAGATAAATGATTAAAATCCCAATTCATGTGAGAGGGCGGTATCATTTTGGAGATAAGCATTTTTGCCTTAGAAATTCTCTGATATTGATTTATCCAACTCCTTGTCAATGTGGGTTATGATTTACAACATATAAAATAATCCATCTTCTTCTACCAAAGGCACTCTTTTTTTATTATTGCTTCTCTTTTGTTGGGTACTCAAACAAAGAATAGAAATAAGTTTTTCCATACGGGTTTCTTACAATGGATTCAACTTAGGTGGATTCAATTTTGTTGTGCCTCATCTGGAATTGAATGATGATGAAATATTTGTAAAGAATCTTGAAAGAATGCATTTTTTTTTGGAGAAACGAACTGGATTCTATGAGGAGGGTTATTTTTTTTGAGCTCAACTTCATCACAGGCTTAGTGAGAATATCATAATTTTACCAGGTTCCTTAAATTTTACTCTTCTCTTTGCTAGAAATTATAAATGATACATAAATGCTTTAAGTTTTTATTAAATTGTAGAAGGAAGGGATAATTATGGTTCCATCCTGGAAAAGACGTAGTTGAGAATCTTGTTATTAGTTTCCTCTTTATTTCTGCACCTTGAGTTCTATATATGGTTGTGTTCCTCAATTTAATTTGTGCACCAAAACTTTCTCTTATTATTGATTGATTACATTCCCTAACTTAACAATTAATACAAATGTAATCACAACAATTTGGATCTGGATTGACATATATGGATTTGATGTTAACCTAAGCATAATATTCATAAATGATCAACAACTACATTAAAATAAAAAATAGATATCATAAGAAATCATGAATATAATAGAAATTTCACAAATTGAAGGACAATTTCATGTCTTGATCCTTTAAAAAATATAATTTATGTATTCAACTAAAACATTTAAGAGAACCTACATAGGAAAAACCAAATTGTGGGGAGAGAGAGAGAGAGAGGAAGATGAAGGGCAAAAGATCGAATAGTTTGTTACCTAATGAAAAATCCATAGCCATAAGGATAAGACCTTGATAGAATAACACTCTCTCCAATAAAAGTCTAAAATATGAGAATTTAAATTACTTTACTCCACTATATTTTGTGAGGCAAAAGAATAGGGAAAGAAAGTCTTGGGAGATATGGGAAATCGGGTGCATCAGAAAATGTCTCCATTGATTTTGATGAATATCAAAGTTTATCTAGTGCATGGAAACATGTGTTGTCATTATGTAAGTCATACAATGGGGACTAGAATTTGGGGGCAACTTAGTGTCCTCTTCATGTGAGAGCAAGAATATCTATTTATATTTTCCATGGAAGTTGATGCCTTTGGCCTGTCAATTGATTTTAGAGAGAGAAATAATAAGTTGCTCATAACATGAGACTTTTGCATATCTTTTAACTTTTGTTTTGTTTTGATGGTATTTGAAGTTTGTATTGCTGTTTTACACAATTCCATTACTTCATACAATTTTACTTGATTAGATTTCTCTAGTTGGACTGGGTATCTTTCATGTTTGGAAAGATTCTGGGGAAGCATAATTGCTTCATGGTAGTGTGAAAACACACTCCTACAATATTCTCAACCCTAGTCTTTTATGTGAAACAAGTTTCTGGAGCTACTGTAAGGAAAAGTCTTCATATTTAGCAAGCTAAAAATATCTTGCAACCGACCATTTGTTTATTATAATGATATTTTCCAACTTATGTTAGTCTCCTAAGTTCTTGTTATTGTTTGACTTTGACAGAATAGTCGAAGCCTATTTTAGATATTGTTGTATCTGACATGCTAGTTTAAACTGTAAATGTATTATTATAATGTATTAATTCATGTGATATACTATTAGTGCATTTGACACTGTGGTCAACACCTCCTCTTTGTTTTGGTCTCATGTATACATTTTTCTATTTGACATGTTAGATGAACCATGTATCTTATCATATTATTTAGTGAAAAATCCTTTTTCCTTGTCGAAATGTGGACTCGACATTTGACCAAGTTGACTGAATTCCTTGTCTTTGAGTATTGTTGATGTGGCATAAGTTGTTGAAATTTTAGTTTTTACATATGGTATCAGAGCTCTGGGTTCCACTTTAGGGCCTTGAGTTCACTATGCTTAGTTGTGACCCTTAGTTGTAGAAATTGTGAGTTGATTGATGCCTGGTCTATGAGCATAACTGTGGTTCCCTGGATTGACTAGAGTGTCTTCCAATTTTAGTTATTATGATAGAAAAGGATAGGATGATCCTTATTTAGTTGGAAATAGACACTTGAGGGACAATATTTCTTATGTGTGTGAAATTTTATGAATTTCCCTAGTTGCTCTTGGAACTATGAAAGTTTGAAATAGTTCTATGAGCTTGGAAACTGTCTACCTTGAGTGGTGTGATTGTTTTCTGTTCCATATTGCAAAATGTTAGAATATGTGAAAATTATGAGGTACTTTGTGTGTGGGGTACATTTAAGAATTTAATTCCTTTTTCTCTACATTAGTGTAGGAAAGAAAGAATATAAAATTTTATGAGATATTGTGTAGTTAGATAATGATGGATATGAAAAATGTATGAGAGATTTACAGAATTTAGGACTTGACGTGTGATAAATGATGGAAACATGTATTATTTTAAGGTATATTTGCAAGTGTTATGAAAGGATTTTTAATACTATAACCTTATGAAATTCTTGGGGAAGAAGAATTCAACATGTTTTATATGAAACATAAATTTGTAAAAATATATTTATGTCTTACCTTGCATGGCATGAGATTTCAAAGAAAAGAGAGAATAAACAAATTCATGTGGGCTAGCTTGTTTGATAGAGAAATGTTGTTTAAGGTAATTGAATATGTTATTACATGATGATGTGAACTTTGAGATTTATGTTATATAAGTATGGCCATTTAGCGTACCTTGGATGCAAGGTGACATGCCTCTTTTACTCCCTTCTTGTGGCTAATGTTAGTCACTCTGTAAATGTGATTTTGGTTTTCAATTGATGTTTTATTTTGAAATTTTATGAACTTTAAAAGTGGTGTAGGACTAGCTTGAAATTTTAAGTTCTCTTGTGACCACCTAGCCACCAATTGAGATTTTGTTCACACTTCTTTGATTTTTCTTATGACCATTGAGGATCTGAATTGAAATTTTCAACTTGAAATATTGTGATTTCTTATGATCTTGTGGTGGCTAGAATATGTGTTTTATGTTGCTAGTCCTATGATGGGAAGTAATGTCGTTTGTCATGTTCAACATATAACATTGATAGATTGTAAAGGAAGTAGATTGTGAGGAACATACCATTTCTAATTTTTCATTCATATGTTACTTGAAATATGTTTCAATTATTATGAAATGATCAAATTGAATTGACATGCAAATGGTTGTGTTTATTAGAAATGCAGTTTATGAAATAATTAACATTGGTTGATGTTCTTTGATGTGAGTTTTGATGCTATGAGGAGCATGTTACAAGTAGTAGTTTCCGTTGCACTAAAAGATCGACTTGTTAATGCCCGATACAACCACTAGACTTATAGAAGACATAAGAGGCGGTTAAGCCATGTCACGAATCCCGAGGGGAGCACTGACCATTTTGCCAACAATCTCCCCCTCAGCATTACCCGATGGGATTCAAACATGTGACCAAGCTCTGATACCACTTGTTACAAGTAGTAGTTGTCGTTGCACTAAAAGATCGACCTGTTAATGCCCGATACAACCACTAGACTTATAGAAGACACAGGAGGTGGTTAAGCCATGTCATGAATCCCGAGGGGAGCATTGACCATTTTGCCAATAGAGCATTGCATGGATATTCATGGAATGATGGAATCCATGGGAAATACATCTTTTTGATATTAATATGACATTACTGGCACATGGGTGATTATATTTGAGACCTTGCATGAAATTATTCTGAGGTGATTGAAATAGATGTATTAGTTGATGCATTTGATGATCGATAAGTAGGTCACCATATTTTTATGGAAATGGAATAGAGTTATTTGGTTATGAAGCACTAATGGTGTTTTTGACAGAATGGTTAACACCTCCTTTGTATGTGTATGTTTATTTGACTAGATGGTTCAAATTTTGTGATTGCTTATGATGAAAGAGATTCTCATGATGAAGGGCATAATTCTTTTGATTAGTTGATTGTTGTATGACTTACATGCTCTTGTTTAATGTATTATTGCATGAAAGGAAATATATGAAATGCATCAAATGCATCTTTTTGCTTACTATGTATTATGTATTGGAAAGCTTACCTTTTGGTGAGGGTGCTAATGTGGAAGAAGTAAATAGGGAAGGGTAGAAAGGGATGTTTTTCTATCTGCCAGTTTTTATTCCTAGTTATTAAAAAATTCTTTGGCCAAAGCTTGTTCGCATATGTTTTCATAAATATGCTGCCCATGTTCCATCTCCCTACCACATCCATGATTAGTTCTACTTAGACATATGTGGAAAGTATTTAGTTTCATGGTTGCACTAGATACCCCCTACCATTTATTTGTTCGACATTGCAGGGTTAGGAATTTTTCCAGTAGGTAGAATCCCAAGGAAGTGTAAAGCTTTGTGGATAGAATGGACAAGTTTCTGAGCCACACTCTCATCTTGAGATTTGTAGATGGATGAATGACTATCTGATGGCATAGGAGACATGGACTTATAGAAGGACAAATGTCCAATTACAATTAAGCATCTTGTTTCATGATTGATCTTTATGGTTATGTTTTTTGGATGCATTGTTATAGATGTATAACATACATTGATGCATTGATTTTATATGGTGATGAATTATCATGATTTATTTGGATGCTTATGCTTAGATGAAGCACACTTGCATTACATTGATGAAAATGTGAAGGCTTATTCGTAATAAGATGTAGAATTGTAGGAGTTATATTGTTTTAGGAATGAAATATAAATGCTATTATGAAATGAGTTAAAAATTTCTTTTGAAATATTGTTGTGACGAGATGGTTATAAGGGCCTAGGTCACATAAATAGAAAAATGGATCCAATAACCTTTATAGGTGATTTTTGAAATGGGCGGATGACTTTATCACTTAGTAAGTACCACATGTTAGAAGCTACATATGAATTATTTACTTGTGATCAATTTATGATTTAAAGCATATTTTAGTTGAAATTGTGAAATCTTCAAATGACTATTTTCTCTTGAATATAGAATATTGGAATTTTATTTTATTTTCTGAAGTATTGACACTATGATTGGACTAAAAATATTGTTAGTATATAAATATGAGTATGCCAAGAATTTGGATCTAAGGCAACCAGAAATGTGCTCAATTTATTGTGATACCATGGTAAGGTATAGTAAGCACATGTATGTGGGTACTTTGTTGCTACTTAAGAGTATCATGTAAGTTATATTTGAAAGCATTGAGTTATGAGAATGATACATTATCAATTTTGATTATGATAGCGACATGAACTAATGCTTTGATGTTGTTCCTATGTATGCACAAATGGAACGACACATTATAATAGAGGGGAAATATTGTCGGAGAGAGGTACAACTCCAACCTTGTAAAACTAAAGGGTAGTAATGGAATTCACACACTCACATAGAAAATATTTTGAAATGGTTATTCATACATGTTCTTACTCCAAATGTGTGTTTATTTTCTTTCAAATGTTCTTACCTCAAATGTGTGCCTACATTGTCAAGTTACAAAAATGATTTGGTGCATATGTGTGTTACTTATTTCAGAAAATTTTACAAAAATTGGAAGTTAGAATGCATTTAAATTTACTAATATGATGACTATAAATTTTGGAAAGAAGTATTATTTGATGGTTCTTCATGTTTGTATTGACTCAAATTTTTGTTAAATAAAAGTAATATTACTTCTAGGTAAAATAATGACTCTAAGAAAATCTTGTATTCCTCTAGACAATCCTATTTTGGAAATTATTTTGAGGAAACATTGGGGATGATGCATAATTTAAGGGGGGAAGGATGTCACAAACTTCAAAATTCAATCTTAATATTTTTAGTCATTAAATTGGATTTTCTTTTTCTTATCGAAACTTTACAAGTGATAGTAGTGGTTAGAAATAATAAAATAAAATTAAAGAGACTAAGCGGAGACTAAAACTTAGGAGTTAGTTTGGAAGAGGTGGAAGTTATCTCTTTGTACATATATGGAAGCAATACAAGTGGGGAGTCCCTACATTATAGGGACTTTGTAATGTTTAAACACTTTGTTATGCAAAATGGTAGGGGGGGGGGAGATATTTGACAAACTGGGCATTACCTTCCTGCATGCGAGGCATGCACAAAGATAAATGATTAAAATCCCAATTCCTGTGGGAGGGCGGTAACATTTTGGAGATAAGCATTTTTTTCTTAGAAATTCTTTGATATCAATTTATCCAACTCCTTGTCAATGTGGGTTATGATTTACAACATATAAAATAATCCATCTTCTTCTACCAGAGGCACTCTTTTTTTTAATTATTACTTCTCTTTTGCTGGGTACTCAAACAAAGAATAGAAATAAGTTTTTCCATATGGGTTTCGTACAATAGATTCAGCTTAGGTGGATTAAATTTTGTTGTGCCTCATCTGGAATCCAATGATGATGAAAGATTTGTAAAGAAGCTTGAAATAATAAGGAAAGTTTTGGAGAAAAGAATAGGGTTCTATGAGGAGGTTTATTTTGCATGAGCTAAACTTCATCATAGGCTTAGTGAGAATATCGTAATTTTACCAGGTTCCTTAAATTTAACTCTTCTCTTTGCTAGAAATTATAAATGATACATAAATGCTTTGAGTTTTTATTAAATTGTAGAAGGAAGGGATAATTATGTTTCCATCCTGGAAAAGACGTAGTTGAGAATAGATTGTTATTAGTTTCCTCTTTATTTCTGCACCTTGAGTTCTATATATGGCTGTGTTCCTCAATTTAATTTGTGCACCAAAAATTTCTCGTATTATTGATTGATTACATTCCCTAACTTAACAATTAATACATATGTACTCACAACAAAATTTGGACTTGGATTCACATATGGATTTGATGTTAACCTAAGCATAATATTCATAAATGATCAACAACTACATTAAAATAAAAAAATAGATATCATAAGAAATCATGAATATAATAGAAATTTCACAAATTACAGGACAATTCCATGACTTGATCCTTAAAAACAATAATTTCCATATTGTGATACTTTATGAGTTATGATAGTTCTTTTTCCTAAGAAATAAATGCATGGTTGTATTTTTTTTGGCTATCTTTGACTGATCTAAAATAGTGAGAACTAAGAGCTTGAAGTTTTTTATAATATTTGAAAAGGATGTTGATTAATCCTATGGTACTCAATCATGTTTCAACATTATGATGTTATTTGGTGGTATTTGAAGTTCGTATTGTTTTTTTACGTCATTCAATTACTTAATATAGTTTTACTTGATTAGATTTATCTAGCTGGGTTGGGTATCTTTCATGTCAGGAAAGATTTCAGGGAAGCATAACTACTTTGTGGTAGGGTGGAAACACACTCCTACAATATTCTTGCCCCTATTATTTTGTGTGAAACAAGTTTCTGGAGCTACTATAAGGAAAAGTCTATTAGTAATGAGAACACTGAGTGGGGGGGGGGGGGGGGGGCGATGAATCAGTGTTCACTATATTTAATCTTTTTACTTTAATCTTGAAACTTAACTTGATTTCTTAAGTACTGAAATATACATCAATGTAAACAAGATAGACAATCACAACACATAACACCAATATGATTATAGGGAAACCCAAATAGGTAAAAACCCCGATGGGAATTGACACCCACTAAGAACTGCACTAGTGTCTTATGATCCTTGTTAGAAGATCTACAACCCTGTTAAGAGTTATTCTTTACAATGCTTTTAGTATAGTGACCTGGTCAAGGGTTGGACCCTTTTAGGAGTCTTTTACAATAACCCTGTTAGGGGTGGGGACACACTATCCTAGAGCTCACTACTCAAGTGGTGAAGGGTACAACCTTCTGATCTCAGATACACACTATATCTGTTGGATGAACTGGTGCTATGACACTGCTTGTCAAATCAGTTCCTTTGATGCACTGATGCTTCAACCTCTTGTGAAGCTCTACAAAATACTAATTGCTCTTCGCATACTTCTGCTCTTCTCTACTTTCTCTATATTCATCTTGCTTATTAATTACCAAGGCACATGTCATATTTATATGCGCTTACAAAATAATTAACTAGGTCGACCCTTTAACCAATTACATACAACGCTTCCAAGTGAATTGTCTCAAGCGTGTTTACAAACAAAGATGTTTACATGTCTACAACCTAATTACAATAGGTGCATAGCCTTTACAAAACAATATTATAACCGCTAATCAAAATAGTAATAGTCGGCTGCATACTCTGTTCTATTCTGGCGTTCACTGGCTATACCTCTTCAACTATTTGTATCTTCGTCATACTATCTCATCTGATCATGTGCTCTTAGACTTAGCATGACTACACACTTACCACCTTAAATTTAAGGGCGCATACCATAACTCGGTCATACACATGTGCGTTGATGCTCTGATGTACTGGTGCTCTGCTAACTGTCCAGTCTTCTATACTTAGCCATATTCTGACCTTATGATAATGTGCACTGACTCCAAAACTCTATATGACTTTGTTGCCATAATGACAACAATATATCTAGTCATATACAACAAAATAGTCAACTTGTCAACAAAGTCTTCATTTTTAGCAAGCTAGGATTTCTTGCAATCGACCAGTTTTTTATTATAATGACATTTGCCAACTTATGTTAGCTTCCTAAGTTCTTGTTATTGTTTGACTTTGACAGAATTATTGAAGCCTATTTTAGATATTATTGTATTTGACATGCTAGTTGAAATTGTAAATGTATTATTATGATGTATCAATTCATGTGATATACTATTAGTGCATTTGACACTGTGGTCAACACCTCCTCTTTGTTTTGGTCTCATGTTTACCTTTTTCTATTCGACATGTTGGATGAACTATGTATCTTATCATATTATTTAGTGAAAAATCCTTTTTCCTTGTCGAAATGTGGACTCAAAATTTGACCAAGTTGATTGACTCCCTTGTCTTGGAGTATTATTGATGTGGCATAAGTTGTCTAAATTTTAGTTTTTATAGTTGGCCTTTTCAAAGAGAAGAGCATTACCTCTGATGAACCGTGTTAGTAAGTGGCATGTATCCTATCTCAGATTCAATCTAAGAATGCACAGTATAGAAATGGGTGTACTATGGATGCATTCTATGTTAAAATAGACATAACATGATGAATCAGATGTCTTGTATGACATGTTCATTTCTAGTGATTTTTTTGGTATTTAACATTGTTTCAAATTTGAAGAAGTATTACCAACTAGACAAAAAATAGATCTTCCCTTATGCTATTGGTTACAAAGAAAGATTCTCTTTGTTACAATTAGTGATTCTCTAGAAGTACATCATCTAATTTCTTCAAAGTACATATTGCATCTTTTTGTTATGATCTTATAAGATTTAGTTGGTCAACTCATATATTTTTAATTATTGATTAGCTCATATAACTATTGTTGTTTGTTGTCTAAAACTGAACTTCTTTTTATTGCTATATATCATTATTTTTTCTTCTTTCAATAAAAAAATGGTGGGTGTTCAAACAATGTGGATTCACATGGATAATATTGTCTGCATGATTAATTACATAAGCTTGTTATGTTATGTTATAAATATCTCAAAATATATTTTTTGATAGCTTACCAATTGTCTTAATATGATACACCACATGTATTATTGAACACTATTTCATATCATATAACTAAGTTCATAGTATAATGTTTGTATGTATTGAAGAACATTATAATATAATGTGCTAACTGAACTTAAATGTTCTTCATTAATATAGGTATTTTATAATGTACATTTTTTTAGAGGACACAACATATGCAATATATTTTAGAATAAGACATGTGAAATCAACTTAACTTAGCCTATCATGCATGCAATTAAGGAGGCTTCAATGAATCCTGTCAAGTGTATATATATATAATTGAATATAAGAAAGATTGTTATTAAAGTGATTTTCGATAGGGAAAATTCTCTTCATCTTTTACAAACAAAACATAACCATCATGTAACTATTGAGATGAACTTTTATCCCAACAAAAGTGTTGTATCATTTCTAGGAGGTTTCTAAAATGATGGACATAGGAGTCTTAGCTTATAAATGTAAACTAAGAACTTAATTAATCACTATTTCCACTTTTTGTTGGGGAGTAGTCAAAAAATCAAACTTCAATCCTAATGGAGAGTGGGATACTACATGTAATTATCCCCCCCTTTTTTTCTTTGATATGTTTTAATATAAAGATGAAAAACTAGACACAATTTGAGAGAAATTGATAAGATTCAACATAAAAACATGCATGGGTACAGAATATAAATTCAACACAAAAGCACAAATCTAGAGATGCAATACAAAAAGGAACCTGTTATTGAAACTTGGAGTTGAAAGAGTTAGTCAAGTATGTTACGATCCTTTGAATTTGACATGTTTCCATTGCATGAAACTTCAAATTATAGATTAGGACGCTTTGTAGATTATTCCCTTTAAAAGTTAGATAAAAAGTATTTGTCAAGTGTGAAAGTTACCATATACCTAGGGTTATCACTTGTTCAAAGTCTAGAGTTGTATATCTCAATTTACTTTGTGTAATTCTATAATTTTCAATTGTCAGACTTCTAACTTACACACAGAGTAAAGATAAATGTTGTGTTATATAATGTCTTTACTAAGTCAAATCTTGTGTTGATGTTTCCACCTCAATTACAACTATGATGATGATGAAATGAGATCTTCTCCCTAGTAGGGAAGAGACTAAATTTGAACTTCAAGGTTTGTTGCAATAACATGACATGACAAGGCGTAACAATATCAATCATGAAAATACACTTGCATGTAGGTTTTTATAGCTTTCTACTCCATAATGCTCAAATTTGAAGATACTTTCTCAGTAATGCTTTCTCATTGATGTAACTTGTAACTTATGAACTTCCTAGATGTGTTCTTAGGAAAAAATAAATTTAGAAATAATGTCTTTATATAGAGTTCATAAGGAATTTCCTGATTTAGGTTGATAACCAATAATCATATCAAAATATTGAGATAAGATACAAATTGTAGAACTGACAGTCACACACATTTAGTTTGGGGCCCTTTATGGAGGAACTATGGTGCTAGGCTTCCTAACCCACCCAAAAAAGGAGTAGAGAAAGAAAGTTGTATGGTAGAAGGTCCCATGAAATAGGAATTGGATATAAAATGAGTATATGCCAATAGTTTTGTTAAGACAAGGTAAAAAATAGACTTAAAATGAGTTATGATAGACCACACTATAGAAAGGGACTAAAAAGGAGTGTGAAATTGTATGGGGATACTACTTATGATATTACATTTAGCCCCCAATTTAGTTAGAGTATGATCTTATGCTCATACTCATGATAAAATAGATAGAGACAAAGAAATCATGAGGAAGACTAACAAGAGATAATATGTCACCAAGTTTGAGATAACAAGACCCAAAGATTAGGATATTAACTCACCCAAAAAATCCAAGGAAAGACACAAGAAAAAGAAAAAAAGAAAAAAAGAAAAAAAGAGAGGATAAAACCCAAATAAAGAAAAATAAAAAGACAAGAAAAGGGCTTAGTACTAAAAATAAAGGCTCCAAGTCAATTAGTTGAAGAGACCTTGATATTCAAAATGTCTCAACCACTAATACCATTCTTAGAATTTGATTGCAAGAGAACAACATGACTTATATAAAGAGAAAGAGCATATACCAATATATGAGACAAGAAACCATGATCTAGCAATTAGCAAGGTATGCCATGCTAGAGGTCCATGGAAAATAAACCATAAACTTCACTGACCAAAAAGGTTTATTATTTTGGTTTATTCATGATTTTTTCATGGATTATACTAGATAAAAAGTTATTTTATCCTAAGTGATCCATGAAAAAGAAAGAGACATGGAATCTACTAGCCAACAAGGTGTATATATTGTGTGATCTTTGTAGTGCAACAAATTAGTATGCTAGAAGATTTTACTATTCTATAAACTTAACAAGGACATACTATATGATAAATTATAAAAAATAAAACTAGCAAACCTTGCTATGCTACTTGATCAATTATTCAAGGAGTGTGGTCATGTTTTACTGAGGGACCGAACTAGCAAGTTATGTTATGCTATAAGATAGAGATCATATGGTGTCACACAGGTCTAGCAAGGTATATTATACTAGGCTATCCATAGATCAATGATTGATCGAAAGATCACTCTAGTAAGGCACACTATACTAGATGAACAAAATGCTATGTAAGTTGCTAGAGATAGGTTGTAAACCATGCCTCAAGGGGTGTTATGCAAGGAAACACAACCACTTTGAGGCTATGTAATAACAATAAATAACTATGATAAAAAATAAATGCCAACATATTATCATGTTGATATCTTAAGGAAGATATAGATCCACATCATGGATGAAATACCTTCAACACTAATGAGATATCCTTAAAAAAAATATAATGCTCCTAAGACCAATTTGACTATTGTTCTTAAACTAAGACACATGAAGGACTAAGGTGACTAATGAATTTTTCCTACTATTTTTAGCTTAGAGTTTAGTGACAGGTTTTTCTCTTCACCCTCTTTATAGTTCTACATATCATAGTGTAATCACCTAAAATTGGTCTAGCTTAATCAAAGAAACCTAAATCTTAATTAATTTCCCTAAATCCTAAAATCAAGCTAATCTCAAACATTATTGTGTAATCAATTTAGATCAATTTAATTACATAATTCTTCAAATCATCAATGATCATTCATCAAGGATCATTAATTAATTAATTCTCCTAAGCAATTTAATAAAATTTGTAATAAAAAATCTCATGGCTAAGGAACTTAATTAGTTTGATTTAATTAATGATCCTATTATCCACTCAAATCACAAGAGGAAAAACAAGTTGATTTCAACCAATGAGCTTTAATCACATGGATCCATCAAGCTCCTAATCTCAACCACTCATTGTGAATCAATCTCAACCTTTGAATTAAAATTAAAATCTTTCCCTCCAAGAGGAAATATATAAAATCAACCTCTCATAAAGTCATTTCATATCTATCTCATTCATCATAAGGAAACTCTATCAAATGGAGTCTAGATCATCCTTTCCTCCATCATTTTTTAACTTAATTCATCATCCCTTGCATCAATTCCATCATTTATCTTGCATCATAATACTTTCTAGCATAAAATTATATATAGGTCATCAATACTATTATTTTCATTCATGTAATTGCATTGTTATGAATCTTCCATTTTAGGATGTCTTGTCACATGTCTAATAGCTTCAATATGAGAGAAAAATTCATTTAGATTATACTCATCTTAACTAGGAAGCAATGAGTCAGTTTTCTTTGGTTTTTTTTTTTTATCATGTTTGATTTGTATACTAACCAATGGATCTAATGTCTCATTGCAGTGTTTTTGGTTGCTGATTATAGACATATTTTCACACTCACACATAGCTGATTCTCAAACCTTCATTTGTTAGTTTATGTTGATTATTGTCAATTTTGCACCTTTTAGCCTAGTTCTTGCATTGGCAAATTCCAATCACATCCCAAATCAATTCAAAACACTAAAGAGAAAAATCACTCCATTATTACCAACCATCCACAACAGGTCTAAAGTTGGGCCTATTGGTTGTTCTCCAATGTAATTTATGAGATTTAAGGTTTGATCCCTAGTTTGAATTTTATGCCTAGATCTCATTATCCTACCTTACACATGCATTCAAGATGGAATCCAAAAGAAAGTTTATGTGTTTATTCTATGAGCGAAGAAATTCATGATATTCCTCCTAGTAATATCAATCTTTCAAGAAGCTTCAAGGAAAGAAAGTTTATAAAAATATATATGAAATTGTCAATTCATCATTTCAAAATTAGTCCATGCCTTGCAAGAAAAATCTCTCTTTTCTATACATCATTTATGTAGGGGAGGTTGATTCCTACATGGGGTTTGACTTAGGAGAAATCCTCTAGACAATTCACCACCATTTTCTCTCTCTTTGTGTGTAGGCGATGTATTTGAGGACATAGAGTTGCAAATTTGAAAATTATAAAAAAAGATACAAAAACTTAGATTTAGAAGATGCAAAAATCCCTAGAATATGTCATAGTTGCGAGTATCTGACACTTTTTGGCTTAAATTTAGAGGGAAGGCGCTCTGAAGGCTTTTGAGTCTAGATTTGAAACCTATTTATTTGAAGACACATGCCAAGACTATAACGCTTAGCTCCTTAGTCCTCATGTTTTGTGCCTAGATTTTAGACATGAGTTCCTTTTGGTATCTCTTTTCTAGTTTTGTATACCTCAAATAATTTTCAAATTTCTATATTTGATTGTTTATGTTGTTTCTTGTCAAAATCCCTAACTATTGCATCATTTCTCATTCTATCTTATCCCATAATATAAAAAATACAAAGTCAAAGCATTTAGTTCAGTTTAATCTAGTTAGCCCAACTCTCCCAAGGGTTTGAAGTTTGGCCAATTGAGTTATTCTATGCTTATGTGAATGAGTTTGATTCCTAGTTTGCATTCTTAGATTGGTGAACCCCATTTGCATCACATTACATTTTGGTGAACCCAATATGCTTCTATGGGTATGTGCAAGATCATGAGGGGCGAAAAAGTGGTGATGTTAGTTCAAAAATTTGACAATGTAGTTGACGACTTTTTTTTCACCCGAATTTGATAAAATGAAAAGGGTATCTTAAGGATATTATCAGCTTTCTATCGATATAATTGCTGTCAAATTTTGAATTTGGTAAGTAATTATTAGTTATTTTCTAATTGAGCTACCTCTAAACTATTGATTTATATACTGATTGAAAAATGACTCTAACTTTCAGACAGTATAACATTTTTGAAATCTAAAAAATGCGTCACATTCTATGCTTCGCCTACTATAAGGAAAAATAAATAAATTTTGAATTTTGTAAAGTTTTGAATGAGTTAAGGTGGTTAGACACGAGAGTTTTTTTATTCTAAAAATGTTGTAGCAAAAAATTCATAATTAATTATTTTTTTGGAATAAAATTACAAAAAAAATGTGTCACATCCGAGCATGAGTCTACTACTTATATATAAAATCTTATAATAAAATATTATCATTTGATTATGATTAAGGTGGTCATACATACACCTACATCTTATTTTTTTCCTGAAATTTTTGTACTGCTGCATTGAAATCTATACTTTTCACCAATCATACTAACTTTTTCTCAAAAAAGGCCTATTATTTTAGAAACTAAATTCAATTTTCTATAGATTCTATTCTTACAACTTTTTGATATTAGGTTCATAGCTAGTTGAAATTTTCACGTCAAGTTGACTAACCCTGATTTGCTGATTTTTCATTGCCACTTAAGGGCATAGTTTGGCCCCTTATGATCTTGCACATACCCCTATCACTTCTAACTTTCATTTTCAAATTTAACTTATATGCATTTAATTGCTCAATTTTTTGCACTCATATCCGAATTATATCATTTAATGCACTTAAATTACATTAGAAAGCTAGGTTACCCACATTAAATTTTGGTGAACTTGACATAACTTGCATATTTTTTATTTGGATATTCAAATATGAGTTTAATTGCATATCATTTTTAGATTTATATTAATATTAATTTATGAAATCTATCATTTCTATATCTCATCTAGCTTACTTATGTGGTTAATTGGTCATTTTGTTACTATATTGCATTGGTTAATCACTTATTTTATTTCTACTACTCATACTATTTCACAATTGTATAAAAGGAATTGAGAGCATAAACCAATTACATAATATTATTCTTTCTTAGCTATCATTTTCATAAGGCCCGTTTGTCCTGAATCCATCATCTCAATGAGAATAAGTTATGAACTCATGGCTTTCAATTGATTAAACACTAAGGGTGTTGATTTTGGGTTGGCCACCTTATTTTGTAGGATCTTGGGTGGATATTCTTCTCTTGATCCAACACCTACCATGCATAATATAGTTGAGAATCCTTATTTGCATACTTCTCATGATGATGATGTCTCTTCAACTCAAGTGTCTAATGAGCAATTGGGTAGCATTGAAAAGCAATTGGAAAGTCTTTAAATATTATTAGTCAAGAAAAATTGGGTGTAGAGGCAATCCCCTTGATTGAAGGTTTAATAAAATTGATTCAAAATGATGAACATTACATGGAAGTTTCACGTGGTATTTGTCATATAGTAGAAGAAAACACTATGAAAATGGCTAGTTATGACAAAGTTCTTGTACATTCTAATCGTCCAACCCAAATTGAAATTTCCATGCCCATTCCTAAATTTGTACCTAATATGCCTACACATACATCTTCCATCATGACTATCATTCATTTCGCAAAATGTTAATGCTAACATTTTTGTAGGGGGAGAATCCTATTAATCGATATGCATACATTCTAATTTCAACTATTCTTGGACATTTTCTTCTCAACCATCTCCTCCACCTACATACCATAATGTTCCATCTACCTATCATGCTACACCTTCAAACCCTCTATCAGAATCCAATATTTCTCAATCTAATTAAATTACTAATGCCACCATAAACCACTTGATTAAAAATATTTAATCTTTACAAAAATAATTAGCTACCAGAACCTAGTCCAAATCCACTATTCCTACATAATCCTCTTCCATAACACCTTTGAGGTTCCCCGTTTGGAGAAATAAAATGGACAAGGTGACCCCACACTCAAGTAGAAATATTATAGTTTAATATTTTCCACGATAAAGGATTATATATAGCTAGGTGTGCAAGATCCCTCAACACGACAAACCTAGTTAGGATCCTATAAAAGATAACAAATGCTTGGTTATTAAGGGTTGGTGTAACATGGATGATCAGTATGCCTATTGCACTATTAGTTTTATTACTTTTGTTTCTTAATTTGTTTTATTTACTTTATGTTATGAACTTGTGGCTTAAAAGATTGTTTTTTTTTTTGGATCATGACTTTTATGGTCATTTCCTTTTGGGGACCACTTTTCATTTAAACACTCACATCTGTTGATTTAATAGTTTCTTTTTAGCTTATGATGTTATACCACAAACTACTTTTATTTATTTTAACACATCTTTTTTAACTTTTAATTCTTAACATATGACATATTTCATTAAAACCTCTTTTTTCAAAAACCTAAAAGAATAGCTTTCAATTCTAAATCAAAATCATTTTCTTATTCTAAATTAATAAATATAGAATCATATCAAATATAAATAAATAAATAGAACATTTAATATTAATATAAATATATATATTTTTATAAAATAAGATTTATTTGAAAAAATTGAAACTAGTAATTGCACCTTGGTATGCAATGGGTACCTCGAAGATATATTGAAGATAAATTAGGAGAGACATAGATAGAGATGGGTGGCATTATCAGTTTATATTGAAAATAATTTTATTATATTATAATTATGTATGATAAATATATTGTAATGTATATTAATAATTTAATAGTAGTTTATATTTTTAATTATTAACATGCAATTATAATACATATGATAATTTAATCTTAGTATATTATAATTATTTAAGGTAAATATAATATATTTGATAATATGAATATTTTATTTTTATTTTGCTAACTATGCTTTATACACAAATATACTATTAAATTCATTTTTTAAATAATAATATATTATTACATCTAACATTTAAAATTATTATAATGTGTAATTGTCTTCTCTTTCAATAAAATCTAAATCATTAAGATTTTATAAAATTAGTCTTATATAAATAATTTCTATACATACAATTTCAAATTAAAAATATTTTAATTTAAAAAAAATTGAAGCTTAATATAAAAAGTTAATTTATTTTATTTGAACCAATAAAACGACACATAAGATTAAAGATTACTTATATTTGAAATTATCTATTATAATATCTATTTTGAAAAATTATATTTTCATTATTAATATGTAAATTTTTAAATAACTATATATTATAATCAATATATAAAAAATAATTAATATATTATATTGAATATATATTTTAATCTAATATTTAAAACTTTAAATTATAAAATTTAAAATTAATAACTTAAACTAAATTGTAAACATGAAAACAATAGTTTAAAATATTTTAATTATGAAGTTAGAAATAAAAAATAAAATTCACAAATATAAACTTAATAAAAATAAAAATTAATAGATATAAATTTAATAAAAATTACAATGGTGCATAATGTTATAAATATTAAGAATATATTAAGAAATTACAATTCTTATGAGGATATTTATTGAATTTGTATTAATATCATTATTATTTAAAATTTAACTACAAATAAAATAGACAACTACAAATAAAATATAAATATAATTTTAAAAAATTATTAGAAATATTTAGCATATTAATTTAATGTAAAAAATAAATAAAATAAATATAATTTTAAAAAATTATTAGAAATATTTAACATATTAGTAATGTAAAAAAGGTAAATATTTTAATTAGTAGTTCACAAACATTATTTAATAACCATTTAAATCAATGATATAATCATCAAACTTGAAAAATATAATGTGAGAGAGTTAGTTTTGGTGCACGAGCACTAAATATACATTATCTTTAACCTTTTAAATATTAAGATTGTTGATTTTTTTTCTTTAAATATAATTAAAGAAGTATCCATATACAATAAGTTTGTCAAGAATTTTAATATAATTTGATATCTTTTACAATGTAAAAATTAGCCCCGGGCTGTAGTGTAGAGATGCATTTGGCGTTGTAAAAAATGTTTAGGGCAAAAGAGAGCTAAAGACAACCTTAAAAATAAGAAGATTCATCACGTCCATACTAAAATGTTTAATCAACATTTACTTGGGATTTATGTTTGTATTTACCTGGGATATATGTTTGTCTATGAGAAAACATTGCTCGCTTCTATTAGGTTTATAATTATAAATCTAACATTTGTTTAAGAGGCTAAACTAAATAAAACAGTGATTCAAAGGCTAAAGTAATTAAATTTAACAATGATAAAAAGGCAAAACGAACGTGCACAAATTTTAAGCTTTGAGGCTTTATTTTTAAAAGGCTCAACTAACATACACAAGTTTAAACATTGAAGCTTTATGCATAAACGTCCTTTACCTAGATTAGAGACCAGTCAAGCTTCTGCATGTCTTGTAGCCAAATAACATCTTCGCACCTATAACTCAAAAAACAAAACCTCATTATCGGCTTGAAAAACCCGACAAAACTAGCGACGATGCACGAAATTCACCAAAGCTTACGGCCATTGAAGACTGGCAGACACACCTACCGTAAAAAATAGAACGTCGACACTCTAAATTAATACGCATTTAATTTTGAACTGTGAAATATTGTACTGCCAAGCCGAGGTTTCCGAGAGTGGACATAAAAAAACATTATAAGGTTTTTAATTACGCTGATAGGCTTTATGTGGTATGGGAAATGCATTTTTCTCACCGGATAGTTGTCAGCCCTTTTTCTGAATAGCTTCTTTTCCGGTTATGAAAATACTTCAATTTTTTTTTCCATTATGATTGATGTTTTTTGTCGTTATCTTTATTTCTATAATTGATTGTCCTAAAGATTGCTTCTAATTTATATAAAAATTTGTTTAGAACAGTTCTAAATATAAAATTTTGATGATAAGATTCCTTAATAATTTATTTGTTTTATTAATAACTTTCTTTTTTTCATTAAAAAAATTTCTTTTAGATATATATATTTTTAAATATTAAATATTCAATTACTTGTATTTATAAAAATTATTTGAAAATAATATTTTTCTTTCTAATTAATTATTTTAATATAATACTAAACATCTTTATAATTATTATATATTTAATTTACATAAAATTTTCTTATCTTCAATGGCTACTACTTAGTTTAATATTGTTTTTGATCTATTTTGTGTGCAAACTCATATCGACTCTCCGTTGCATGCGACTGCTAGTTTATTACCCTCATGATGGATGAAATTGAAATCCATGTCAACTGCCAATTGGCTTGGATAAATAATTGAACTTGCAATTTGCCGCTTGTGTGATTATTCACGCGGATATAGCCGTCCATAAATACTGGACGGATAGCTGTCGGTTGTGGTGGCCACCTATCCTATGTTTCTGTTCTAACTAATGATAGGCGCAAAATCTGATGGCTGCAGACGTTTCAATCGTCTTGCATGCCTATCATGAAGTTTGAACCGTTGATAATTTTTTTTAAACAACTTCTCTTTCATATAGTAAACCCCTTCAAGGTAAAGAACAATTGTTAATCATAATCCTTCACACTAAACTTTTAAGAATATTATTTATGTAAAATCAAAAGAATAAAAAATCCACGCTAAAAGGTGACAAGGAAATTACATGCACATCATAAACGATGAAATTGTGAAGAGACAAAGGGGAAAACACTTTTCTTTCATGGACACCCAAAGTATTAAACTTGTATTTTCTTTTAAGAATCTCGTAAGATTCGTACTACCATTCATTTTTTTTAATAAAATAGATAAATTATAGAGAGGATCGAATTTTGGGTTATTGGTTGAGGTTTTTTTTCCTTTTAATGGATCTTATGTTTGGGATGGGGATGATGGAATGGTAGGGGTTATGAAGTTTCTATGAGATGAAAGGAATGATAATAAAAAGGAAAGCAAAAATAAAAGAAATTTTGATTATTTATAGAAGGTATTTATTATAAATTATAGAATTATATTATTATTTAATATTAATTTTTATATAAAGAGATGATAAAAAGCTAATAAAATATATGTAATTTTATTAATAATGAGATTGTATGAGAATATGTTAATATTTTTTATCTTTTAATAATTTAATAGTAAAATTATTTGTGGCTTAAATATTTTTCTAGAGTTTAAATGACATATCTAATGTATAGATAATTTAGAATATATTTATAATATTATGTTTACTTAGATGCATTAGGAGCATTGTAGCTACAATGTAGCAAAAGTTCCAATACCTATATAATCTTTTAAAATTTAAGAATGAAAATGGTTTGAGTCATTGTCAAGAAAGACCTTATAGAGAAGCTAACATCCCCCCAATTCGTAGAATTCAAAATAAATTCATTTTTGGCCTCTATGTAAAGATAAATTTATAATATTGGGTTTACTTGATGTACTAGGAGCATTGTGGTTACAAGGTAGCAAAATCTCAAATTTCTATGTTAAATCTTTCAAAATTTAAGAAAGAAAATGATTTAAGTCATCATCAAGGAAGACCTTAAAGGGAAGTTAGCATCTCCCACACTTCGTAAAAACCATAATAAATTCATTTTTGGCTTCTATAAGCTAGTTTGGCAAGGTTTCCGTTGTGTACCTTCTCTCTATGTTTTGTATATTAAAGGATTTGGCTATCCTTTTTACCAATGTTATATTCCTTTACAAATTTAAAGTGAGTGCCCTTCTTGGAAGAAACAATCAGTAATTAGTCTGTGCTAGCTTTATTGGTAGTTATTTACACAATCTGATTGAGGATGAGGGAAATATTAAGTAGTATTTCCAATGCTAGACACATTCTACTTAGCTTCTACCTCCAACAACCATTACAATAAACATAATTAGATAAGCTATCATTTGACTTAAATTAATTCTTTTAGTTGGAATTCTATTTATCATTAGAAGATCTTTAAACTCCTTTGTATTCTCTTTACATTGACATCTTACTAGGCTATAGTGAGATAACCAAGTTGTTACTAGCAAGTAAACTTCAATTATTCTCAAAATATCTTTTCAATAGATGTCTTTAGTGGTATCCTTGTTAGGTCCATCCCAAAGCTCCCTATTGCAAGCCTGACAAGCTCTTCTAGAATTTTTTGTAGGTCAATTTTGACCATAACTAAGGATTTCACATATTTTCTTGGGATGTTTGTTGTCTTCCTAAGGACTTTGGTGAACTAGGCCTTATTGATGTAATTGGTCAAGGTGTTGTTCTTTGAGTTGAGTGGATTGTTAAAGGTAGTAAGGCTAATTAATCTTGATAATTTTTTCTATGCATTGCATTAAATTTTATTCTCCTTATGGGATAACTACTTAGAGTGGATTTGGCTTCCACATTGTTGATCTCTTTAGTTCCCATGAAAAGTCAATGGCAATTTTATTAGTACAGGAGTGTCTAGAAATCTTGGGAACCTATTAAGCCATGGTTAATTTTGAATGGTGATGGATTTCACTCTAGCTTATCTCTGAACCAACAATAATTTAGCGATTTCCCATCATTATATTTCAAGATAAACCACTAGTAACAATGCTCTACATGCACTTCCTTGCAAGAGATGAATTTGAAATTTAAAGATTTAAATACTTCAAGCTTAGTTCTACTTGGCTCTCTTCACCATGAGTCATGGATAAGTTCATGCCATGTCCTTTAGATAATGAATTTTTAAAAAATGACAATTAAGGTATTTCCATCACAAAGTAGCACAATTTTTATGTGTTCCTTGTTAAGCCTTTGTGAAATGATAGCAATGAGACATGTTGACAAATCCTTTTGCATTTATACTCCTATAAAAGGGTTTAGGTAGTTGTCGCCATATTTTCTTATGATTTGAACACTTGATTCTAGACAATCTATGCAATCTTCATCTTTCATATGGGACAAACTCTTTCAAGAAATCTAAAAAGCAATAATGGAACCAAAGATTGCTCTATTTTGTTATGTTTGGTATTGCTCAATTTTGTGGTGTTAGGTATATCAAGATCAACCTTTAGGCACTCTAGATGTTCAGTTTGTGGGTAATAAATATATCTCTTACATCTCTTAAATGGTTCTACACCTATGGATGAAATGCTTGGAAATAAACTATCAACTTCTCTTCCTTCTTTTCCTAGAGGCTTTCACATGACATAATGATATAGTAGGTGATGAGGCTGAATTCCCAACTAGATTCTCTTAGCTATATCATAGATTCAAACTAGAAATATATATTTTTTGGCACATGGAAAGACAATTTTTTGTTATATTTAACAATTATGATGCCACTCACACAAAATCACCACTAATATCCAACATGCTTTAATGGAAATACATGTGCAAGTCAATAAAGTAGCCTTTAAATTATGCCATCTTTAAACTCTATTAGATCATTAGAAGAATGGACCTTACATGGTTGCCATATTTACTCCCTCTTTACCTACTCATGCTATCAACAATGTGGTTTTTTTGAATCTCATAATATTGCTCTCATAGCCAACATTGAGGTTTTAGTTGGACAACTTTTGTTCTAGCTAGTATCCTTTGAATGATTGCTTGGGTGGATGGTCTCCATCTACTTAACACTCTCTCTCATCATTTCAAAGGTGTGAGTGAGCCTTTCTGATGATCTAAACAAATTTCTTCAATTAGCCTTTGCCATATCGCTACAAAGAAAATACATGACTACTTTCTACACAAAATAGCTCCATTTTGTACAAAAACCCAATTTTACATTCTACGATAAATTTTTGAGTGATTTTTACCAGTCTAATCCTCGTAATCCGCCTCCACAATACTATTAAAATGCTAAAAAAATTATTAAAATATATTAAGTTATGTTGATTTGTGTTTTTGCAATCGTACCATTTTGTGTAGAGAATAGCCAAGCTAAAAGAACGATATGCAATTAAGTGTAAAATATGTGAATGAAGAGGACACCACTCTTATTAATGGTATTGGCTAATCGTAAACTAAAACGTAAAGTATATAAGAAAAGTTTGAAAAAGTTCGAAAAACAACTAAGTGTCCCCTTTTAAGATATACGTTTTAGTTTACGATTTAGACGTTGCCTTAATTGAGTTGTAAAAGATGAAAAAAACTTGTTAAGACAGTGAAGACAAGAAAGCTCGAGGAAATTTAAAGACAAAATCTCTCTCCTAGGATATTGTTGAACATTCAATTGTACTGAATTGATGATATTAGGCCATGCCAAATATAAATAAGTATTTGTCGGGACGAATATAATAACTTTGTTAAAGCGTAACCATTCACTCACAGACCATGTTAAACACAAATTATAACTTCAAATCTGGGGTAAAATCACAATCCTCGGGGCTGAACAAGAATTGTATTATATATGTAAAATGAAATTTGAAGGGGACAAGGAAATAAGACATTACCTTGGGACACGCTAACAAAATTATTTTGTACGTTTTCAAGAAGTGATAAGATTCGTTAAAGCACCTTTTTTAATTGTTTTTCACAGGTATCCTGTAAAGTAGTTTACAGAACAGCAAGCTGTAAACAACTTTATTATCCTCATCCCACCAAAGGGAAAAATTAGAATAATACTTCTTTCCTTTTAAAAAAAAAGATAAAGTGACTTACTTGTGGTCGCATCATTTATATTAATATAAAAATTAAGATGTGTGTGGTTGAATATCGAAGAGAAAAAAAAAAAAATGGGTTAGATTGGAAACACTATTGGAGTTATGAATTAGATCAGGCAGTGCACAAAAGATTGAGAATAATCAACAAACTCATTATAGAAGTGTGTTATGCAAGAATCATCGGCAACGAGAAAAAGGAGCATGCCAAAGTATGATTTATATCTAGTGAGTGATAAATCTATGTATTTAGGTGGTATTTCAATTTCAGATTTATGGAATCAAATTCAGAAAATGCATCTTTCAAGTGAATCAAAAGGTTCGAGCCAAAGTCCAAAAACCATTTTCCAGATTTAAAACTTCCAAAAGTGGCAAATTCTAGTATTTAAGAATTCCAACATTATGTAATTCCATGAAACAAACGAGCCCAAATGTAATACAATCCTAAACTTTTGAATCACTGAGACTAGGTTCAAAAATTTATTGACTTGCAAACTGGGTTCAAAGACTCGACAAAAGACCAACTACAAGTGAGACTTAGTGAGGTTGTAAGGGCAAGTTCAAAACAAATGAGAACATTTGAATACAGGCTCAGACTTTATAGTAGAGAATTGAAATTTTAATGAGGGTAACAAGTAGTAACGAGGTAGCCAAATAGATAATTTTGGTGGTAAGGGTTGGGCAAAAACTGTTTGGACCAAAAGCTTACTATAAAATTAACCTCTAATGAAAGTGTGAGAAAAGTTGTGCTTTTACCCTATAAACTTAATTGAATAAGCTGAAAAGGAGAAAATCCACCTCTGATGAAAAATCACTACATTATTAATAGTGGTGAAAACTTGAACTGACAACAAGTGACATTTCATATCATTGTGAATTGTATAGTAAATATTTTCAATATTATACATAAATAAATATTCTATACAAATTTTACATCAATTACTATCAATTTTTTTGCAATTCTATATGAATTTGAAAAGAAATCACATTGAAAAGTGATATGGTAGAAGATGATCCTTTTATTTTCTTGTTATAAGGTCTTTTATTCCTTTACTTCAAATATTCACTTAAAAATGTGTAAAAATAATTAATTGCTTAAAATCTTAATAAGATTAAAATAAATATTAAATATTATCTTTACATGAAATACAAATAATAAAATTTTCATCTTCTATTGACAATTCTCTTTTTTTATTAAATAAAATTAAAAAAATACGAAACATATTACCTACTGCCAATCTTATCTGTCATTTTTCTTTTTTAAATTAATTAAAACAGCACAAAACATCCTATCTACCTACATGATGAGTCTGCTAGTTTAATTAATTAGAAATATCCCTATCTCCATAATTATAAAGAAATATTGTAATTTACAAGTAATTTGATTTATCATTCTACAACCATCATTAATTTCTAGTGTTCCATAGATTACGACAACATTTTTTTGTTTCAAATTTTTTTTTGATTGTTTGTATTTATAGTAGCTCTAGTTTTAAGACTTATTTGCTTTCAATACTGATATTACAAGTAGAGTTGTATTGAAATCTTCATAAGATTGTCAATAGACTCTTAGTCTGCTCAGTCTGCTCGTGAAGTTGAATGATTCTCAATAAATCTAGTAAGAATCAAATCTTACAAGACATTAAATTCAGTGAAGAAGTGATTGGAAAAACTAATCTATATTTCTGTTTTCAATTTTCCAATGCCACCAAAGCCAAATATCACTCCAGCATCTTTTTTCACTATAAAGATAAGTGAACCCCCAATGAACACCACGAATATTAGAGCTCAACTCCATATTTTTGTTTTTCAGTTTTCCAATACCTCCTATAACCAAACGGAAAGAATAATCTAGAAACAACCCAGCAATATTTCTTTTTAATCATGCTGTTAATTTATTAACACCGATCTTTCTTTCTGCTATCGTTGAATACTTATAACAGCTTGCTCATGCCTTTCATGAGTAGAATATCTGCTCACAAAGTATGGATGATTCCGAATGCCTTAACAACCCATTTTAATTAACTCGCCCAATTCGTTATGTTCATGCGAAGTTTATTTTGTGAGTGAGTATAGCCACACAATGTGTGTGAGTAAAGAACGCCACGCATTTCAACTCATCTAATCCATTCCTCTCTATTGTTTATGAGTATTGGAATGTACTTTCCCCTAGTAGGCTGGAATTTGACGGTCACCCCTATCTGTCATATAATTTTTTTAATGATGATTTGGTCATTTTAATGTTTTTCATTTTATATTTTACAAAAAAATATTGATTGTCAAAATTTTCTTATAATCGAATAATTTATATTAAATTCTTTTAAATTAATTTTTTAAATTAATAATATATAATAAATTATAAATGTTATCTTATTTAATAATACAGATTTGAATTAAAGGCGATCTCTCTGCTCTGCATTAGTGCGAAATAAGAGGACACAGGCAGCATTTTTTTTCATCAAATTTGGACAGGGGAAATCAGTCAAGAAGCAGCGATCTCAGTTTTGGAGGGTGGCGTCCTTGTATAGGCGGCAAGCCTGGGCAAACAAAGGTATATTTGGAGCAGTTCGTGGGGCATAATCAGGCCCTAAGATTAGTATTTTGACAGGGAGAGAGAGCAGAGATTTGTTGTATATGCATTGGGGGCCCTCTTCCACCCACTCCATCCTCAAATTTTCAATTTTTGAAGGCAATTTTTTCAGAATTTTTGGTGAATCCGAAAGTTTGAACATTTCAATTGCATATTCATAAAGAAATCGTTGTATGGTAGCGATTGCAGAGGTTATTCATCTGATCCATAAAAGAGCGATTCATAAATATATCAGTCATCTTGGTCTCACCAGAATAGCAATTAGAACAAAAGATAAATCAAGCATACCAAAATTGTGCGATTTCCGGTTTGAATCAGAGTGGACAATCAGAGAACATCAAATATAGAAGCATTTCTGACTTAGAGTCTGGTGAAAATCACATATATTGAAGAGCAAATATCTCAGACCTGGACATTTAGATATCCATTTTTAAGCTTCAGCAAGAATTTCCTGGCTTTTTCGGCAGTGAATTCAAAGGAGAAGTCGAATCTTTTGTCCGGATCAGAAATTGCGTGTATCAGTGTGTCGTCTAGGTCTAAAACTAGGGTTTTCTTGTTCATTTCAAGATCCGCGGCCGTCATTGGAGGTAATGCAAAAGCTCTTCAACAATCGCTTCAACAATCTCTTGTGCTGAAACTAGGGCTTCGTCGGCACCGTATGTATTATCAATATTATAAGGGTTTCAAGTCGAAAGGGTAGAATACTCAGCGTGGCAACTGGGGGCCCAATCTGTAAAGGTGCGAAGGCAGTCAAAATATAAATGAAGAGTGTGAATTGTTCCCTTGGCCGCAGATTTTGACAATAAGGGAAAGCTTCAGACCTTGCCAGCGCTGCCATTCTGAAGAGGAATATTTACAAAATTCTGACAACTATTTGACAAAATTCCCAATTAACAAATAGAGATAAATTCATCCTATTCTGGCACGTGACATTACACAATCAGCGAAATGCGAACTTTTCATTCAAAAAGGAAATCCGCCTTACAAAGACGTCAGATAAATATTGGTCTTTTTCATGCGAATCGAGATGCAAAGAAAGTTTTAGCCGTATACAGTAAGGATAACCCTAGAGCAGAAAGGCCCAATATGGCTACAGGTGCTGCAAAGAAGCAAGACAAAGAAGAGGTTTTTTCAAGTTATTGTTTTAATTGTTGGGTCTATGGCCACAAGAAAAAAGATTGTCGTAAACCAATACAACATCACCCTTCATATGAGCATTTGAAAGATTTCATAACAAAACAGAGGAAATTAGATGAAGAAAATACAGATTTCGAATTGTGCGCAGTCTTCACTCAAGCAAAACCTTATCCTTTCATTGATGTCTCTGCTCCGATAAAGGGTTCCTCTGAATCTTCACTACCAGATAAGCAAGAGAAGGATTCTCAGAAAGAAAAACTTAAGAAAATTGCTAGGGAGGAGAATCCTGGTTATGCACTTAGAATAAACAATTTAATCCCTAAGCAAACAGGGAATGGTAAGCTAAGAGTCTTCTCAGTCAAGGCATTGGACAAACAAATAAATATCTATTCCAAGACTAAATATGCAAAATCAGGCATAAGCATCGGGGCTGCTAAGGTGGGAAGACCTGAGTACAATTTAAATTGTAGAACCAATGAACCCCTATCTGCTAAGGGGGAAGGCAGGATCTTACCTACTCAAGCACCTCCCGTTTGCATAATGAAGAATGAATCCACTTGGCAGATGATTAAAAACAGGAAAAAGGTTAACAGGTATCAGCTATCTCATAGTCCTTTTAATCTATCTCTGAATAACCCATTTGATTTTCTTAAAGAGGAAGATAATGGGAGATATTCACCCCCCTAGAAAGGCCATAAGATAGGACAAAATAAGTTCCATACCAATGTCTCAGAGATCTACCCACAGCAGGATCAAACACACAGAAAGAATCCAAAAGGTTTAACAAGTAACAATGTATTAAGGAAGTTTCAGGAACAAAACATACAGGTATGCATGCCCCCTCATAAGTGTAATAAAACTATGGAGAGTAACAATGATAAAATAATAGGTAATTTCTTTCAGAATCCTAACATGATTAGAATAGATCTAGATGGAAAATGCATAGAACAGAGACAAAATTCTTTTGCAGATACAGGGCTGATTTGCCGATGGTCTGGAGTAGGAACTTCTACCACAGATCTGATAGCCTGGTTGAAATCTCAACTCTCGAATGAGGTAAGTATATCTATCTTATTAGAAAATTTTATTTTCATTAATTGTAAAGATGGAAATATTAAAAGTAAAATTAGAAATGAAGGGTTAGCTAAGTATAAAGACTCTGATTTTTATATTTTTGACTGGGTTCCCTTGTTCAACCCAATTAAACTTAAGGACTTTCTTGTAGAAAAAGCTATAGTTCTTAAAAATCTGCCTATAGAATTATCTGATGTAGAAACTATCAAATTAATAGGAAAACAAATTGGTGACTTTCTAAGCATTATTGATAATGATAATAACCAGTATGAAAAAATCATTAGAGTAAAGATCAACTATCATAAAAAATGGATGCATCCCATTAGAGTATGCTTTAATTCTAACTCTATTATTATTAACCCCATTATTCTAGAAGATTTTGTAGAAAGACAAATAAATGATCTAGAAACCAATAATTTAGGACAAATGGACACTCATATTCAGAAGACATCGGAATTGAAGGAGAGCTTTAACCCAGAAAAAGGAGGTTTCACTATGACTTCTCCTAAGAAAATTAATCCGATTAGCATCTCCTCACAACCTTCAGACTCTGAGTGTCAACCCCCTTTTGCTCTAGAAAAGGAAATTTCAATTAATAAGACCTTAAATGTTGAGGTCAAATATCTCCTACCTTTATCCAAAAAACATGAGAATAACCTTAGTACTCAGAGTTTCAAGCAAGAAATTAACACTAAAATTACCTCTTACAGCCCGAATAGAATCTCCAACAGTCCAGAAGATAAAGAAAGATCACCTCTTAAGGAGAACCAAAAAATAGAAAGAGAAATAGATGAGATCACCAATGAGTTTATGGACACCCTTATAGACGAAATATGTGACAAAGAGGAACTTGAGCACCAAAAAAGTTTGCTAATTAAAAGCATTATAGAGATGTCGACATCAGATAATACTCAGGATAATGGAGAAGAAGACATGGAAATGGAATGCTTTCCAAATCTAGATGAGATAGGAAACATGGAAAGGGATATTAATGAAAGAGAAGATCCCTCGTATGGTAGGAAAGAAGAAATAAATAATACAAGGAATCAGAATGAGGAAGAGATCAGAATTTGCCTAGAAGGTATCAACAATGAAGATAGACAATTAGGAATGGCAACAACCATTGATGGAATCAAATCCAACGGCAATCTCTCATTGGTTAAAGACTCCATAGAAGGCCTTTTTGGCATCACCAACCAAGATAGGCACTTAGGAACAGCAATGAAAAGAGGAAGTCTGAGCACCCCTAATATCAATAGAATTAAAAAGAAGAGGGGGAGGAAATCCGAAGTGGAGTTAAGAACTATAAATGTTAATGCAGGAACCCAAATAGAGATTGCAGATATTCCTAATATTGATAAAAACTCAGAACTCATCCACTCTGAATCTTTCCATCAGTTAAAAGAAATGCAAAAAGAAGAAATGGAAAAGTCCCCCTTAGTGGAGACCACTGACCAAGGATCACTGCTAGACTTTTTAGGATTAGACCCTGCCTCTATTTTGGAAGATTCTAGGAGTAATGATATAATAACAGGAGTATTAGGCTCGCTATCGAAAGAGGAACTCTATGAGGAAAACAAAGAGAACATCGTTAAGAACAATACATAAACTTTAGGTTTAGGAAAATCTATTAAGGGAAAGTTAGAAGCTGATACGGGGAAACTAGTCAAACCAAGAGGTAGAAAATCTCTTACTGAACTAAGAGCTAAGGAAGGAATGGCGCTAGGTCAGGTTAAAATTACCGATATTCTATACTCTGGGAAGGGGAAGATCCTTCCTGAGTCCTCATGAAGATCATTAGTTGGAATGTTAGGGGTTTAAATGCCCCTAACAAACGAAGCCTTGTAATAAGGCAATTAGCGAAAATTAAACCAAATATGGCTATGATACAAGAAACTAAACTTTCTAATGAAGGATATGAGAATTTAAAAAAGAGTATAGGGATTAGAGAATTAATAGGTTGTGAGGCAGAAGGCGCTTCGGGTGGGATTGCTTTTATTTGGGATCCAAGAGAAATAGTTTTCAATATTCATGAAAAACATAAAAATTGGATGGGAGGTCAAATCAAAAGTTTAAAATCAGATTTAAAATTCAATCTAATAAACATGTACGCTCCAAAATTCTTACATGAAAAGAGAATGGTATGGCAGGAGGTTAAGGATTATATTGAAAGCTTCCCGAACGATACATTTATAGTAGGAGGAGATTTTAATGCTATCCTATCCTTGGGAGATAAACTGGGTGGGACAAAACACATATCAAAAACTACTTTAGAATTTCAGGAATGGATAAATAATATAGGGGCTTCGAAAATTGAATCAGACAGAGGGAAATACACCTGGACTAACAAACGAAAAGACACAGAGTTAATAGTAGAAAAATTGGACAGGTTCTTCTTTATTGGGGAATTGAGAAATTTTGACTTTGATTTTACTAATAAGGTACTACCTATTGCCGGTTCCAACCACTTTCCTATAGAACTAGTAATTTCGGAACCAATAAAAAATAAAAGGATCCCATTTAGATTTGAAAAAATGTGGTTTTTTAATGAGGAATGTTTGGATCTAATTAAAAAATGGTGGACAGAGACAAGATTTGAAGGCTCCAAGATATATAAAGTCATAAGGAAACTAAAATTAATAAAAAGAAATTTGTCTCAATGGAGTAAGAACACTATTGGGGATATATTTGTGAAAAGAGATCTTATAGAAAAAGAGCTGGAAAATGAGAATAAGGAGATTACTGAAGAAGGTAAACAGACTTCAGATGATAACAAAGAGCAAGAACTATTATGTAAATACTATGATTCTCTTTCACAAATTAGCGCCTTCTGGGGGCAAAGAGCGAGAGAAACATGGCTCAGGGAAGGGGACCGAAACACCAAATTTTGTCACAATAGCGTCAAAGCTAGAAGGAATATAAATAAGATTTCCAAAATCAAAGATAGCAATGGTAATACAATAGAGGATCCCGAAGAAATTGCAGATTTAGCAGTCTCTTTCTTTGATAAATCTTTGAATAACTTAGGGAGTGTGGATTTGTTGAACCAGACCAAGCTAGTAAGAAACATCCCTCGTATAATAACTTCGCATCAAAATAACCTCCTAAATGCTCCATTTACAGAAGATGAAATACTCAAGGTTTTAAAGGAAATGAACCCGGATAAATCCCCTGGTCCTGATGGATTCCCAACTTTTTTCTTTCAAAAGTGTTGGTCATTTATGGGCAAGGAAATTACTGATGCTCTAGAGGGAATGAGAAACTCAGGACATATTCTTAAAGAGCTAAATAACACATTCATTGCTCTTATTCCCAAAAAGGTCAATGCAGAGAAATTTAATGAGTTTAGACCTATCTCCCTGTGCAACACTTTGTATAAAATCTTCTCAAAAGCTTTGGCAGGCAGAATGAAACAACTTCTTCCATTGATTATATCCGAAGAACAAACAAGATTTGTCCCTAATAGGTCAATTTTGGATGGAGTGATTATTGCTCATGAGGCTATACATTCAGTAACGAATAATAAGGATTCGAGTATGTTGATTAAGTTAGACATTAGTAAGGCGTATGATAAAGTGGACTGGAGATTTTTGTGTAAATGTATGGAAGCTTTTGGATTCTCAAAACAATGGATCAATATGATTTTTGAATGCATCTCCACCCCTCACTTCTCAATTATGGTGAATGGGTCTCCTGAAGGCTTTTTCAGCTGTTCTCAAGGTTTGTGGCAGGGAGATCCATTATCTCCTTTTTTGTACATTATTATGGCAGAAGCTTTAGGGAGAGGTATCAAGAAACTTCAGGAAGAGGATAAGGTTAAAGGAATCAAGATTACTTTGGGAGTCGAGGCTACTACTCATCAACAATATGTCGATGATAATCTCCTCTTTGGAAAAGCGCTTTTAGAAGAAGCTCAAGCTTTCAAAGAAATTTTAAAAACTTATGCTAACGCTTCTGGACAATGTATAAATGAGGAAAAATCAAAAATTTTTTTTATCAATACTGAAGAGAGACGAAAGAATGAGATTAAACATATTCTAGACTTCAAAGAAAGTTTCTTCCCATGTAGATATTTAGGTTTACCTCTGGATAAGGGGGTCAAATCAAATCACTTATGGGAAAGCACAATTCAAAATATCTCCAAGAAACTAGATCAATGGAAAGGTAAATGGTTATCAAATGCGGGAAGGGCTGTTATGATCAGGTCAGTCCTCTCTGCAGTTCCTATCTATCAGATGATGAGCATGAGAATCCCGACAGGTATTAATAAGGAGATTGCTCGAAAGTTAAGGAGATTTTTCTGGCAAGGGTCGGAGGAGAAATCTAAACTAGCTTTAATTGCTTGGAATAAGATTTGTAAGCCAAAAGAAGAAAGAGGTTTGGGAATAAAAGACCTTACGCTTCAAAACAAGGCCTTAGGGGTGAAATTAGTATGGAGAATGATTAAAAACCCAAAGGCAAAATGGGTTAAAATACTAAGATATAAATACTTACTAGGAGAAGAGGAGGAAAGTGTTTGTCGTTCTGATAATTATCCGATAGGCTCACGCATATGGAACTTCATAAAAGAATGTAAAGACATAGTATTAGTGATGAAGGGTGCTCCCCTTAATACCACAACCACATAAGAGAAATAGAGAAACAACAACAATAATAGGCAAGAACAGAAAATTGGCTTCTTATTATCTCCACAAATGTGGAATTACAAACTTTCAGAATTACAATATGCAAAGCCACATGGGCATTCCCTTACAATATTCTTTAGGACAAAGCCTCGAATCAATACCCAGATCTACTACCCAGAACTATTCTGAACTGCCTAAGACAATAATACAACGTTCCTTATATAGGCAATTTTCCACCGCATGGGAAGGTTCCAGAATTTTAGCCAATAAGGCCGACCAAACTTAGAATTATTTTATTTTACATTTTATTACATCATAGTCGGCTCAAGATAACCTTTGAAACCCGAACATAAATTTTGAAGAAAATTATTTTTCGCCATTTCAGGTGACCCAACTTCCGAAGACCATAAGTCATCACCAGTTGACCCGATCGGCTATTATAACCCCATTTCAAAAATGCCACGAAGCGCTTTACAGGCATGACTGGCGCAAGCGCCTGTAACCCAAATTTTCGACCTCATCCGGGGCCTCTAAAGCCTTCAAAACTGAGTTCAAAGTTTCTGTACCCTGCTGCCAATACCGAAAATCTTTGATATCTTCCAATATACACTTGATCTGGCAATGAAACTTTACTGGCAGACTTATATGACCAACATGAACCTCCAAGAAAGAAATCAGATCATTATGAGCACATATGAAAATTACCAAAAATAGTAACTTTCCATAAATAGCAGCTCTGCACAAAATAGCCCTTATTGAATACAAAAATAGAAATATTTTTGGGTGATGCAAGATTGCTCTTACACCCAGGATGCTCCTGCATCAGACACCTGGGGTAATTGGAGAAGTGACCCTGTCACGACTCAGGTGTGTAGAGGAAAACCAAGACGGTTAACCTCCTCCTTTGTCAGCCATGATGAATCTTCAACAGGTCATCCTTTCCACTTGACCAGATATTCTTCATATGTCCTGTTCCTTGTGCTTCTGCCAACACGACTGTCCAGTATATCTTCGATCTCCTTAGTGTCTGAACTAGTTGCTGGAATACTCCACTGTGCTGCTGTGATCTCATCTTCAACACCTCCTTCATGATACTCTGTCAGATCTGAAATGTTAAACACTGGTGAAATATTTAGCTCAGTAGGCAATTCTACCTCATATGCATTTCCTAAATCATGTTTCTTCAGTATCCTACATGGTCCAAACTTCTTCATTTTCAGCTTGTTATATGTACCAACTGGAAACCGCTCCTTCCGCAAATGAACCATGACTTCATCACCAACTTGAAATTCCTTATACCTCCTTTTCTCATCTGCCTTAGCCTTATACTGTGCGTTCATCTTGGTAATATGCTTCCTCACCTCCCCGTGGATGTTCTTCAAGTGTTCTGCAAAATCCTCAGCTTCAGCACTACTTATTTCTCCTTTATCTATCTTCCTCAATTCAGATGCATTTCTTGGACTACTTCCATATACAATCTGGAATGGTGATTTACCAGTGCTCCTGTTGACAGAATTATTGTATGCAAATTCTGCCTGTGGTAAAATCAAATCCCATCCTGTTGGCTTATCTCCAACCAAACATCTCAGCAAATTTCTCAAACTTCTATTCACCACCTCTGTCTGTCCATCAGTCTGTGGATGATGTGATGAACTGAACTTCAAATCCATCTTCAACTTCTTCCACAATGTACGCCAGAAATATCCAACAAACTTAGTATCTCGATCTGAAACTATGGTCTTCGGCAAACCATGTAGTCTCACCACTTCTCTGAAAAACAATCCTACTACATGAACAACATCATTAGTCTTCTTGTAGGGAATGAAATGTGCCATCTTTAAAAATCTGTCAACCACCACAAAAATTGAATCATGTCCCCGCTGAGTCATCGGTAAACCAAGAACAAAGTCCATACTAATATCCTCCCAAGGCTTCTCCGGTATAGGTAATGGCTGATACAACCCTGTATTCTGCTTCACTCCTTTCGCCATCTGACATACTCTGCAACTCTGTACAAACTTCTTCACATCTTGCTGCAATTGTGGCCAATAATAATTCTCACCAACCAAAGCAAGGGTTTTATCACGACCAAAATGTCTAGCCAATCCTCCACTATGCTTCTCCTTGATGAGATTCTCCCTCATAGAACTTCGTGGAATGCACAACTGACTCCCTCTGAACAGCATATCATCCTGGATGATGAAATCTAACCATTTCATCCTGTCTAGAGTAACAGGTTCTGTACAAGCTTTCCAAGCTTCACCAAAATCAGGATCCTCTGAATATAAATTCTTGAGTTCATTGAACCCAACCACTTCAATCTGCATTTCTGTCAGCAATAGTTGCCTTCTGCTAAGAGCATCTGCAACCCTGTTAGACTTTCCACTTCTGTGTTTCAAAACAAATGTATAACTCTGCAAAAACTCAACCCATTTCAAATGCCTCTGATTCAACTTTCCTTGACTATTCAAATATTGCAAAGCTTGATGATCAGTATACAAGATAAACTCCTTAGGAAGCAGATAATGTCTCCACTTCTTTAATGCCTGAACTATAGTATAAAATTCCTGATCATAAACAGAATATTTTCTCTTGGCATCATTTAACTTCTCACTGAAATAAGCAACAGGTTTACTTTCTTGGCTCATAACAGCTCCTATTGCAGTACCACTAGCATCACAATCTACTTGAAACACCTTATTAAAATCTGGAAGTGCTAAAACTGGTTGTTCTGTAACTTTTTGTTTCAACAATTGAAAACTCTTTTCTGCCCCATTAGTCCACTTAAACTCTTTTCTATCCCCTCTCATTGTTTCAGTCAAGGGTCCACAAATACTGCTAAAATTTCTTATAAACTTTCTGTAAAAGCTAGCTAGACCATGAAAAGATCTTACATCAGTAGCACTCCTTGGAGTAGGCCATTCAAGGATAGCCTATACCTTCTCTGGGTCCATTTTTAGACCTTCTGCTGAAACTACAAATCCCAAATACACTAACTCTTTCTTTACAAAACTGCACTTATTCAAATTAATCAACAATTTCTCATCTCTCAACTTTTCAAACACCAACGAATATGCATCATATGTTTCTCCAATGTCTTGCTAAAAATCAAAATATCATCTAGGTAAACAATGACAAACTTATCTAGAAATTCTTTTAGAACCTCGTTCATGAGCCGGATGAAAGTGCTCGATGCATTGGTTAGCCCAAAAGGCATGACTAACAACTCATACAGTCCTTCCTTTGTCTTGAAGGCAGTCTTCCATTCATCTCCTTCTCTGATCCGAATCTGATGATATCCACTTTTCAGATCTATCTTTGAGAAATACACAGCTCCACTCAAACAGTCGATAATATCATCCATTTGTGGCAATGGAAACCTGTACTTGATTGTGATCTTGTTTATTGCCTTAGAATCTGTACACATCCTCCATTCTCCATTCTTATTTGGTGCTAATACTGCTGGTACAGCATAGGGACTCAGACTCTCACGGATCAATCCTTTCTGTAACAGTTAATGTACTTGTCTGTTCAACTCCTCACTTTCTGCAGGTGTCATTCTGTGTGCTGCCTTATTCAGCAAACTCGCTCCTGGGATCAAGTCCATCTGATGACTGATCTTCCTGACTGGTGGTAATCCATCAGGCACGTTATCGGATACAATATCCTGAAACTCATTCAACAAATCTGCAACTTCTATAGGAACATCTTCTACTTCCTCTTTACCAGCTTTTGGAATTAAAGGAAAACATACATGCTCATGCCTCATACCATCTAAATTTTTTTTTCCATCAACAAAAACTATCCTTGCATTACCACATACCTTTTCTTCAGTCTCATTTAATGGTTTTAGCTTATGTCGCATTCCATCCTTTGTTAGGGAATAGGTATTCGCATGACCATCATGTACATCACATCTATCAAACTGCCATGGTCTACCCAACAACATATGACATGCATCCATAGATATGATATCACACAATACCTCATCTTGGTATCCGCCAATCTTGAACTTCACCAGGCATTGTTCATTGACCATGACCTTGTGGTCATCCTGTACCCAGGCAATCCGATATGGATGTGGGTGTTTCTGTCTCTTGAGCTTCAACTTTGTCACCATCTCTTCTAACACCAAATTGTCAGTGCTTCCACTATCAAGAATCACATCACAAAATTTATCTTCGCACTTGCACCTGGTGTGAAACAGGATCCTTCTTTGCTCAGGTTCATTCTCACCACTCAACAGGACTCTTCTGTTAATCAACGTTTCTCCTCTTTCAGCATCTTCAGAATTTGATGATCTGGCATCTTCATCTACATGTGCAACTCTGGCCTGGCCTTCATTTCTCCTGTCTGTTCTTCCTTGGCGCTGAGGACATTCAAATGCCCTATGACCTTCTTCTCCATAGTGAAAACATGTTCCACTGAAGCCACCTCTTCCAGATCCTTGTCCTCTTCCTCTTCCTCTTTGATCTCTATTATTCTGATCCTGGAAACGATTAGAATTATTTCCTCACTGATTCTGACTACTACTGTCCTCATCCTTCTTTTTCAGATCTTCATTTCAGCCACTATATGACCGTCCACCAGATTGTCCACCACGACTTCTTCCATTTTGTCTGCTCTCAAACTTCTTGTTTAGCTTTTCCTCTACTTTTAGGGTAAACTGGTATGCCTCTTCAATACTGTTCATTCGAACCAGATTCAGCTCCTCCTGAATGCTTGGCCTTAAGCCATTAAGGTATCGGGCAACTTTATCCTTATCAGCTTCTGCATGGCCTGTTCTAATGAGAAGTCGGTAGAACTCCTCTGTATACTCCTGAACAGATCTTCCTGCTTGCTTCAAACTCTGTATTTTCTTCAGTAGGTCAAGCTCATAATCAACAGGAATGAACTGTCACTTCAATTTATCCACCATCCGATCCCATCTTGTGATTTTATCTTTCCCTCTTCTATTTCGCTCTAATTGAATTTCTTGCCACCAGATCTTCGCATGACCTTTCAATCTGGCCTTCGCAAATTTGACCCTATCAGGATCCTCAACATCTTCGTACTCAAAATATTCCTCACATTCATTGATCCAGTCGATCAATTCCTCTGGGTTAAGATTTCCAGAAAATGTAAGAACCTCAATCTTAGGTCTTTTTCCAATCTTGAAAATCGCCCGAAAAAGTCTTTCTTCCTCCTGGTTCACAATTTCAGCTTCTCCTTCTTGATATTCTTCTTCGGCTTTATTCTCGATTTCATCTCTGACATTAAGATTCATTCCTCTGTGAATCTCTTCTTGCAATGCTCGCACTTGTCTTTGTAGCTCTCTAACCTCAGGTGTTACAACACCAGCTCTTCCGCCACGTTCCCTTCGTGGAGGTATTTTCGTGATGCGCGCTGAAACCCTAACCACGGTCCTGGTGCAAACTACCTCACAGTCGGTGATCTGTTTACATAGTCAAGAAAACCTGCTCTGATACCACGTGATGAAGGGTGCTCCCATTAATACCACAACCACATAATAGAAATAGAGAAACAACAACAATAATAGGCAAGAACAGAAAATTGGCTTCTTATTATCTCCACAAATGTGGAATTACAAACTTTCAGAATTACAATATGCAAAGCCACATGGGCATTCCCTTACAATATTCTTTAGGACAAAGCCTCGAATCAATACCCAGATCTACTACCCAGAACTATTCTGAACTGCCTAAGACAATAATACAGCCTTCTTTATATAGGCAATTTTCCACCGTCTGGAAAGGTTCCAGAATTTTAGCCAATAAGGCCGACCAAACTTAGAATTATTTTATTTTACATTTTATTACATCATAGTCGGCTCAAGATAACTTTTGAAACCCGAATAGAAATTTTGAAGAAAATTATTTTTTGCCATTTCAGGTGACCCAACTTCCGAAGACCATAAGTCATCACCAGTTGACCCGATCGGCTATTATAACCCCATTTCAGAAATGCCACGAAGTGCTCTACAAGCTTGACCGCCGCAAGCGCCGGTCGTCCAAATTTTTGACATCATCCGGGGCCTCTAAAGCCTTCAAAACTGAGTTCAAAGTTTCTGTACCCTGCTGCCAATATCGAAAATCTTCGATATCTTCCAATATACACTTGTTCTGGCAATGAAACTTTACTGGCAGACTTATATGACCAACATGAACCTCCAAGAAAGAAATCAGATCATTCCAAGCACATACGAAAATTACCAAAAATAGTAACTTTCCATAAATAGAAGCTCTGCACAAAATAGCCCTTATTGAATACAAAAATAGAAATATTTTTGGGTGATGCAAGATTGCTCTTACACCCAGGATGCTCCTGCATCAGACACCCGGGGTAATTGGAGAAGTGACCCTGTCACGACTCAGGTGTGCAGAGGAAAACCAAGACGGCTAACCTCTTCCTTTGTCAGCCATGATGAATCTTCAACAGGTCATCCTTTCCACTTGTCCAGATATTCTTCATATGTCCTGTTCCTTGTGCTTCTGCCAACACGAATATCCAGTATATCTTCGATCTCCTTAGTGTCTGAACTAGTTGCTGGAATACTCCACTGTGCTGCTGTGATCTCATCTTCAACACCTCCTTCATGATACTCTGTCAGATCTGAAATGTTAAACACTGGTGAAATATTTAGCTCAGTAGGCAATTCTACCTCATATGCATTTCCTAAATCATGTTTCTTCAGTATCCTACATGGTCCAAACTTCTTCATTTTCAGCTTGTTATATGTACCAACTGGAAACCGCTCCTTCCGCAAATGAACCATGACTTCATCACCAACTTGAAATTCTTTATTCCTCCTTTTCTCATCTACCTTAGCCTTATACTGTGCGTTCATCTTGGTAATATGCTTTCTCACCTCCCCATGGATGTTCTTCAAGTGTTCTGCAAAATCCTCAGCTTCAGCACTACTTATTTCTCCTTTATCTATCTTCCTCAATTCAGATGCATTTCTTGGACTACTTCCATATACAATCTGGAATGGTGATTTACCAGTGCTCCTGTTGACAGAATTATTGTATGCAAATTCTGCCTGTGGTAAAATCAAATCCCATCCTGTTGGCTTATCTCCAACCAAACATCTCAGCAAATTTCCCAAACCTCTATTCACCACCTCTGTCTGTCCATCAGTCTGTAGATGATGTGATGAAGTGAACTTCAAATCCATTTTCAACTTCTTCCATAATGTATGCCAGAAATATCCAACAAACTTTGTATCTCGATCTGAAATTATGGTCTTCAGCAAACCATGTAGTCTCACGACTTATCTGAAAAACAATCTTGCTACATGAACAACATCATTAGTCTTCTTGCAGGGAATGAAATGTGCCATCTTTGAAAATCTGTCAACCACCACAAAAATTGAATCATGTCCCCGCTGAGTCATGGGTAAACCAAGAACAAAGTCCATACTGATATCCTCCCAAGGCTTCTCCGGTATAGGTAATGGCTGATACAACCCTGTATTCTGCTTCACTCCTTTCGCCATCTGACATACTCTACAACTCTGTACAAACTTCTTCACATCTTGCTGCAATTGTGGCCAATAATAATTTTCACCAACCAAAGCAAGGGTTTTATAACGACCAAAATATCCAGCCAATCCTCCACTATGCTTCTCCTTGATGAGATTCTCCCTCATAGAACTTCGTGGAATGCACAACTGACTCTCTTTGAACAGCATATCATCTTAGATGATGAAATCTAACCATTTCATCCTGTCTAGAGTAACAGGTTCTGTACAAGCTTTCCAAGCTTCACCAAAATCAGGATCCTCTGGATATAAATTCTTGAGTTCATTGAACCCAACCACTTCAATCTCCATTTCTGTCAGCAATAGTTGCCTTCTGCTAAGAGCATCTGCAACCCTGTTAGACTTTCCACTTCTGTGTTTCAAAACAAATGTATAACTCTGTAAAAACTCAACACATTTCAAATGCCTCTGATTCAACTTTCTTTGACTATTCAAATATTGCAAAGCTTGATGATCAGTATACAAGATAAACTCCTTAGGAAGCAGATAATGTCTCCACTTCTTTAATGCCTGAACTATAGCATAAAATTCCTGATCATAAACATAATATTTTCTCTTGGCATCATTTAACTTCTCACTAAAATAAGCAACAGGTTTACCTTCTTGGCTCATAACAGCTCCTATTGCAGTACCACTAGCATCACAATCTACTTGAAACACCTTATTAAAATCTGGAAGTGCTAAAACTGGTTGTTCTGTAACTTTTTGTTTCAACAATTGAAAACTCTTTCCTACCCCATTAGTCCACTTAAACTCTTTTCTATCCCCTCTCATTGTTTCAGTCAAGGGTCCACAAATACTGCTAAAATTTCTGATAAACTTTCTGTAAAAGCTAGTTAGACCATGAAAAGATCTTACCTCAGTAGCACTCCTTGGAGTAGGCCATTCAAGGATAGCCTGTACCTTCTCTGGGTCCATTTTTAGACCTTCTGCTGAAATTACAAATCCCAAATACACTAACTCTTTCTTCACAAAACTGCACTTCTTCAAATTAATCAACAATTTCTCATCTCTCAACTTCTCAAACACCATACGAATATGCATCATATGTTCCTCCAATGTCTTGCTAAAAACCAAAATATCATCTAGGTAAACAATGACAAACTTACCTAGAAATTCTTTTAGAACCTCGTTCATGAGCCGCATGAAAGTGCTCGGTGCATTGGTTAGCCCAAAAGGCATGACTAACCACTCATACAGTCCTTCCTTTGTCTTGAAGGCAGTCTTCCATTCATCTCCTTCTCTGATCCGAATCTGATGATATCCACTTTTCAGATCTATCTTTGAGAAATACATAGCTCCACTCAAACAGTCCATAATATCATCCATTCGTGGCAATGGAAACCTGTACTTGATTGTGATCTTGTTTATTGCCTTAGAATCTGTACACATCCTCCATTCTCCATTCTTCTTTGGTGCTAATACTGCTGGTACAGCACAGGGACTCAGACTCTCACGGATCAATCCTTTCTGTAACAGTTCATGTACTTGTCTGTTCAACTCCTCACTTTCTGCAGGTGTCATTCTGTGTGCTGCCTTATTTGGCAAACTCGCTCCTGGGATCAAGTCCATCTGATGACTAATCTTCCTGACTGGTGGTAATCCATCAGGCACGTTATCGGATAAAATATCCTGAAACTCATTCAACAAATCTGCAACTTCTACAGGAACATCTTCTACTTCCTCTTTACCAGCTTTTGGAATTAAAGTAAAACATACATGCTCATGCCTCATACCATCTAGAAAATTTCTTCCATCAATAAAAGTTATCCTTGCATTACCACATACCTTTTCTTCAGTCTCCTTCAATGGTTTTAGCTTATGTCGCACTCCATCCTTTGTCAGGGAATAGGTATTCGCATGACCATCATGTACAACACATCTGTCAAACTGCCATGGTCTACCCAACAACATATGACATGCATCCATAGATATGATATCACATAATACCTCATCTTGGTATCCGCCAATCTTGAACTTCACCAGGCATTGTTCATTGACCATGACCTTGTGGTCATCCTGTACCCAGGCAATCCGATATGGATGTGGGTGTTTCTATCTCTTGAGCTTCAACTTTGTCACCATCTCTTCTGACACCAAATTGTCAGTGCTTCCACTATCAATAATCACATCACAACATTTACCTTCGCACTTGCACCTGGTGCGAAATAGGCTCCTTCTTTTCTTAGGTTCATTCTCACCACTCAACAGGACTCTTCTGTTAATCAACGTTTCTCCTCTTTCAACATCTTCAGAATTTGATGATCTGGCATCTTCATATATATGTGCAACTCTGGCCTAGCTTTCATTTCTTCTGTCTATTCTTCCTTGGCACTGAGGACATTCAAATGCCCTATGACCTTCTTCTCCATAGTGAAAACATGTTCCACGGAAGCCACCTCTTCCAGATCCTTGTCCTCTTCCTCTTCCTCTCTGATCTCTATTATTCTGATCTTGGAAACGATTGGAATTATTTCCTCGCTGATTTTGACTGCTACTGGCCTCATCCTTCTTTTTCAGATCTTCATTTCGGCCACCATATGACCATCCACCAGATCGTCCACCACGACCTCTTCCCTTTTGTTTGCTCTCAAACTTCTTGTTCAGCTTTTCCTCTACTTTTAGGGCAAACTGGTATGCCTCTTCAATACTGTTCATTCGAACTAGATTCAGCTCCTCCTGAATGCTTGGCCTTAAGCCATTAAGGTATCGGGCAACTTTCTCCTTATCAGCTTCTGCATGGCCTGTTCTGATGAGAAGTCGGTAGAACTCCTCTGTATACTCCTAAACAGATCTTCCTGCTTGCTTCAAACTCTGCATTTTCTTTAGTATGTCAAGCTCATAATCAACAGGAATGAACTGTCACTTCAATTTATCCACCATCCGATCCCATCTTGTGATTTTATATTTCCCTCTTCTATTTCGCTCTAATTGAATTTCTTGCCACCAGATCTTCGCATGACCTTTCAATCTGGCCTTCGCAAATTTGACCCTATCAGGATCCTCAATATCTTCATACTCAAAATATTCTTCACATTCATTGATCCAGTCGATCAATTCCTCTGGGTTAAGATTTCCAGAAAATGTAGGAACCTCAATCTTAGGTCTTTTCCCAATCTTGGAAATCACCCGAAAAAGTCTTTCTTCCTCGTGGTTCACAATTTCAGCTTCTCCTTCTTGATATTCTTCTTCGGCTTCATCCTCGCTTTCATCTCTGACATTAAGATTGATTTCTCTACGAATCTCTTCTTGCAATGCTGGCACTTGTCTCTGTAGCTCTCTAACCTTAGGTGTTACAACACCAGCTCTTCCGCCACGTTCCCTTCGTGGAGGCATTTTCGTGATGCGTGCTGAAACCCTAACCACGGTCCTGGTGCAAACTGCCTCACAGTCGGTGATCTGTTTACACACTCAAGAAAACCTTCTCTGATACCACCTGATGAAGGGTGCTCCCCTTAATATCACAACCACATAAGAGAAATAGAGAAACAACAACAATAATAGGCAAGAACAGAAAATTGGCTTCTTATTATCTCCACAAATGTGGAATTACAAACTTTCAGAATTACAATATGCAAAGCCACATGGGCATTCCCTTACAATATTCTTTATGACAAAGCCTCGAATCAATACCCAGATCTACTACCCAGAACTATTCTGAATTGCCTAAGACAATAATACAGCCTTCCTTATATAGACAATTTTCCACCGCCTGGGAAAGTTCCAGAATTTTAGCCAATAAGGCTGACCAAACTTAGAATTATTTTATTTTACATTTTATTACATCATAGTCGGCTCAAGATAACCTTTGAAACCCGAACAGAAATTTTGAAGAAAATTATTTTTCGCCATTTCAGGTGACCCAACTTCCGAAGACCATAAGTCATCACCAGTTGACCCGATCGGCTATTATAACCCCATTTCAGAAACGCCACGAAGAACTCTACAGGCCTAACCGATGGAAGTGCCCGTCACCCAAATTTTTGACCTCATCCGGGGCCTCTAAAGCCTTCAAAACTGAGTTCAAAGTTTCTGTACCCTGCTACCAATACCGAAAATCTTTGATATCTTCCAATATACACTTGATCTGGCAATGAAACTTTACTGGCAGACTTATATGACCAACATGAACCTCCAAGAAAGAAATTAGATCATTCTGAGCACATACGAAAATTACTAAAAATAGTAACTTTCCATAAATAGCAGCTCTGCACAAAATAGCCCTTATTGAATACAAAAATAGAAATATTTTTGGGTGATGCAAGATTGCTCTTACACCCAGGATGCTCCTGCATCAATTAGAGTCTCTTTCGTGGGATGTGAAAAGTGGGGATAAGGCTCTTTTCTGGGATGACTCATGGGGTGGAAAACCGGCCCTACGTGAAATTCTTGGGAACGATCAGCTAATTGAACTAATCAAACAAAGTAAGGGAGAGCGGGTTAAAGACTATTTTTCACAAATCAATAATAGTGAGGGTAGCAGCTAGGCATGGAAATCTCTAGAGGAACTCAGACTTCCCCTTGATTTCCAGAATAAACTTAACAAGGCTCTACAAGAATGAAACTTCTATCCATGCTCTGGGGAGGATAGAAATATATGGGCTGCCTCAAAGAGTGGTGTATACAACTCAAAAGAAGGTTTCAAAGTTATTTCTGAATTAGATAATCCACCCACTAGTCTTCCCATTGATCTATGTTGGAATAGAAATTGTCTTCCTAAGGCAGGTCTATTCTCATGGGCAGCTTTACAGAAAAGGATTCTCACCACTGAATGGTTTGAAAAAATAGGGTACCATGGTCCTTCTAGGTGTGCCCTGTGTGAGAAAGAAAGTGAGACGATTAATCATATTTTGTTAAATTGTGAGTATGCCAATAAATGTTGGCTTTGGGTTCTGGAGAAATTAGATCTGAAGACTGTTCTTCAAAATGATATCACAGAAGTTTTTATTTCATGGCAAAGATCATGTAAGGAGGATTTATACAGTAAAATGAGATACATAATCCCATCTCTGTTAATCTGGGAATTATGGAAGGAAAGGAACTGTAGGATTTTTCAAGATAAAAGGATGAACATTGAGAGTTTTTTGAACAAATTAGAGGCAAATATAGTAGAAATTACAAACAATAGAAATATGCTGGGACAATCAATGATGGAATTCTCACTAGAAGACAACAGCCAGAGAAAGAAGTGGTATGGCTTGAAAGTTCCTCCCTGGATTGGATCTAGCATTGACAATAAATCCTTATCAAGGGCAAATTGTAAATGGAAACCACCGGAGCAAGGATGGATTAAGTTGAACTTTGATGGGGCAGCTAGGGGAAACCCAAGGGTGGCGGGTATAGGGATATGTTTACATAATGCGGAAGAAAAGTTATTAGGAAGGTTAGCAAAACCTATAGGAATTAAGACAAATAACGAAGCTGAAATAGAAGCTATAAGATTAGGTCTGGCTTGGTGCAAAAAATGGAGGCTTAAAAGAATTGCAATTGAAGGAGACTCAGCTATTATTATAAATGCAATAAGATAGGGTAGAACGCCGAACTGGAAACTAAATAGTTCTATTGAACAAATATTGGTATCTCTTGAAGTTATAGGAGATTATACAGTGAATCACATTTACAGGGGGGGCAATATAGATGCAGATAAGTTAGCTAACCTAGGAGCTGACGAGCAAGAAATTGAAGAAATTCATGAGAGTTTGAAAGAAGAACTCGGAAGGTGAAGAAAAATGATTTCAAAATAGGAAATCAAGATTAGATGTAAATAAATGTAAATAAATTTAAAGGTAAACAAGTATAGATAAATTTGCGAGTATAGTATAAAAATGCAAAAATACACACACAAACACGCACAAACACACACACACACACACACACACACACACACACATATATATACTGCCCTCTTACATAGCAGACTTCAAGATAGGGAATGTAAGAAGTTAACATCTCATTTAGGCAAAACAATCATCATATATTAAGGGCATGCCAACCTACAATGAAGTCTCATCGATCACAAAAATGATAATCTTTAAAACAGAAAATGTTATGACAAATTAAAAGATTCGTAAAGTACCCATAAATTTCTTATGTTCATAGCATGAATGTCAATAGAAATGGACTCAGATTGTAATGTTTTATTTAGTAGACTAACTCATGGATTAAGATTTGAAATTCCCTAATTTCATCAATACCTAACCTGAACTAGCTTTATGAGGATTGGATCATGAAAATGATTAATTAACTGTGGATTAGGAGAATAGAGGTTGCATGGTGTCTTTCTATTTTGCAGGTATACAGGGAAAGCATAACAAACCAAAAAGGCAAAAATAAAGAAAAAGAGGCTCAAGAACTTATCAAAGCTAAGACAAATACTCGAAGAGCGAGGATGAGAGAAAATAACATGATTTTTCAAAAGCATAGTTAAAATTAAAGGAAGGCTCATTAGTTCTAAAGATAAGAGCAAGGTATATGTAATCTCAATCTAAATAAATGTACGACACAGGATGGGAATGCTTATCAATTCTTCTTAAAAGACCATTGTATATAAAAAATTAATATATTTGTGTTCACTATCATGGAGGTATGCCTCCATTAATCTGTACTAAAGAGGGAATGCCCTCTTCGACTCCATCAAGTGGAGCTTTGTAATCCTACGCTGGTAGGAACTCTAAACTTGATTTGTTTCTGGACAAAAGTCCCGGGCCAGACTGGAGGTTTTCTTCCCTATTCTTTCCTACCAGTGCCCGCACGAATGGAGGAAAATGTAAAAAAATAAATTTTAAATAGATAAAATCAAAGCTTCGGCCGTTTATTGATAAAAAAAATAAATATATATAATAAATTATATAGAAATTTTTCTTTGTGCTAAAAAGAAAAGAAAATAAAAAATAATTATAAATTAGTATAATAAACAATATATAAACATTCCATTATATATTAATATCATAAATTAGTAATATATCCAAAAATCTCAAGTATACTAAATAATTTTTTTAAATTTATATATTTTATTTTAAAAAGATTCTAAATTAATATGAATATATAATAAATAAAATAGAAACATGTATATTGTTGGGTACTGACGATCAACTAAAAATTATTAATAACAAGTTTCTAAATTCATATCAAAATATTTTATTAATTAGAAGCATTCATATCTATTATTTTAAAATATCTAAATAAAATATATTTATATTATAAAGTAAAATACTATATTGTCTATAATAAAAAGTAAAATACCATATTGTCTATAATAAATTTTTACAATTTGTTAATAATTTAAAGTGTCATATTTACGGTTTTATAAAAATATAGCATGTCAATCTATACCGTCTAGAAAAATTTTAAGCTATCATATACAGTCTAAAAGTGTAAAAACGACCATTATGGTTATCAAATTCCAGCCCTGGTCCATGTCGTTAAGGAAGGATACTAATGTTTTCAAGTGGGAACTGCGGATGATGAAAAAATAATGCCAAAAACCATAATGTTGAAGAAATTTTGAAATTAAATGCACGCCAAAAATATAAATTCCTTTTCTGCTATGGGCTAATGGCATTTTTCCTCATAGTCTTTTCCATTTTATGTCTAGCAAATTTCATTAAAAATAGGGTTGTAGAGATGGGAGCGTAATAGTTTGCAGGGGCAGTAGACGTGTCATTCACGGGAGGTTTCATGTGGCATCTTGTATGTAAGCTTGGTTGTGTCTTGGTGGCTACATGTTGCGTGCATGTTCCATTTGCAAGAACCAAATGTTTGAGATTGGGGCTAATATTTCTATTATTACATTAACATGGTCATCGTTCATTCCCATCTACAGATCTTGGAGTGCTTCAATAGTTTGTCCTGCTTTTCATCTATGTTCTAGATTTGAAAACCTTTGAGCAGTAAGTATCAACTTTCCATCTATTTTGATTGCAAGTCATTTTTACCCCATTTTACATTTCTTCTTCTATGGGTTTCCATATTCATTTTTTGATTTAGTGTAGGCAGAGTGTATAAGGTAGGGTTGTTGTTTATGTTGGCTTTTATTTAATATCTCATTCCTTTGCCTACTAGATATTTTGGGGTTTTAATTTTTTAAAAAGATTCGCTCACTCATTCCAATCTACTCTGATGCAGCTTACCATAAAAATCTCCAAAAATATTAAATCCACTCAATGTACTAATAAATTTGAAAATATGTTATCGTGCCTTTCCCCCTCTTTGCATATTTTGTTAAATTTTCAAGAAAAATAAGCTGGGAACTATGAATTTTTTGCAAAGAAATGTTGGAGTTTGATTTGACATGGTAGATATGAGTTTGAAATTGTAAGATCACACTCAGTCAGAGCCTGGGCTTTCCTGTTCTTAATCAATTTCCTTTATGCTAGTGTTGATTCCTTATCTGCTACCTCTCTTCCTTTTTTATCTCCTTCCATGGTAATGTTCTAGGAGAACTCGCATCTCAAAACCTATTCGTTCTTGAGTAGCGTATAGATTTTGGGTCATTTTTCAGATAGATTTGAACCTTGAGGGAGTTGGCTGACTGGATTTGTCTAACTGTGTGTATTGTTATAGAAAAATAATGGATGGTCATAATTGATTCTAAAATGGGGATTGGAGGGAGGATAACTGCATATTCAAGGTGGAGGATACATTGCTTTAAGCTCAATCTACAAAGATCTCTACTAAAGATCCAATTCAAGAGCTATACATCACCATTCAAGAGGCATGAGGCTTTACTAGTGTTGTAGCGAGGAGTAGGTTTGGAATCTTCTTCTTTCCCATGCAACTGTTGTGCGTGTATACAAGAGAAAATATCACCTGGTGACTCATCTTTTTTCTCAAATTTTTCTTACTCTACACACAATTGCTTTTTATTAGTGTCTTCAAATTTTCAAAGGGTTTTGATTCTTGTATACAAAGAAGGACTAAATATTAAGTACAAGAAGTTAAAAGTGCAAGATGAAAAATAAAATAAAAGTCATACAAAATATCAATCCAAAATTAAAATGATTTGAAATCAAATTGTTCCAACGTTTTTTTGCTAATCTACTATTTTTATGTATTTAAATATAGGCCAAACAAAAATGATTGATCATAAAATTACATTGATAATCCATTGGGTTCTTCCCTATTCAAAATCACATTTTGATTAGAAAGCCACCTAGAGGGCCATAGATTTTATGTTTGGTTGGTAAGAAAAGATATTATGAAAATAATTTATTATTTAAAAACATTAGATTTTCACAGTCTATGATAATTATCTTAAGTTATTTTCTTTTATAAATAGAACTGTCTAAGATGTTGTGTATCACTATTTTGAATTGATTTATTATCAAAATAATAGAGAACTGGAAGAGGGAAAAAAGAAAACACCTCCATTTGATTTTGTCGATGTTGATCCTTTCAAGATCATTTTTATCTATTTTTTGAGTTTTTAGTAGTTGTAGTTTTATTTGTGATACACCCAGTTAAACTTCAATTATAAACTGTTAATATGATTACCATTTTAATAATTAATACACCCAGAGTGGATGTGCTCCAATTTTCCCTTTTAGAATTAGTAAATCATCATTCCACTGTTGCTAAATCTTCGGCATGCTGTAACAATTTGAGGGGAAAAAATAATCTCAAAAAATAAAGATAATCCATTATGAAGAAGCTTCTACATCCCGACAAAACCTGCGTAGGAAAATAGTTAAAGAACTATAATGACTACTTTAGTAAATTTCAAACTAGAATGCACAAAAGATTCAGAATTTCACCTCAACCGGTGAAAGAATACAAAGATGAACTATGTTTTGAGGTTGATACCAACACTTGCATCATAAGGGTTGTAGAACCTAGAACCAAGTGGTTACAAACTATGTGTTATGAAATGAACATAGATACTACAACAATTCAAATCAAAGGATTATTAGAGAAACTGGTTGGGCTGACCCCACAATAGTGGGTTACACTTTTTTAGACATGCTGATTTTTGCTGAAATATCACATTTGTAATAAAATATGATGATTTAAGCCTTAAGAGGTTCCATTTGAAGGAATTAATTATAAATGGTTAGCTCAAATCCTCTTAGATAAAAAAAATATTGAAATAACATCTATACTCATTCATACCTACAATGGAGTCTCCTTTGCACCTATTAAAATGCTAACAAAAAATCACTTCAACTTTCTCTTTTGGAAGATAAAATGAATCCATTTGACAAACCTATCTATGTAGTAAGGTGCCATTGAGAACAATCTTTCCAATTATTATAATGTTCATATATATTAAGTTTATTATATGACTTTATTTTTTTAGTTTTACTAAACATAGATATTTCACCATATGTCTACCTCTATGTTTGATGCTTATAGAAAAATAGTAAATGAGAGAAAAGAAAATTCAAAAAAATATCTATGCCCTAGGTATTGAAGTTCTCTTTCTATTAAAAAAATAAAAATAAAATTGGACAAATAGACAATAAGTTATAAGCTATGTAGTCAAGGTATGCCAAAATTAAGGTTTAGTCAACATTATACATTCATATCAGATATCAAAAATTAATATTAATATGCAATAATCATGATAATGTCATAAAACCAATTGAATTCACTCTGTATGGATGTTACGAAACTAAATTTGAAATAATCACATTGATATCTATTTTTTAAAAAAAGTTATGCTCTATGAAAACAATGTAACTCTTTGAAAATGACATTTTCAGCAACATACGAGTTTTCGTTGGAGAAAGAAAAAACCTTTCAAATCAATTCAAAAACTAAAAAAAAATAAATATTTAGAATATAGATAGAAAATCTTAAAAGACTAATTTACTTCATCTTCCAATTTCAAACGGTTTAATGACAATAGGCATCTAAATCTAGAAATGTTTTTCAAAATGAAGAGTTCAGTGTCCGTTGAGGGAAAAAAGTGTAACCCACTATTGTGGGTTCACCCATTGACATAAGTTCAACTCGGTATGGAACATATGAAGAAGTTAAGGAGAAAATTAAGTTAGGTATATTGATACCTAAGTCTATCAGGAAAACTAGAAGAATGATAAGCACACTATCTGAGAATCTAGGCATTGTTGTTGAAGATGAAGATATTGTTGAGCCTTTAGAGATCAAGGGGAAGAAGATTAGAGTTAAGAAAGAGACCCCTAGCCCAGCCAGTGTAAGATCATCTACAAGGTCTACCTCCACACCAAGAGAAAAGAAGAAAGAAGAAGTTGAACCAGTAAAGACAAAGACCTATGTTAGAGAAAAAAAGGCTACTGAAAGGCCAAGAAGGAAGTTAAAACTACAAAAGGAGAGTGACACAGAATCCGATGACCTATCATAGTTTTATGTTGCACCAAGTAAAAAGGTGAATTTAAGTCTTGGTGAACTTCTCAAGACACTTGAGAAATATGGTGGACATTCAATCATGAAAAAATTAAGTATGACTCAAGGAATGATAAGGAGAAGAGTAAGATTGAAGAGACTGTCATTGTAATACCCCTCTTACCCTAATATAAGTTTTGTGTTTTTGAAAGAATTAAGATCTTTCGATGTTTTCTTACAGCTTAAGTTGTACATGATACTTGTTTGATCTATTCCTATAGTTTGTTTATAATAATTTCATAAGCTAGAACTCAATGATTCTAATATCGGACATACTATCTAAAGGTATCATTTTTGTATGTATTTATCTCCGTGTATGTATTGAGTACCTTCAAGACCTTTATGAACATAGTTAGGATGTTATATGATATGTACTTGATAGATATATATAAGTGGTTATTTATATTTTCTTCTATTAAGGTTACTTTGGATGAATCTTGTATCTCACTTGATGATTTGATTATGTTGATTTATTATTAGTATTGATAAGAGACTAACACAATGCTTGAGATTCTAACCTTTGTTATGATGATGCTACATGCTTTGAGTGTATATATATACATGATGTGTTTTCATGATTCAGGACGAAGTCGTAGTTACTCACATAGCTGAGGTCCACATGATGTATCGATCTCGATCATCTGTCTGCAATGTTTTCTTTTATATGTATATCCGTGCATATGTATTTCTTCTTTGTGATGCAGGCTTGTAGGTACCGGGCATCGACTTCACCTGGCTTCACAGGTCTGAGCATGCCCTCAAATCCTTGATGGTTATTGTTATGGAGATAGTACTAAGGCCCCTACATGAGTCTTCCTTTGTCATTATTCCAATTTGGGAATATTAGGGTTCCTTCTTTGTCAGTCAACCTTTGGGTCAAAAACCCAGATCCAACGCACTTGGTTGGGCATGGTTGTAGTTAGTGCCTTGTGGCCACTTGAATTAATTTGGTTGTATGATTTGTTTACTCATTTTATTTATTTCTCCTTCTTGGTATGATTCTTAGTTAATCTTTCTATGTTGTGTTTCAGGAGTTTGGCTTGACTTTCCTTGTTGACTTTGGTTGACCTTGTTTGATCTTATGGTTTTCTCGATATGTTTCATAGATGATTTGTATGGCCTCTTTGGATGATTAGATTTATTTTGAGGCATGTGATTTTATTCTACCTCAGTGATTATATCCTATAGTAATTATAAATAGGTAATAATATTGTGATCTATTACTTCATAATCTTATAGCTTATAGTGTTTGGTATTGGCATGTATCTATATAAATATAAATATATATATATATAGAAATATATATATGGGTGCACACATATATGTATTTATATATATATAATTTATATGTGATTATATGTTAATTATTGTAGATATTGTTGATGGTGTATATTTTGGGATTAATGTAAAGTATAATATTATTAATAATTAAATATTAAATAATGCGAGGTATATTATTCTCAATTGTTAATTATTAATAATGAGGATAGGTTATATATATAGATATTGATGTAATTAATGATGGCATATGCATATATGTTAGGATAATATTACATATGTGTATGAATGATTACAAATAATATTTTATTGTATATTTGAGTAATATAGTTGTATGATATTAAGTTATTTTATAATACCCTTTAGTTAAGAGTTAGTTGGGAGTTGGTTACTTTTCCTCTCAACCTTTGGAAATCTATTTATATGCACTACTTTCTCATTTTAAGAGAGGAGATTTTGGGGCTGAAGCATTGAGGAGAGGATGGCCTTACTTTTCATGGAGATTTTGGAGAGAAAACTTGGAGATGTGAGGGAGAGTTTGTAAGCATATGTCTTTAAGAATTTTTGGTTATCTTTGCTTTTGGGAGAGAGACATTTTTGTGAGAATTTCAGTAGTTGAGAGAGGGATTCTTTGCTATGGAATTATTTCTTTCTTTCATGGAGATTTCTGAAAGTGGATAGGGTTTGAAGGATGCATCTCAAGTTTGGATTTGTCTTCTCTTTTGTTCCCTTCCTTCTTCGATTCAACCTTCGTAGGACATGAGGTATGGATTGAATATTTTAGTTACTTTATGTCTTTGATAGATTATGGATCTATTTATATATTATAATTATTTATTATATCTTTAATTTTCATTTCTATTATTATTTTAAAGTTTTGAGTTTTTGTTTGTAAGAATTGACATGTGTTTTCCTAGGATTTTTAGCAACCCATTTTTGGAGATCTATTATTATAATAATTTAAATTGCATCTAGGGTTTTACTAAATTGATTTTATGGAAGTAAAATTAACAGATCTCAAATGGGTATCTCTCTGATTTTATTTTTAAGGTCGAATTAATGCCTTATTTTTGACATTTTGGCAGACTATGCCTATCCATTCTTGATTCTGAATTTTCTGTCAAATGTATTCGTATGCTACAGGATGATATGATCATATAAAAGTATGAATTTGATATAAGACATTATCCTAAGTCTTAGCTTTCATTTCCAATTGTTTTGGTGAATTTTAATTATGTTTTGTGAAAATTACAACCGTTTTAGTGAAGGCAGGTCTGAACCCTAACCATAATTTTCTATTTTAAACCAGAAGTCATAACTTTCTTTCCCACCATTGGATCTTCCTAAAAATAAAATTGAGAGTCCATAATTATGTTATCTAAATCTCCACCAAAGATATTGTCTTTATTATTTGTTTTGTGAAAGATATTGATGACTGTTCTATGATGACTATTCTTTGCATTTAATCCTTGCTTGAAATAATTCAGTTTACGAACATCATTAAGTTTTAAGGTTTTGTATGGTCACCAGAGGCTATTAGAATTTGTTTTTTGGTTAATTGGATCTATTTATACTTTGAATATGTTTATAATATCACTTGGATGTCTTCTTATATGTTTGGAACATTCTGAATGCCATATTGGGTTTAGGGTTGTCAAGTGGACTAGGGACAACACATGTTTTCCTAAACTCAATCAAATGTTGTTATGGAATTGATATGAATTCTTGATGATGAATCTATTATGTTCTTATGATTTTTATATGTATGTTAGGGAACCTAAGTACACTAGGTGAGTGGCTCATAGTGAGGGGCCGGGGCCCTAAGTGGCTAGTACTAGGATAACCTACTATGAGTTATTTAATCAAGTGATAACGTAAATAAATGAATTGGAAATGGGAGATTATTGGAATGAGAAATTACACACTAATCAAGATTAATTGTGCCTCACCCATACCTTTAGTGCTAGTAAAGACTAAGGATGGGAGTGGAAGAAGGTACCTATGCATAGGTACGACTGAATGACCTTGTCTGTACGAGAGGCATTCGGTTCCGCATGTGCCTACTTGGGGGCCGGGGCCAATAGTGGCTAGTACTAGGACAACCCAAGGGGTGAGGGCTATGCGATGACACTCACCTAGCTTGTAGCTTAGAGTCTCTACCAAATTTGATCATGCCTCTGGTAGTCCTTGTGGTCTTCTTGTCTTTTCTTTTGTGTTGTGACTTTGGAGAAATTTTATCACCACCTTAGGAATTTCTTAGTTGTTACCTCTTGTACAGGCCTTTGGTTCTATCTCTTAGCTCGTGGGAGTGGGCCTATTGGTTCCACGTGGTTGGGTGGTTAATATTTATATCGAGGTATTGATCGTGATTCTTTGGATGATCCTAGCACATATTCCTTTTCAGATCTGTAGTTGAAAATTTCTTATTGGATATTTTAATATGTTGAGATGTACTTATGTATTTGTATTCATTTAATTTTTAATCTCCTAAAAGGAGTCTTGTAGTATTGATGCAATCTCAATTCAAAGAAATGCATGAGGGAATGGGTAGTTCTAGGTAAAAGAAAGGGAAAAGAATGTGGAATATTGGACATGTTACTAGCATTAAAAGCAAGTGTTTATGTTATTTCTCCTATCCTCTTATGTTGTCCATATGTAAAGGAAATAATCTTAAATATAGTTATATATAATGATGTATCACAACAATAATGTATTCTCTCTTGATGAAAGGATCTAAGGAAATTATTGAGAAATGATAGATTAGTGATTGGAATTATTAACAATGAATGGTTATGAAACAATGCAATAAAATAAGAACTTGACTATAATGTTAATACTTGGTTCATGTTAATGAAGTACCTAGGATAATGCCTACCTTAATGAATATTAATCTCTTACCTAAATTATTAGAGAAAAGTGATATAAAGGATAGTAGATGTAGATGAAATCAATATGAATTTATGGAATGAGTTGATAAAAGGAATAATGATGTTGGATGATTAACCTATGTTTAATAAAAGAAATAAGTTAGGGACATTTAACTTGATGCATTAAAATAAATGTAGATCTTTTGATTCGATGGATATCTTATGCATGTAAATGGTTTATATGATGTTTCTTTAGTAGTGACGTTAGGGAACCCGTGAGGACTTAAGTTGTATAAATCTTACATTCAAGTAGTAGAAAATTATTTCTTCTTTTAGAAATATGAAATGTGATGATGAATATTATTCTAGTTAAAATTAAAAAAAAAAAATTTACTACTTGCATTTTATAGAGGTTTATGTCTTGTCCTCTTGGGTTGCCTGGCGGGGCGTTACATCTAGTATCAGAGCCCTAGGTTTCTACACGGGGAACTCTGGGACTCATAGCTCACCTATGCATAACCTTGAGTATCTTAACTTTGTCTCTTTTTGGATTATGTTGTTATGCTAAAACTTGAATCTTAGGAAACGAAGGCTACATTTTGTGTTGTTATGTTGTATTGTCTTACAAGGGCACACCTATTCCTCTATGATTGAGTTATATTCTAACAATTACTTATGTTTTTGCATAATGAGATCAATGATGTGTTAAGTGGATGTTTCCTATAATATTAATGGAATGGCGAAGAGTTCTTGAGAGTTGTGTTTGTTTTCTTGAAAGGTACTGGTATCTCTAGAAGGATCAAAAGTTAAAGGATACTAAATATTTTGAATCTTAATTATGGTAGTAGATAATATTACCCCTTGATCCTACCTATAATATAATGTTGTGCACTCTATCTTCTTACAAATACCTAGTTAAATTTTATCCTACTGAAGGTATCTTAGAAATAGATTTTTTTTGGATCTTTAAAGAATGAAATGATTGTGGTAGTACTTGATAGGACTGATAGGGCAATAATTAGATTACATGGCTAATAATATGTACCTAGGAAAGAAGTGAAAATAATAATAATAATAAATAAATAAATTAGGAACAAATAATTTACTATCATATGTATTTCTCTCTCTCTTCCTCTCCCCCCTCTTAAGAAATAAGTTTTGCATGACTAAAATTGTTTAGACAAGGCAATAATATATCAAGAAAATTTGTAAATACTCAATTAGGAAACCCTTGGGTGAAAGACCTATGTCTCCAAGATTTTATCATAGGCTATAATTCACATTTTCATTTAGGAAGAGGAATTTTTATCCCTATCTTAGTAAGAAGTTATATCCTTTCTGCATATCTTAAATTAAATTGCACAAAAAGGATTTAAGATAACATAATCAAGAAATTCTAGGGAAGAGTAGGTGTGATGATGGATTATCTTTACTAATGATGGAAGTTTTTTTTATTAAATATATGTCTTGCAAAATGCCTAGTGAATAGTTAGGATCCTAGATGGGTATTTTGGAAAGAAATTCATGTTTTGTATATATTGTGATCAACACCATAGTAGTAAGAAATTAACAACATTAAGTGATTGAACAACTATGAATAAGGAGTTGTTGTGGTAAATAAATGTTATAGAAATGTACCTTACTCAATTTCTACTTAGAACTGATGTTATCTCAAAATTTTAAAGTGTATGAGGGTAATGTTTCAAATAGGTAAAGGGTAGAAATTAAAGTTATGTACAGTAGTTAATGTTATTAATTTAGATGTTGTGGTTATGAAGATAGTAGTAGGACTCATATACTTCTTTCTCTCTTGATGGATCTATGATTGTTATGAAATAAAGAATTTGAAATAACTCTTAAGTAAATGCTATATGGAAACCTCCTGACATGCAAATTAGGGAAAAGTGCATATATAAATAGTAAGCTTTAAGAAGGGATCCCAACTTAATGAATAATGGTGCAATAAATTGTAAATTGTTTAGATCTCCTCTAGGGTGTGAATGTGTTTTTGGAACTAGTTGAATTGATAACTAATTAAGAAGAAGTTATTATTGAAGACATCATTGAGAAAGATCCACATGAAACTATCAAAATTGAAGAAGATGTCATGGAAACTGAGGTCATAGATACACAAGAGTTGGATGTAGATGATTCTTCCAAGGAAAGATTTTGGAAGAAGATCCTATCATTGTATAGGTAATGGATTTCCTGAGATAGAGGAAGTTATCTCATAGCTGACAAGATAAGTGCCTAGTGAAGTTGACGCCCCCATAGAACCAGAAAAGGAAAATGAGAGGACAACAAAGACTAAAACAACACAAGGTCAAATGAAGATTTGAAAACCCCTATCGAGACCACAAGACAACAACAATAATAAGTTAAAGAGAAACAAAAGGTTGAGAAAAAGAAAGAAAAAGAAGGTAAAACTAAGGAGATATATACACAATTAGATGCAAAGAAGGAATCCACTTCTAAGGGAAAATCAAAGAAGAGGAAATATGAGAAAAGGGTTGATATAAATGAAACTATTGTTATGGTTGGAAACTACAATTGATCTAATGATAGAACATAGAGAGTGTTGAAAAAATTTTCTTCAATACATAATTTTTGATTGTATGGTAACTAAGCATATGGTGTTGTCATCAATGCCAAAGAAGGAGATTGTTGGAAACTACTATTGAAACAATTGTTATATTGTCATTTATGTCAAACCATAACTGGTGAGATAGTTGCTATCTAGTAGAGTGGTATATAATTTGATTGATGAAGAGGATTTGAAAAGAGGAGATAACAAGAAGACCCAGTGAAAAGTTTGATTAATGAGAAACCACAATAGGCACTTGATTAGTTGGAACATTGGCAAGATAATGTGTTGTTTATCTATGACACTAAGTGAAGAAGATAGTTGAATTGAAGCATAGAAGAGATGAGAAAAGAAAGAATGAAAGCATAGGCTTGACCGAGCAAAAGAGTAGAAGATTAAGGAACTTAAGTATAAGATGAGTGATCCTAGTATTGACCAAGCGACAGTATAAACTGAGAAAATATAGATTTGACCAAGCATCAATAATAACCGAGTATCAGAAATTAAACCGAGAAAAAAGAGTGAGTGTCGAGAAGAATGGTTTAGCGATGACCGAGTTATCCAGTGAAGACTGAGAAGAACATAGTGATGATCGAGTGTCAGTATTTTATAGTTTGTGAAGGGATTGAGATTCTCAGCCGACATAGTTTAATTCTTGGAATATTTAAAGCGTGTTGAAATTAAGGATGAATGACTTGGAGCAATTAATGCATGGTAAACCATTTTATGCATGGATTCAAGGAAAAGTTTTGAGAAGTACCTAGAAGGATAGAAGGAGAATGAAATGTTGGAAGGATTCAATGAATCTGACCTAAACCTAAGATCTAGAGTAATGATTAAGTGGAGAAAGATTAACCTACTTAGTTAAAAGATTAGCCTACCTAGTTAAGGAGGTATAAGGATAACCTAAAAGTGGGTTATGCAGGAGGTTGATTCTAGTGATTGGTGAACCTAAGAAGAATGCTGAGAAGAGTTGTGAAGAGATGAGAAGAGTTGTGAAGTGATGATTGCTTGAAGGGTTTCCAAGCAGATCAAATATGTAAATGATAATGAAGTCCAGTCAGTGGATCAACATATGAGCTACATTGGATTTGTATTTACAAAGTGAGTTATATGTTTTAGATCAAACCTACTATTATTTTCTAACCATTGTATTAGTTGAAATCCTTTAATCAATGTTGACCTAACAGTCATTTGTAAATCCTTTAATCAAGGTGACATTCTAATGGAATATTCTTAAGTCCTCTAACAAGTCCACTCTTGACAAGGTGATTAAATCCTTTAAAAGGGTCACACCTAATAGTGTGTATTGTAACCTTTAACAAGGTTGGCTCCTCATAGAGCTCACTTTAGAAGAGTGAAAAATTTGGTAGCATGTTATTGGTGGTTTTTCCTAAATTGGGTTTCCACTTTAATTCCTGGTGTCATACTTGTGTCAATGTTATTTGATGTGTTTTACTGTTAAAGTTTTATATTCTATAAGTTGATTACTTTTGGACAGTGAACTCACTAATACATTTGGGGTGAAATTCTGATGACAATTTGTGATGACAGGCAAATGTCATGCGGTTTTAGCTTTTTTTTTTTCAAATATAGCCCGAAACCGTCGCAATTGCGACGACAATACATTTGGCAATGTCGCCATTGCGACGTTGTCAGGATATAAGGGCAAAAAAAAAAAAGGAACGTTGTCATTTGTGTTTTCAACAGCGCCGTAACCCTCCGCGAAATCACATCGGGATATAAGGGCAAAAAAAATAAGAACGTTCTCATTTGTGTTTTCAATAGCACCGTAACCCTCCACGAAATCACATCGGGATATAAGGGAAAAAAAAAGAAGAATGTTGTCATTTGTGTTTTCAACAGTGCCGTAACCCTCCGTGAAATCATAGCTACAATTTCTGAGTACGTTGGGTTTATTTTTCTTTTGTCATTATTATGTAATCTGGTATTCAGCTGTTAGAGAGCTTAAATACCTAGAAATGAGGACATATCTGTGTTGAATTTATTGTTAGTGGCTTTGGTTATTTAGAAGTTTAATTTTATTTGTTCATCTTTCAAGCACAAATGTTTTGTGGACCGTAACGTCTTCATTGTTTCGGGTATGCAGTGAAACAGCCCTAACTTGCAATTGCGACGTTGTCGGGATATAAGGGCCAAAAAAAAAAGGAACGTTGTCATTTGTGTTTTCAACAGTGCTGTAACCCTCCACGAAATCACATCGGGATATAAGGGCAAAAAAAACAAGAACGTTGTCATTTGTGTTTTCAACAGCGCCGAGAGAGATTCCCTCCGCGAAATCACAGCTACAATTTCTGAGTACGTTGGGTTTATTTTTCTTTTGTCATTATTATGTAATCTGGTATTCAGCTGTTAGAGAGCTAAAATACCCAGAAATGAGGACATATCTGTGTTGAATTTATTGTTAGCGGCTTTGGTTATTTAGAAGTTTAATTTTATTTGTTCATCTTTCAAGCACAAACATTTTGTGGACCGTAACGTCTTCATTATTTCGGGTATGCAATGAAACAGCCCTAACTTGCGACTACCTTCACGGTACTTGTGTACATTATCATGTTGTCTTTACAGTGACTGTCCTCATTCAAGTGGCAATTACACAAGGGACAGTCACTGTGAGATGTCCTCATTTGTGACAAGGACAGTCACACTTAGGACATCTCACAGTGATATTCCCTTGTGTAATTGCCACTTGAATGTATTGCTATTGAACCACATTAATGCTTTTCTTCTTCAACAAATGAGGACAGTCACTCTAAAGACAACATGATAATGTACACAATTACCAAAAAATGATCTTGTTAATTGATGTAACACTTTGTCTTGCTCACTCCCTATCCTTCACTAGGGTCTCTTTAGGCCAATGTTTTGACTTGATAGGGTACTTAACTATCCCTACACTCTTTAGGTATCTCTACCCAAGATCCCACTCCTTCAAGTAGTGCACACCAACAAGAAATACAACGAACTCTGCTCAATACCAATCCAGCTACTAGGACACTCCTAGTCTTGTCTTCACAAATTGAAACACATTCAACTAGAACTTTACTCCATGGAGAGGCTGGCCACTAGGACCTCTATTGGTTTCAATATTACTCCTTCACCTATACTTTTCATTAGTACTTCAATCCGGTTCATCAAACCATGCCAATTGCACCCAAAAATAGGCTGCTAGCAATTAGGCCTTTATCAAGCCTTTTTGTTTATATTAAGCCACCTAAAGGGCTTAGGATTCAGATGCCCTTTATTGAGAACTCCAAGATATCTAAGGTCTTCTCCTCCTAGATTTTTTGTACACCAACTCCTACAGCCATGCCTGAAAACAAGTATTTTGACACAACTTGGACAGTCTGACTAAGAGTTTGTTTTCTTAGCAACCAAAGAAACTCACCCAATCTTCTAATTTGACTTGGGGCTTCTTTAGATGTGTGTCTACCTCTCCATGAGATTTTAGTTGAAGCAACCAATGCATTCAACTTGTTGTAATCTTCTTGTAATGATTTGTCATCCCTAACTGTGCTCAACTGACTCACCTAGGACATCATTGCAAACATAGAAAATGAGCTTCCCAGGGCCCCTCCTTCCAAACATATAGTACATGGAGTCTCCTCACCCATTCCAAGAGCCCGTACAAAATTGACAATGGAATGATGAGCTAAGACTCCATTTGTTCAACCTGCCTGGTTCAAACCAACGATAGGGTACTTAACAAAAGAATTAACAAACTAGTTGGAATGCTTCAAAACTCAAAAAAAACACAACACAGAATAACAAAACAACTTGTACTAACTTTTCCAATAGACACTGCGAGCTATCTAATCCATTAATCAACTGACAACAAAGAAACAAAAAAACTCAAGAATTCACTAAAACCATGTTACTCTACAAATCTTCTTAATTCCAAATGTTTTTCCCCCCAACCTTTTGCACAGATCGATGGAGGCCTCTTATAGTTTTTTTGATGCCTAATTCAATGGTTTCATATAGTTACATAACCATCTTACTCGAAAATGCTCCCTTGCACAAATGTTGTCAATGTTGTGAATGACAACATTAACAACTTGTTACAACCTTTGGGATTTTGGTTCAAAACTTATTGTTCAAACACCATAAGACCCTAACCATGACTTAGTTATGCTATTTAGACCTCACATAGGCCACTTCTACACTTCTTTGCCCAATTTAACCCCTAAATGCTTCATTCCCACTTTTGCCACAATATTGGTAACTTGGGTACAAATTGGCACTTGCCTTCACAAAGGTCACACATGAGGACATCTCACAGTGATTGATTGTCCCTTGTGTAATTGCCACTTGAATGTATTGCTATTGAACCACATTAATGCTTTTCTTCTTCAACAAATGAGGACAGTCACTCTAAAGACAACATGATAATGTACACTCACTGTAAGGACAGTCACAAATGAGGACATCTCACAGTGACTGTCCCTTGTGTAATTGTCGCTTGAATGTATTGCTATTGAACCACATTAATGCTTTTCTTCTTCAACAAATGAGGATAGTCACTCTAAAGACAACATGATAATGTACACTCACTGTAAGGACAGTCACAAATGTACACTCACTGTAATTGCCGCTTGAATTACACAAGGGACAGTCATTGTGAGATGTCCTCATTTGTGACAAGGACAGTCACACATGAGGACATCTCACAGTGATTGTCCCTTGTGTAATTGCCACTTGAATGTATTGCTATTGAACCACATTAATGCTTTTCTTCTTCAACAAATGAGGACAGTCACTCTAAAGACAACATGATAATGTACACTCACTGTAAGGACAGTCATAAATGAGGACATCTCACAGTGACTGTCCCTTGTGTAATTGCCGCTTGAATTACACAAGGGACAGTCATTGTGAGATGTCCTCATTTGTGACAAGGATAGTCACACATGAGGACATCTCATAGTGATTGTCCCTTGTGTAATTGCCACTTGAATGTATTGCTATTGAACCACATTAATGCTTTTCTTCTTCAAAAAATGAGGACAGTCACTCTAAAGACAACATGATAATGTACACTCACTGTAAGGACAGTCACAAATGAGGACATCTCACAGTGACTGTCCCTTGTGTAATTGCCGCTTGAATTACACAAGGGACAGTCATTGTGAGATGTCCTCATTTGTGACAAGGACAGTCACACATGAGGACATCTCACAGTGATTGTCTGTAATGTCCCCTTTTTGGCTAACTTGGAAAATAGGAACAATTACTCCACTTCTCAGACTTACTCTATCAGATACTTACAATTAAACTAAGTAATGGAGGTTACTTAAGATATCAACCGCTATTTTAGATTCAATCACAATATGTGTGCAAGATGATATTGATACCAATATGTTTAATAGCACTATCAGATATAATGATATGAAATATGCTATGAATATGATGTTTCCTATCACTTATAGTGATAGTATAATGATGCTATGTCTAATATAAACAATATCGATATACAATAAATAAGTATTGCTTGCAACAATGTATTTGCTGTGTCTGATATGATGATGTAATTATGCAAATGTGTAATATCGCTATGAGTGATATGTTGCTATTTCAGATTCTAAATTATATGCTTGCAACTTCAAATATTGATGCTATTTCTGACTATCCTTTCTATTTGTGCAATCATGGTGCTGTCTCTGATCTGCAATGATAAACTTGAAACCAAACTGCCAAAGGCAGATGCTCTATTAAGTATATCCAAATATGGATAAGTAAATAAAGTTCCAATGATGCCTTGAGTGACTGACGAGAATGCATTCTTATATTGTCTTTAACAAATGAAGAGATGCTATGAATGAGATGTGTCTTGTTTCTTCCTCCATGTCCCTTTGTTAATCACACCTTTCCATAATCCAACAGTTCGCATAATATTATTTCATTATTTTCTGATCATAGATAACTCCCAGATTGACTCAATATCAAATCTTTTTATGAAGGTAATCTTCCCTAATTGGTAGTGCAACCAGTAGTTAACATCCACTATGTTTGTATTAGTTTGGTTTAACTATCATTAGTATTTAGTCAATCGATATTAACTCTTGCCTTATCCCATATTGTTATGATTATATCCAATCTTTCTACTTTGATATAAGTCGATATCATTTTCTGATAATTGTCCATTTATTGGTTGATTGCTGGTAGTGGAGTTTGATCTTCAAATTGACTTCCATTCCTGTTAATACTTAAGGATACATTGTACTTATTATCCGTGACTGATGCCTCATTCATCGATAGCTTGTGATATAATCACTGATGCTTTTGTGTTTCTACAAGATGTGGTTTATCTTAGACAATCGATAATCTTTCAATCCTTTAGTCGATATCCTCCTATGTGGTGTCTATTGATATAGATAGTAGAATTCAATCTAGTTTCTGTTATTGTCATGATAACATAGGAAGTGATGGTGCATATTTGCTAGCGGGTCTTCATGTTTGATATTGCTTTATCGGATATGTCATTGTCTAAACTTGTGCAATTAATGATTATTTATAATATATGAATGGTTATCCTTCTTGCTTATCAATACATCTTCTGAAACACATAGCGACCTATCCCTTATTCATATCATGTTGATCTTCTGAATTACACAAGGGACAGTCATTGTGAGATGTCCTCATTTGTGACAAGGACAGTCACACATGAGGACATCTCACAGTGATTGTCCCTTGTGTAATTGCCACTTGAATGTATTGCTATTGAACCACATTAATGCTTTTCTTCTTCAACAAATGAGGACAGTCACTCTAAAGACAACATGATAATGTACACTCACTGTAAGCACAGTCACAAATGAGGACATCTCATAGTGACTGTCCCTTGTGTAATTGCCACTTGAATGTATTGCTATTCAGCCACATTAATGCTTTTCTTCTTCAACAAATGAGGATAGTCACTCTAAAGACAACATGATAATGTACACTCACTGTAAGTGTACATTATCATGTTGTCTTTACAGTGACTGTCCTCCTTCAAGTGGCAATTACACAAGGGACAGTCACTGTAAAGAAAACATGATAATGTAGAGAAACGTTGTCATTTGTATTTTCAACAGCGCCGAGAGAGATTCCGTTCGTGAAATCACAGCTACAATTTCTGAGTACGTTGGGTTTATTTTTCTTTTGTCATTATTATGTAATTTGGTATTCAGCTGTTAGAGAGCTAAAATACCCAGAAATGAGGACATATCTGTGTTGAATTTATTGTTAGCAGCTTTGGTTATTTAGAAGTTTAATTTTATTTGTTCATCTTTCAAGCACAAACATTTTGTGGACCGTAACGTCTTCATTGTTTTGGGTATGCAATGAAATAGCCCTAACTTGTGACTACCTTCACAGTACTTGTGTACATTATCATGTTGTCTTTACAGTGACTGTCCTCATTCAAGTGGCAATTACACAAGGGACAGTCAATGTGAGATGTCCTCATTTGTGACAAGGACAGTCACACATGAGGACATCTCACAGTGACTGTCCCTTGTTTAATTTCCACTTGAATGTATTGTTATTCAACCACATTTATGGGCCCGTTTGGAGCACGACACACAGTAGCATCTACAGAGAAGAAGTTTGGTATGCAATGGTCTTGAAACCTCCTGAGAAATTCTTGGTATGCATTTGTGTGGTGCAAAATCTTCGTTGAAAGAGAAAAAGAAGAAAAGAATAGAAATGATTTTTTTCTTTTTATGTCATATACTGTAACCAGCTACTTATAACTTGCAAAAATTATTATAACCATTTGAAATTGAAACTTGATTTAATGTGAAACTGAGAACTACTTTATTAGAGCTTTCTGTGATTTAGATTCAGACATCAAGAACATTGTTTGCCTAATTTGTGATTAATGCTTATTTATTAATATCTCATACTAACAGACAATTGATAATTGTAGGGAAAACGTCATTGGGGGTCTTTGAGGATCCACCAGAAGCCAAGGAGAAAATGTATTCAAATGCTAAAGATGGTGTAATAGTCCTTACAGCTGTTGAACCTTGCTGTGTAGATCATCTCTGATTCTCCAAGTTCAACAGTACTATGGTATTCCTTTGGATACTTCTAATGGTAAATTTCAGACATCAAGTTCTTTTCGTATGAAACTACTACATTTGTAATCTGTAGTTTTAAACTTTTAGTTTATAAATGTTTATCAGCTTTAGTTCGTATGCTACCATTTCAAGTATGATTAATGAAGTTACCTTTATCACAGGATGAAAGTGAGCAGTTAGCATATTGGTACGGAGCTGGCAGCATTGATACGGTGACTAGGACATCATTTAATGGTGGTATTGTGTTTTCCCGTGTTTAGGGCATCGGCCTTTTGAAGCATTGCCTTCATCTTTCTTAAGTCTAAGTTTTAAGTTTGTTTATCTCTCTCGGCGCTGTTGAAAATACAAATGACAACATTCTTGTTTGTTTTGCCCTTATATCCCGATGTGATTTCACGGAGGGTTACGGTGCTATTGAAAACACAAATGAAAACACAAATCCCTTGTGTTAATTCCACTTGAAGGAGGACAGTCACTATAAAGACAACATGATAATGTACACTTACAGTGAGTGTACATTATCATGTTGTCTTTAGAGTGACTATCCTCATTTGTTGAAGAAGAAAAGCATTAATGTGGCTGAATAGCAATACATTCAAGTGGCAATCACACAAGGGACAGTCACTATGAGATGTCCTCATTTGTGACTGTCCTTATAGTGAGTGTACATTATCATGTTGTCTTTAGAGTGACTGTCCTCATTTGTTGAAGAAGAAAAGCATTAATGTGGTTCAATAGCAATACATTCAAGTGGCAATTACACAAGGGACAATCGATCACTGTGAGATGTCCTCATGTGTGACTATCCTTGTCACAAATGAGGACATCTCACAATGACTGTCCCTTCTGTAATTGCCACTTGAATGAGGACAGTCACTGTAAAGACAACATGATAATGTACACATACAATGAGTGTACATTATCATGTTGTCTTTACAGTGGCTGCCCTCATGTTGTATATTCTTCTCTGTAGATGCTACTATGTGCTAGGGAACTTCTTAGAACTGTTGGTATATTCTTACAACTTGTTACACCTGGGATATTCTTCTCTGTAGATGCTATTGTGTGCCGTGGTCCAAACAGGCCCATAAATGTGGTTGAATAGCAATACATTCAAGTGGCAATTACACAAGGGACAGTCACTGTGAGATGTCCTCATGTGTGACTATCCTTGTCACAAATGAGGACATCTCACAGTGACTATCCCTTGTGTAATTGCCACTTGAAGGAAAAAAGCATTAATGTGGTTCAATAGCAATGTATTCAAGTGGCAATTACACAAGGGATAATCACTCTGAGATTTCCTCATTTGTGACTATCCTTACAGTGAGTGTACATTATCATGTTGTCTTTACAGTGACTATCCTCATTTGTTGAAGGAAAAAAGCATTAATGTGGTTCAATAGTGATGCAGAGTAGTCAGCAAGAAACTTGGATCTATGTCCCAACCCACTTCAAGACACCAAAATGACAACCAATCAATTAGGCTCTGATTTCTATAGGTTAATGTTTAAACTCTGCAAAGTAATGAATTTGAAGGTTTCAAGGATCACACAACAACTTATGGACTCAATCCCATTCAATAACAAATTTCCTTTTAGGGACAAGTTCCCTGATTTTCTATCAAAAGAGACTTTTAAGGTTCTAGATCTTACTTCCTACAGAAAAACTTAGAAACCCCTTAGATATCATCTAAATAACAAGAATCATGCATTGGTTGTGATCTAAACAACCCAAGACATCAAAATAACAAACTGACCTTGTGACCCTAGTAGGTCTCCCAAACCTGCTCTGCAGCCATAACTCTACAACTTGCCAAAGGACTCTAAGAAGTTATATGTTTTCTGAGTACCCTTTTTGGATTTCTAACAAACCACCAACTCCCAGACCCTGACTCCACTCCAGCATATCAATTTCTTCATTGAGTCCGCAGACCTAATGCATGCTTTTAGGTGTGGGTTCCAAAACAAAGCATTGAAAATGGGTGTATGAAACCAAGATCAGAGTTTTGGAGTGTTCTCCTGATCCAGATAAAAAAGAATGCACAAGTTTTCAAGTCCTCAATATGATGCAAGCTTCTGATTTTATTCTGATTACCATCTTCCCAGCCAAAAACATGGTAGTTTTTGATCTAGGGCTCGCTCTCAACAAATGCAGATGCAACCCCCTGCCTTAGGGCTTTTAGAATATACAAATATACATCCTTAAATATCATTCCACCAAGGAAGAAGGAATTCCAATGGTTGAAACGTGAGTTAAGGTCTTTACATCAGTCAAACCCTGAAAATGAGGGTTTGTAAACAATGCACAGAAAATTTGAAATAACTTAGATATAAAACAAAGAGAATCAATCAAACCAACTTCCAAAGCATCAGATGTCACTATTACAACTTCCAGGCAAATTTTATCATCCAACCACCATCCGTACAGCCGTACAAAGTTCATTTTTCACCAGAAATGCACTAAAACAAGGTTATTTTTATTTTTTATGAAAGCAAAATGATTACAATACTGGTTCTCTATCTGTCTTCGACCATTTGTAGCCTAAAATAGGCTCTCCAAATGTTGGTTCAACCATCTAGGTGGTTAGAATAGTTTATCCAACAAATGTCAACTTTTCTAAGCAACTTTTAAAGTTGCATTACAACTTTGCAAACAACTTTGCTGAGAAGGTTAAAAATGTGTTGTGAAACTTCAGGAACCTTATTAAAGTTATTTTGGACCTTCAAACTTCTTAAAAACATCTAAAAGACACCTAATAAACACTTACTATGCTCATTTCATCCAAGGACTCAAAAGATGCCCAAGGTTTATAAGTCACCAAGGGGTCTTGTGTCCAACAAGTGGATGTTTATAAGGAGATAAAATCAATCCTTAATATTTATTACAAACCAAGAAAACATCTAAAACTCCTATTCTAATTTATTGTCATTCAAAATGACTCTGATTTGTCATTCAAAAAGACTCTGATTTGTCAATCAAAAGGACCTTTCACCAGTCAATCCTTCAAAGCTCCAAGGTGAAAATCTTATGTTCCAATTGATAGGATTTGACTCCTTGGCTTCATGGAAACTTCCTTCAATCATGGTGTCTTTGGCTTGCATTAGGGATGCCCTTGCATCAAATAGCAATGCATTCAAGTGGCAATTACACAAGGGACAGTACATGCCCATTAAAGTTGGTGTTTTGTTATCCAGCATGACAATGGAGACAACATACTCTGTGTCAATTTTACTGATCAAATTTCCCTCTGCCAAGCAAAGCAACAATCTGGGTATGATAAGGTGAAATTTTGTAGTCCTTTTGGGTATGATAACAGTTCCAGTTTCCAATAAGATGGTTCATTTTTATAATCTAGCTTCAATTTCTCTTGTGAAAATCTTTTTTTCATTTTATGGGTGGTAAAATATAATTATTATGCTAGAGGTGTGTACTTATGGCTTTGAAGTCAACCTCGTTGACCCATATTCTTCTCTGTAGATGCTACTATGTGCTAGGGAACTTCTTAGAACTGTTGGTATATTCTTACAACTTGTTACACCTGGGATATTCTTCTCTGTAGATGCTACTATGTGCCATGGTCCAAACGGGCCCATAAATGTGGTTGAATATCAATACATTCAAGTGGCAATTACACAAGGGACAGTCACTGTGAGATGTCCTCATGTGTGACTGTCCTTGTCACAAATCAGGACATCTCACAGTGACTGTCCCTTGTGTAATTTCCACTTGAATGAGGACAGTCACTGTAAAGACAACATGATAATGTACACATACAATGAGTGTACATTATCATGTTGTCTTTACAGTGGCTGCCCTCATGTTGTATATTCTTCTTTGTAGATGCTACTATGTGCTAGGGAACTTCTTAGAACTGTTGGTATATTCTTACAACTTGTTACACCTGGGATATTATTCTCTGTAGATGCTACTGTGTGCTGTGGTCCAAACGGGCCCATAAATGTGGTTGAATAGCAATACATTCAAGTGGCAATTACACAAGGGATAGTCACTGTGAGATGTCCTCATGTGTGACTGTCCTTGTCACAAATGAGAACATCTCATAGTGACTGTCCCTTGTGTAATTGCCACTTGAATGAGGACAGTCACTGTAAAGACAACATGATAATGTACACAAGTACCGTGAAGGTACTTGCAAGTTAGGGCTATTTCATTGCATACCCGAAACAATGAAGATGTTACGGTCCACAAAATGTTTGTGCTTGAAAGATGAACAAATAAAATTAAACTTCTAAATAACCAAAGCCGCTAACAATAAATTCAACACAGATATGTCCTCATTTCTGGGTATTTTAGCTCTGTAACAGCTGAATACCAGATTACATAATAATGACAAAAGAAAAATAAACCCAACGTACTCAAAAATTGTAGCTGTGATTTCGTGGAGGGAATCTCTCTCGGCACTGTTGAAAATACAAATGACAACGTTTCTCTACATTATCATGTTGCCTTTACAGTGACTATCCCTTGTGTAATTGCCACTTGAAGGAGGACAGTCACTGTAAAGACAACATGATAATGTACACTTACAGCCCGTGTACATTATCATGTTGTCTTTAGAGTGACTATCCTCATTTGTTTAAGAAGAAAAGCATTAATGTGGCTGAATAGCAATACATTCAAGTGGAAATTACACAAGGGACAGTCACTGTGAGATGTCCTCATTTGTGACTATCCTTACAGTGAGTGTACATTATCATGTTGTCTTTATAGTGACTGTCCTCATTTGTTGAAGGAAAAAAGCATTAATGTGGTTCATTAGCAATGTATTCAAGCGGCAATTACACAAGGGATAGTCACTCTGAGATTTCCTCATTTGTGACTATCCTTACAGTGAGTTTACATTATCATGTTGTCTTTACAGTGACTGTCCTCATTTTTTGAAGGAAAAAAGCATTAATGTGGTTCAATAGCAATGTATTCAAGTGGCAATTACACAAGGGATAATCACTCTGAGATTTCCTCATTTGTGACTATCGAAGTTTGAAGGTCCAAAATAAAAGGCAATACAATTTTTTGAAGTGTGCAAGGATTTTTATGATATACAGGTGTATGAAGAAATGAATCTGTGTTGTTTTGTATCAATATCAAACATCTCTGATATATTTTCATGTTTTTATAATCTATTTTGCAGATGGAAAGTTGAAATGCCAGCTATCCTAGAACAGTCAATAAGAATATTGTCTGATGCTGGTCTTGGTATGGCCATGTTCAGTCTGGGTATGTTTTGAATTCTTCTCTATCTCTCTGATTGAGGAGTACTCGATATATGCATGTTCTTTTTTCTTCTTTGATGGTTGTGAAGCTCTATTTGTTCTAAATACCACCGTATTGCAATTGTATTAGTTTCATTATTTTCTCTAAAGTCACTGTATAGACAACATGATAATGTACACTCACTGTAAAAACAACATGATAATGTACACTCACTGTAAGGACAGTCACAAATGAGGACATCTCACAGTGACTGTCCCTAGTGTAATTGCCACTTGAATGTATTGCTATTCAGCCACATTAATGCTTTTCTTCTTCAACAAATGAGGATAGTCACTGTAAAGACAACATGATAATGTACACTCACTGTGAGTGTACATTATCATGTTGTCTTTAGAGTGACTATCCTCATTTGTTGAAGAATAAAAGCATTAATGTGGCTGAATAGCAATACATTCAAGTGGCAATTACACAAGGGACAGTCACTGTGAGATGTCCTCATTTGTGACTATCCTTACAGTGAGTGTACATTATCATGTTGTCTTTACAGTGGCTGTCCTCATTTGTTGAAAGAAAAAAGCATTAATGTGGTTCATTAGCAATGTATTAAATATTTTTTTTTTTTATCCACCCACGGGCGTCACAATTGCGACAGGAGCCCCTCGTAATGCGATGCAGGCACCCGTCGCAATTGCTTGGGAGGCCCATCGCAATTGCGACGGCCCTCTGAAGCCATGCGACGGGGGGTGACACCCATGCCGCTAACAAATCTTAGCGACATTGCGACGGGAGGGAGTCGCAATTGCGACGGCTACCCATAGACGTCGCAATTTGTGACTAAAAAATAGTGACGTCTATGGGTGTGGCTATTGCGATAGATAGCCGTCGCAATTGCGACACATAGCCATCGCAAAATGCCCCCAAATGTATTAGTGACTGCAAGTTTATGTTATTAGTTATATACTATAGAGCCCGAGTGGATTGTTGAGTAGATATGAGTTGATTGAAGTGTTTAAAATTTGAATTGGTACATGTGGACCTAATGATAAGTGTTTCACCCCCCCTCTCAGTTATTCTAAAATCATTCTAAAAATTGGTATCAAAGCTCGTGGTGCTTGTAAGGAAAAATTTTGAAGGTACTTGGAGCTAAAGATCATGTACAAAAAGGAGGTACCAAAGCTGAACAAGGATAACTTCCTTGCATGGAAAAGTTTGATGAAGCTATACCTAGCTGGAATCAGAGATGCAAAAAAATACTATGTGGAAATGATTACATGCCAGTACCTACACCTTTGACAACTCAGTAGATGAAGGAAAAGAAAGAACACAATCAGAAAATGTTGGAGATTGCATTAGCCCTAAGTTATCCTAAATTTGAAGACATAAAGGACTATACCACTGCAAAGAAAATGTGGGACACAATGATAACTATCTGTGGTGGAGACACAAATGTACTAAGAGCCAAATCTGAAAGTTTAAGGGGTAATTTTGATGAAATGAGAATGTCAGAAGGTGAGACTATTGTACAATATTGCGGTAGAGTTAAAGAAGTTGTGAATTACATTAGAGGAGCTAATGAGAAGATTGAGGATGAAACTATTATTAGAAAGGTATTGAGAACCCTACTTCCCATTTATACTATTAGATTTTCTGCAATACAAGAACTGAGATGCACTCTTGGTTGGTCAACTTATTGATTTTGAATTGTCAATTTTTGATAATTTCACATCTCATAATATTCAATCTGCATTTAAATCTTAATTGGTTCTTCATAAGTCCAAGAAAGGAAAAGAAAAATGTGTGAACAATGATAGTGACACATTTGATGATGACCTTGATGATCTTGAGGCACTGATGGATAGAAGACTACCTAGAGGAAAAGGAAAATTTAAAGGTAAACTTCCTATAATCTATTTTTCATGTAACAAAGTTGGCCATATTGCAGTAAGATGTCTTGACAAGAATGACACAGATGAAGGAAGAGACAGAAAGTAAAAAGAAAAAATAAATGACATAGACTAAATAAGGTATAAGGACTACAAGGAGAAAGATAAGAAATCTTGTTATATTGTTGAAGAAGAAACTGGCAGTGAATTTGATGAATCTGATGATCATGATGGAGAAGTGTTTATGTTTCTATGAAAGATGATTCTAATGAAGATGAGAAAATTGCACTTATTTCATATGTGAGTAAAGGTGACATATGGATAATTGATAGTGGCTTCTCACATCATATGATTGGTGATAAAAGTAAGTTTGAAACCTTAAATCATTACAAATGTAGCAGTGTTAAGTTTGGTAATGATGCACCATGTCTTGTGAAAGGTAAAGGATCAATAATATCATCTGATAAGATCAGATGTGGTAGTGCTTATTGGGTTGAAGGACTTAACTATAATTTTTTGAGTGCTGCACAGTTGAATAGTTCTGGATACTAAGTTGAATTCCATCACAAAAATGGCTAAGATCTTTGATGCTACTAGTGAACTAATTGGAAGTGGAGAATAGACAAGAGGTAACTTGTTCTATCTAGACCTATCTAATGAGACATGTTTGTTTTCACAATTTGACGATGTATGGTTATGGAATAAGAGGTTGTGTCATGTAAAATTTGATAATTTGGTAAGCATTAGTAAGATGAAAAGAGTAAGAGGGTTACCAAGATTGAAGAAACTTGACAATGTGATTTGTAAGCAATGTCAATTGGGCAAAATGAAAAAGTCTAGTTTCAAGAGAAAAACCTATACTTCTGATGATATTTTAGAATTGGTTCATACTGACCTTTGTGGACCTATTGGAGTGCAAAGCTACTATGGTGATAAATATTTTATTCCATTTTTTGATGATTACTCTAGAATGATGACTGTGATGTTTCTTAAAGAAAAATATGATGCCTTTCAGTTGTTTAAGTATTATTTGGCAAAGGTTAAAAAAGAAATAGGTAAGAGTTTGAAATGTCTAAGATCTAAGAGAGGTGGAGAGTTCATATCTAATGAGTTCAGTACATTCTATAATGATAGAGGAATCAAGAGACATATGTCTGCACCAAGGAATCCTCCATAGAATGGTATAGCAAAAAGAAGGAATAGATCAACCATAGATTGTGCTAGAACACTGATGATAGAAAAAAAATGTTGCACAAAAGTACTGGAGAGAAGCTGTAAGTACAACTATCTATACCTTGAACCAAGTACAAGTCAAGAAAGGTACAAATGCTACACCTTTTGAGTTATGGTATGGTTATGTACCTAATGTAAAATACTTTAAAGTATTTGGAAGAAAATATTATATACTAAAGGATAATATAAATGGAAAACTTGATGCTAAAAGTGAATTCCTAGGTTATTCCACTAAGAGAAAAGCTTACAAGTGTTTGAATTCTAACATCAACAAAGTTGTGGAAAGTGAAAATGTAAGATTTGATGAATATATGGAAAATAAAGAAGTTGAATGAAAGTAGGAACCTGAAGATTACAAATCTTTTGTATATATGAATGAAGGAGAGTCCAACAATTTACTGAACCAAAGAACAAAGCTATCGAGTGACAACAAGAAATTGTCAAGTTACAAGAAGAAGACGTCGAGCATCAGGAGGTAATTGCTGAACAATAAGAAGAAGAAGCAGAGATGCAAAATGAACCTAAAGCAAATTTTCTTGATGAATCTGAAGAACAACATCAAGAAGAAAGGAGACCAGAGCCTACATTAGCAAAATATGTGAGAAGACATCATAAACTAGATCAAATCATTGGAGACAAAAATTTAGGAGTCATAACGAGAAGCAAGTTGAAAAACCAAACATGCTTATTATGTGAATTTGACCCCAAATCAGTGAAAGATGCTTTGGATAATGAAGATTGGATTCAAGCAATGGATGAGGAAATTGAGAAAATAGAGAAGAAAAAAACCTAGATACTAGTACCTAGACCAAAGGATAAGAATATTATTTTAACCAAGTGGGTGTTCAGAAACAAGCTAAAAGAGCATGGGGAAGTCACAAGAAACAAGGCTAGATTAGTATGAAAAGGATATGCAAAGGAAGAAGGCATTGACTATGGAGAGATATTTTTCCCAATTGCTAGATTGGAAGGAGTTAGAACTCTACTTGCATATGCAGCCTACAAAGGATTCAAAGTGTATTAGATGGATGTCAAATCTGTACTTAAAGACTGAAAAAGGTAAAGGGATATTGGTAGTTGATATATTTGTTGATGATATCATATTTGGAGGTCAACATGCATTGTGCCAAACATTTGCAAATGAGATGCAAATAGAATTTGAAATGTATATGTTTGGGGAGATCAAATTCTTTGTTGGTTTGCAAGTTTATTAGATGAAGAAAGGTATCTACATTACTCAATCTAAATATATCAAGGAGATACTAAAAACCTTTGGCATGGAAAAATCTAGACCAGTAAGTACACCCATGGATACTGGACATAAGATATAAAATAATGATGATATAACATAAGTAAATCAAACCTATAATAGGTCAATGATTGGGAAGCTACAATATGGTGTTCACAAGAAACCAGATATTGTACTAGAAGTTGGGATTGTTGCAAGATTTTCTGCAAATCCTAAGCTGAATCACATGATGACAGTGAAAAGGATACTAAGATATCTGAAAGGAACATAGGATTATAGATTGTATTACAAGAAGAATGACAAGTTTGAACTGAAAGTTTATACTAATGCAAATTGGGTAGGAAATGTGGATGATAGAAAGAGTACAAGTGATGGTACATTCTTTCTAGGAAAGGGATTAGTTTCATGGATAATCAAGAAATAGAACTGCATTTCTCAATCAACAACAAAAGCTGAATATGTGGAAGAAGTAATTAATTGTTCAAACATAATGTGGATAAAATAATTGTTTAAGGTATGAAGGAAGAGATCAATGAGATAGTTGTTATTTTTTGTGATAAGCTATCAATATATCAAAGAATCCTGTGATTCACACTAAGACCAATCATATTTCTATCAAGTATCATTACTTGAGAGAGTTAGTTCAAGACAAAGAAGTGAGATTGGAGTATGTGAATACAAAAGATAAGTTAGCTTATATATTCACTAAAGCTTTACCTAAGGATGCACATGAGTATCTAAGAGTTAAATTAGGGGTGATTCTCCTAATTGAGGCTACCTAAATTAAATAGGAGTGTTGCATAAAATGTATTAATCAAAATATATAAAAAATTGATGCAAGGAGGCCACACTTTAGGAGTTTCCTAAAGCTGTGAAGAGTAAAGCACAATAAGTTGATCAGTCATAAGCAAGATGACAGAGGAAGCATATAGTTCAGAAAGCTGACACGAAGATATCTACATATTGAAAATGAATGAGAAAGTTGATAATGTCTTTGACATTGTTGTCAAAGAGGGAGAGATTCAGTAACTTGAGGGACACATTCACAAATGAAGTCACCATGAATAGTTGAGGGAGAGATAAGAGATTTAGTAAAATTGATGCACAAACAAAGAGGGAGAGATCTATCCAAGAGGGAGATAATATTTGCATTGGATAAGAATTAGAATGAAGCTAAGGATATTAACTAAGATTTGATGATAGAACACAAAGAGAGTTGACAAAAGTTGCTTCAATATATAATTTTGGATTGTATGGTAATTAAGCATATAGTGTTATCATCAATGCCACAAAGGGAGATTATTAGAATCTACAATTGAAATAATTGTTATATTGTCATTGATGTCAAACATTAACTGCTGAGACAATTGCTATCTAGTAGAGTGCCATATTATTTGATTGATGAAGAGGATTTGAAAAGAGGAGATAACAAGAAGACCTAGTGAAATGGTTGAGTTATGAGAAACCAAAATGGGAACTTGATTAGTTGGCACATTGGCAAGATAATGTGTTGTTTATCTATGATAGTAACTAAAGAATATAATTGACTTGAAGCATATAAGAGATGAGGAAAGAAAGACTGAAAGAATAGGCTTGACCAAGAAAAAGAGCAGAAGATTAAGGAACTTAAGTATAAGCTGAGTGATACTAGTGTTGACCGAGCGACAGTATAAGCTGAGAAAATATGGTGTCAACCGATCATCAGTAATAAGAAGTATCATAAATCAAACCAAGCGAAGACAGTAAGTGCCGAGAAGAACAATTTAGTGATGACTGAGTTATCCAATGAAGACTGAGCAGAAGGACATAGTGATGACCGAGTGTTAGTATTTTATAGTTTGTGAAGGGATTGAGACTCCCAACCGACATAGTTGAATTCTTGGACCATGTAAAGCATGTTTAAAATAAGGATGAATGAATTGGAGCATTTAATGTATAGTAAACCATTTTTATGCATGGATTCAAGGAGAAGTTTTGAGAAGTATCTAGAAGGATAGGAGGAGAATGAAATGCTGGAAGGATACAATTAATTTGACCTAAACCTAAGATCTACAGTAATGATTAAGTGACAAAAGATTAAGCTACCTAGTTAAGGAGGTATAAGGATAACCTAAAAGTTGGTTATGAAGGAGGTTGATTCTATTGATTGGGTAACCTAAGCAGAAGGCTGAGAAGATCTGTGAAGAGCTGAGAGGAGTGTGAAGTGATGATTTCTTGAAGGGCTTCCAAGAAAATCAAAGATGGAGATGATAATGAAGGCCAGTCAGTGGATCAACATATGAGCTACATTGGATATGTATTTGTAAAGTGAGTTGTATGTTTAAGATCAAACCTACTGTTACTTTCTAACAATTGTATCAGTTGAAATCCTTTAATCAAGATTGAACTAACATTCATTTGTAAATCTTTTAATCTTGAGGTGACATTCTAATGGAGTGTTCTTAAGTCCTCTAACAAGGCCACTCCTATTCGGGTGATTAAATCCTTTAACAGGGTCACACCTAACAGTGTGTATTGTAACCTTTAACAGGGTTGGCTCCTCACAAAGGTCACTTCAAAAGAGTGAAAATTTCAGTAGCATGTTACTGGTGGTTTTTCCCAAATTGGGTTTCCACGTTAAATTCTAGTGTTATGTGTACTTGTGTCAATGTTATTTGATGTTTTTTTACTGTTAAGAGATTTATATTCTGCAAGTTGATTAATTTTGGACAATGGATTGCAAGTTTATGTTACTAGTTATATACTATAGAGACCGAGTGGATTGTTGAGTAGATATGAGTTGATTGAAGTGTTTAAAATTTGAATTGGTACATATGAACTTGAGGATAACTAATTCACCCCCCCTCCCAGTTATTCTAAATTCATTCTAATAGTTATACCTAAGGTTGATATCACAACCATGAGCCCAAAATAACTCTTTGAGTTCAAAGATTTGTTGAAGCTGAAAGCTATTCAAGATAATCTCTTAGAAAAGAAATAGAAAATAGATGTTTTGGAGTAGGTAAATGATATTTTGAATGAGATTGTACTTGAGGTGACAATAAATGAAAAAGGAGATATCTTCAGTTAGTTAAGAGAAATTTTTGTTATCAATTATTGTCATTAGTATTCATTTGTACAGTCGATAAATAGAGAAAGATAGTTCAGTCAGTTATAACTACGTAGTAGTCACAGAGCACAGAGGTTACTGAGTACAATAGTTACCGAGTACACATGATTATTGAGCACCAATATATACCAAGACCAAGAGACAACATTTACCGAGTAATCTAGACTTCACAAATATGTTTGGAATGGCACATAGTTCAAGGTGAACAATTTTTTTTTGAGCAAGAAAATAGTTTACCAAGACTGAGGTGAATATTTATTGTGGATGTAATCATTTAATGAATGATAATTCCTATGTAATGATGATCTAGGTTAATCATATGAACTGTTAATCTTAGGTTTTCTATGATAATGTAAAACCCTAACTAGGTCAAATCAGTTTGGTGTAAGTATTATTAGGATGTTATTTTGACAATGTATCATCAAGAAGTACTCGCACTCAAGGACATCTGAAGATTAGACCCAGTTTTGAATAAAGGATTTTGACAAAAGCATACAGTTTATCAGAACAGACATAAGGCTATCAAGCTATATAGAAGGACATATTCATCATAGCAAGGTGATATCATTATTGTACTTAATGGATCTGATATCAAAAATTTGACTTATATTTCATACAGATCATATATCATTGTTACTCTCTAACAATTGTAACAGATTCAAAATCTCCTAACAGAGTGGACTTAACAGCTATTTATTAAATCTCCTAACCAAGAGAACACTTGCATAGTGTTGCTAAAATCCTCTAACCAGATAGATCTAGTCGATCTTATTGTTACTCCTAACAAGGTAAGTTCACCATAAGTGATCAATCTTTATAAGCCTTAACCGAAAAATTTATTTCTACAGAAGTGAACCCTTTTTGGGTTCTATCCTCACCGCAGCTTTTACCTTCTAACAAGGGTTTCTATGATACCAAAATATATGTGTAATGTGTATTGAAGTTTCATGTATGTTTATTGATTTGATTTCACACATTTACATTTCAGTTATGTTATTAAGTATATGGTGAATGAACTTGAAAACTTTTAAGGGTACTGATTCACCACTCCCCTCGTAGTACACACCTTTCCATAATTCCAATAATTGGTATCAGAGATAGTTCTCTTGTTGAGGAAGTTTAATCACTAAAGAGAAAAGATTTAAGGATGGAAAGGTATAAGTTTGACAAGACTTGAGAATCAGAAATTGCAGATGCATATTTACATTGAACAATTCAAGGAAGCCAAAGAAAAATAGAGAGAGTTATTGGTCAAAAGGAAGGATATGGCATTTCAGTATAATGAGACTGATTATCAGGAAGAAGAGATAAAGGATCCATTTGAAGCATTTGGATCTGGATCTGGTAGCATATATGATGCATTTGAAGGAACCATATCAGATTTATCTAAAAAAGAATCATCATCTTACTGAACAAGTGAAAGCACTGTAGATTGGTCAAGGGACACAAATAGTTGGAATGATTGATGTCATGAACAATGCAAGAAAAGATGAACAAGAAATGAATTTGGCTATTGAATATATAAGACAAATGAATGATAAGCTGCAAGAAAAGAAATCTGAAATACTGAGACTTACCAAACATCATTTTGAAATCTCCAATCAGATGGTTGTCATGAGTCAGGAAGTCAATCGAGTGAATAGTGATCTTACTAGAAAATTGGAAGACATTAGTGAATTGAGAGAAGAAAATGAAAGCCTAAAGAATGAAGTGAAGATTTAACAACAAAATAATCTGATGATAAAGAAAGATGAAGAAAGTACTAAAAGAATGGATGAATTTCTAAATAGCCAAAGAAGACTTGACAGTACTATTGGTTTAGGCTATATCGAGCAAGGAGATTCATCAAATCAAAATGAATAGAAGAGTGCCTATGAAAATCCAAGGCCAAAGAAGCTCTCATCTATCATTTTTTAAAACCAAGGCACACATCAAATTTTTGCAAAAGCAAAGAAAAAGGTATTCCTAAATCCACTCCTAAATTTGATGGTTATTGTTATAATTGCAACAAGTATGGACATCAAGCACGAGTGTAGATCAAATTTGAATACATCACCAAAGAAACACTATACAGAAAAGCATTGTCACAATTGCAACATGCATGGACACCTATCATAAGAATGTAGGATAAAGATGAAGCAAGTCTAGAAATCGAAAGGATAGAACATGACATATGGACCGAGAAGACAAGGTAATGCATACACTTGGGATTACAACTCTTGGGTTAATTGCAAAACATGTGGTAGATATGGACATATAGAAACAAATTGCATGAGAAAGAACTGGAGAGGAAGATCTCAAAATTGGACTGATTCTGGAATGGCATGTTTGCATTGTCATAAGGTTGGTCATTTAAGTAAAGATTATAGAGACCGAGTATTATAACCAAGCACTAATGAAAATGGAAACATAATTAAAGAAATTATGAGGATACAAAATTAAATGTGGAGAAAAGTATCAAATGAAAATGCTAGATTAAGCACAACAATCAGTGACACCTCATCCATTGGATTAGGTGATTTCACCACCTCCACCTAAGAAAATGAAGTAAGTATGGAACTGAATTTCAATTGGTTATATCTAACAAATAGTTCCTTATATATATTATGTGAATACCAAATCAACATGAATTGAGATGTACTAGGGTATTATATGCTGTTAACTTGAAATAAGTTTATTCGGTTAAACTGGACCAAGTGAGAAATTCAGTCGATGAAAGTGTTAGAGACAATTGAGTTGCACAGTCAACTGAGTATTGATAGTATTCACCGAGATGAGGTATCTATAGTGATAACCAAGTGATTTGATTGTTAACCAAGTGGTAGCTGACAAAGCATTTGATACACCGATCAAGGTTTTTGATTATAAATACGTGGGAGATGAACTCATTTGTTTATACAATGATCAAGAGAAAAGCATAGTGATTTAGGAAAAATTTCAGCAGAGAAAATTCAAGCATTTCATAGAGATCTAAGCACATTATGAATAGTTGGAGACTAAATCAAGTAAGTTTAGAACTAACCAAGCTCTCTGCACATAGTTTGTTGAAAGCCCTAAATTTAAGATTCACAATGGCTTCATCCTCTCAAACCATTCAACCCAAGGAAGAAAAGAGTAAGAAGGTTACTCTAATCAAGAATAAAACATGCACTGAGCCCCATTACAAACTTCATCTGGAAGTTGTAGCTCAACCTGACGACAAGGGTACGTTCTCCTTAATACTGCCTAGGGTTATACTTGTGAAAGATGTTAGATCTTACATCCACTACAAAATTAATGAAATCATCAACTTTAAGATCCAATCCACATATCAAGAGCTTTGCACTGATGGCAAGCTAAAGGATGATCACAAGCGCTTAGAGGTTAAAGGGTTAACCAATGCCCTATATTTACTAAAACAATTCAAAACTGAATGGATACGCATTGTACTGACCTGTGTAAATGAAGGGAAGCTATTGATGGAAGAACCAATGAAAATAAAAAAATATTTTATAACAAATGAAAGAAAAATCCCTAAGGCACTCGACAAGAATCAAGATTGAGAAGTTAACCAGAGAAAAATGGGATGGTAGAGGCTTGAGAATAAATAATATCAATGACCCGTAAATGATATTTGGTGCATATGTTATTGTATACAAAATATTCCAATCAAGCAAACCAAATAGTGTTACACGTGGAGTAGTCCACATTACCTATAAGATTATGAAGAAGAGTTTGCAACTCGACCTAGCTGAGTTGATGGTCAGACAACTAGAAGATAATATGAGAACCATTAGAGACACTAGATCAAACACTTGCAAATTTGTCTCATTATTGGTATGTACAGTCTTTTATTTGCATAAATTTTTCCCATCAGTCGGTAATGTAGAATGGGATATCAACTGACCAATTATTGTTCAAAATAATGAATTTATTTAGAACCTAGATAAGAACTTTGAACCTATCATGGAAGATTACTTTGGAAAGTTTAAGGAAAGAATGGAGAAGAGAACAAGGATACCAACTTAGTTGGTAGAGAAATTTAAGGATGATATTTGTTTTTAGGGGGATACCAACACCACCTTGATCAAAGAAGTAGAGCCAAGAATAGCTTGGCTGCCGCCCATGGAATATGAGGTAGAAATTGACATAGCTACAAAAGCAATTAAGGCCTTATTTGCTGAGCCTAAGGATAAAAAAGCTACACACTTTGGAACCTATGAAGAGGATAAGTCCAGGATAAAGATGGAACTTTTAGTTGAAAAGATGGGCATGAAAAAGGATAAAATGGTGAAAACTTTGAAGAAACAATTTGGTGTCACTGATGAGGACATTGAGAAATTGGTCGAAGAAGAAACTGAGGAACAAGAACCAGTCGGTGAGAATGTAGATGAAGAGGCCATCGAGTCTAAGGAACATGCACATGAAGAACCACCTAAGGCTAAAAAAGGTAAAGGCAAACAAGTTGATACTTCAACCAGGACTAGGAAAAGGTTGGAGACAACAAGTTCACCACCTTTGTAGAAATGTTTTGCAAAGATAACAATGCCTACACTGACACACACATATCAAAAGAGAAAATCTAAGGCCAACACCGAGCTCCCAAAATCAAAGAGGAGAAGGAAAATTATTAGAGAAAAAGGATGATATTGATTCAGAAGAGGAGGACACTAAAATATTCTGTGGTGTAGTGAATAAAGCTCCCCAGACAATTGATGAAGTGGCAGAAAGAATTAAGACCACCAGAAGACTTGGTACACTGAAGCTAAATATATATCCACATATGAGTACTGAGGAGAAGGATAAGCTTGAAGAATGCTAATAATAAGCATGATGATAACTTTCAAAAGAGTTTTGGTAGAATTTATGAGCAACATACCGAAAGAATTTTATGATAAATTTTTTGCTAGATGGACTTATGCGCTCACAACTGAGAAAAAGATGAGAGAAAGGTCACTCATTTTGGTAAGATCTGACTTCTCTATTGCAGAAATTGATGAAGCTTTAAAAAAATATGAAAATATTTTTTTATTGAAGGATAGAGCATTCAAGATTCTTCAAGGGAAATTGCAAGAGGTAGATGATGAAAGAAGGACTATATGGACTAAACTCCTAAGTCTAGCAGAGAGAATTGAGGCAACTACATTGACAGTTAATACCGAGGAATCTCAACTGAGTATACAAGAAGAAGAGCCTATAAATGTTGAGGATGAGACTATTCACATCTCAGATGCTGAGTAGCCTGAGGAGGAAACTAATGCAGAAGATTTAATAATTGCTGCTGACAATGTGATGGAAGGAATCCCAGAAATGTTAACTACCCTAGGGGATGAAAAAATACTGATTGAAGATATTACAAAAGGTGAATCCGATGATGAAGCTAAAGAAGATGAAATGGTAACTGGTTCTACGGATAACCCTGGTGAAAAAGAAGCAACTGAGGTAGTCTGAGAAATGGTACCAGGTAATCTACCTATACTGGTACAAGCTATTAAGATAGATACTGAGACACAAAATGAAAACACTCTACTCAAGTAAGGAACATACACAAATGAAGATAAGGGTGAGGAAACTGGTAAAGAGATCGAGTGCAGTGGAGGAACTACACAAGGTGAAGCACCCAACGAGACCACTAATGTGGAAGACAATGTACAAGGAACACAATCAGAGATAATGGTAGACACTTCTACCACTGTCAACAGGTCACAAGCTCCTGCACCACAAATTGCAGAATCAGTATCTGGGCAACTTAAAGAATAACACTCCACTGAGCCACTAAAGGAAAATCCTGAGCACAAAGTTCAACTTTCTATTGCATAATCACCATCATCTAGTATGAAAGAGAAGAAGAAGAAGATGATGAAGAAATGAAGTAAGGGTCTGTTCACACTTGATGAAATCATAGAAATCCTAGCATGTGACCCAAGGACACTTGACCCTCAAGATCTCAGGAAATATGGAGATCTATGCACCTGAAAGGAAACACAAGAGAAGCTAAGACAAGAACTTAAGAACACAAAGGTGCTAGAGGATGTTGAGGAGATCCTAATGCAAGTTTCTCCAGATATCAATGTTGATGAATCCGCTTGCATCATTGACCAACTTGCATGGCACATAGAGACCATCAATGACTCCACTAATGAAGTCAAGAACATGATTGAAGAAATAGCCAAACAAAAGATTCAGTATAATTTAACTAAAAAAATCAGCCAAGTAGTGGCAGTGAATAAGGTAAACCTTTCAGAAGTTGTAATAGATTTAGAAAGCATTATTGAAAAAGTTCTTACAATTTTGACATAGTTATGAACTCTAGATCACTTCACTACTGAGGTTAGTGAAAAGATAAGGAAATTAGATGAAGATCTAAAAGATAGCGCTATATACACCTAAAAATGGTCATCTAGACTATTAGCCCCTTTGCTAGCATTTTTTCTAAAATCATCAATTGCTTATTCTTGATCAAATCCTAGTTCTATCATTTATTCGATTATATTCTATGGGCTAACCATTTTATCCTAAGTCTTTATTTAATTAAAAGGAATTCCCTCCCCTTTTATTAAATGAAAAGCCCCCACTTTTCCTCTTATCCTAAGTTTCACAAATAAAGCATTATTCTTATTTTATAAAAAGGGAAAAAACACTTTTTGTCTCATATGGGCACAAAAGTCAACTCTTATTTTCTCATTGGAGGATACTTGTACACATGGATTGCTCCTCTTTGATGCTCCACCATTGATTAAATCTTTTGCCTCTTAATCTCCATGGTCCATTCCTTCTCATTTCTTATAAAAGGAGAGCTCTCTTCTTCATTCTAGATCCCCAACTTTTTATGCTAATGTTATGCTACAGGTTTTCTACGTCACTTTGGAGCTTTTTGAAGATTTGGAGCATTCTTGGCTTTTGCATCTACATGCTATCATAATTTCACTTCTTGCATTATCATAGCATTTATAGCTTCATATTTAGCTTAGTTTCCTTTATGCTTTAGATTACTTCATGTAGCTTAATTAGGAGGCTTTGTAATAATTACATATTTCCTTTCATAGCATAGCTTGCATTTCCATTTCTAGCATAGGTACATTGCATTTGCATTCCATTTGATTCTTGGGGATATTGGCATTCTTTCCCTTGTCTTCATTTGAATCTCCCATTGCATGGTTTACTAGCAAGGTTATTGGCTTAATAGCTCTAGTTGAGAGAATTCTTTAAACCCTTGCACTCCATGCCTAAGGAGCTATGGATCAATTTTTGAGAGCTAATTCTTGAGTGTTCTTGATTGTAATGATTCATAGAAGTTCACTATTTAGAGTACACAAGCGCTACTTATCTTATAACCAATAAACATGAATTTCAAGTGCATTACTCAAAAGTTAAACACATACAACAGTTAAGACTAAAGTTGAGAAAAGAAGAGGACCGAATTAGAGAATAGGTAACTAAGCTACAAGAAGAGTTACTATCACATTTGGAAGTGATGCAAAAATATGTGACAAAGGCAAAGAAATTGATTTCCACCCCTAAGATTTCAGTCAGTGAAAACATTTTTGATATGCATGCACAAGTGAGCTTAGAGCGGCTGGCTCTAGAAAATCTAAAAGAGGAATGGGAGAAACTTATGGATAATCTCAAGAAAACCTATCCTAATATTTTTAAAAAGTTGTAAGTATCTTCTTTGTCATTATTTTCAAAAAATGGGTAAACATATATATATATATATATATATATATATATATATATATATATATATATATATATATATATATATATATATATATATATATATATGTCTGTATATATCTGTGTGTGTGTGTAAACACACACACACATATACAAACATATATATATATATATATATATATATATATATATATATATATATATATATATATATATATATATATATATATATTGTAGACACGAAAAATTGGCCAAAGGCTTAAATCAGTCAAAAGGTGCAATCAAGTCATCAAAATAGCATGAAAAATCAATAAATGGAACAAAGGCAATTCAAATCAAAAGAAAATTCAATTAAATGATTAAATGATTAAATAAAGCTTGAAAAGGGAAAAAACACTATGAAATTGATTAAATTCAATTGATGACATAGTTGTTGAAAGCAAAAATCAAAATGAACATCTTACCCTTCATGGATAAATTTAATTACTTTAATTAATTAATAAATATGAATTTCCCTCAACAAAGCAAAAAAGGAGACAAAATGGACACAAATCACTCACTTTTGTTGAAATGGTCCAGCCTTTTGAAACCATTTAAATGTTTGTCCCCCCATTTATGGACAAAGCAAAGCCAATTGACCTTACCCAAGCATAACCATGGTTATCTCACTCTACCCCCTACCCTTGGGAAAATCTTATAAATAGAAAGCATTTTGAGGCATTATTGATCCACTCCATATCTTTGAATTGCAGCAAAGCTCTTGCAATTTGCATCCACATCACTCACTTAGCAATTTTCATTGATAATTAGCTTAATTGTTGATCATTTTGTAGATTTCTTATCAAATAAAGCTAGAATTTGATAATTAGATCTAGTTTGCATATCATTCTTAGTTTAATTCTCATCTTTAGAGTGTCACTAGTGAGGATCATAGTTGAGAGCCTCATTTACCACTTTATTTTAGAGATCCATGAGATATTTAGATTAATTGTGCATTATTTAGATTAGTTTTCTTTGAATAGTGTAATTGTCTTTTAAATCTTGTTATTTGATGAAGGTGTAAATCACTCACACACAAATGGCGCCCACCGTGGGGCCCTAGGCCTCAAATTCATCATAATTTCTATGTTATTTGCAAAATTTAAGCTAGAATTGCATGAATTTGCTCACTGTTTGCAGGTTACAGAAAAGAAATCACGCCTGCCGATAAAGAAATCACGCCTAAAGCAAAGAGATGTCGTGCGTAAAAATTAAAATATCACCTGAAGTCTGAATGCTTACGCTTTTCAACCTGCAGTATCATGCTTCTGGCGAAAGAAATTACGCCTGCAGAAATCAAACTCTCGCATCACGGACAAGCAGTTGATGCCTTTGGTCATTTAAATGTCGCGTGGACAGAATTAAAAGCCGTGGCCGAGGAATTATTTTACGCCTGGTGTAAAGGGAGTATTCTGCCTTATTCATTTAATTTCTCGCTTCGTTGATTTTAAATGTCGCCTTTGATTAATAAAATGTCACTTTTCTAGTATTAATTTGTCGCTTATAATAAAGATTTCACGCGTTGTTATTATTTGATATCGCACTTGATTATTTTAATCTCGCTTGAGCCCCTTATGGTGACGCTCGTGGTTAAAGTAATTACATCTTTATTAAATTAGATCTCACGTTCAGCATAGACAATGTCGCCTGATTGAACAGTTATATTTTATCAGAGTAATTACTGTTGTCGCATCTAGTAAAGATTTCACGCTTAGCTAAAATTTGATATCGCACTTGATTATTTTAATCTCGCTTGAGCCCCTTTTGGTGATGCTCACGGTTAAAGTAGTCACATCTTTATTAAATTTTATCTCACCTGTAGTCTGGATAATGTCGCATGGTTGTATGTTCTTTATTTTATCAAAATTGTTAAAATGATGACTGTATTCTAACTTCACGGTCATTTTTTTGTCTCAGGAGCATGGTCTGTCATAAGAAAGTGTAAAAACCAGAGAGAAGGCATAACTTAGAGGAGAAATTGATCTCTAAGAGGATAAGGAAAGAAAACTGGGTACACTCTACTTTTGTTCTCAACAATGATTTAGAGAAGGAAGTAGAATTATATGCTAAATACATTGCTGTTGTAGATGCTTACAAACAAAAATACGTATCATTAAATTGGGAGTTTAGTCCTTAAGTTTGTAAGAATTTTGCAAGTATTTTGGTAAAAAGAATCAAAAGAATAATCAATTATGTCATTTTAAGCTTTTGATTTTGGTTTCCCCTCACTTTGTTTGTATTGTGCTGACTAACTTGTTGGTGGAGGGAACGTTTTGCTAAGGTAAGGGAAGGATTTGGAGAGAAAATGAGAAATCTACTACTTAAAAATGCGCCTAGCCTTTGCTAGCATCGTTTGAGGTATTTCTCTCATCAAGCTTGCACATTCCCTTAGCTTGTGGCATTTCAAAGTTCAAAACATAGTTTAATCATAAAAGGAAAAAAATAAACACTTCAATTCTAAGAACCCCTTTGTCACGGGGTTGAAAAAGAACCAAATTGATTGTGAGTGTTTGGGATAAGGGAAAAGCAATAGGGATATGCTCTTCACTCTTTGAGTGAATCAAATTCCCAAACTTTCTCTACCAAATCCACTTTTCATGCTTTCAAATGAACATGTTTAAAACTTAGCGGGCTCGCCTCCCGAGATTACCTCAAAAGGGCCGGTGAGAGGGATAGCCCAAAGTGGGATACACTTGCTTTTGCCGTGAGAATCTGACCCACTATAAAATGAAACGCGTGTATCCTTAATGGGGTGCACGACAAAAAGGATTTTAGCTCTTTCGAACTTCCTTTAGTAGTCTTAACAGATTGCGCAAAATCGTGCTTCGGTGCGTGTGGGAAGCCCCTTAACATACTTGGGGGATGAAAAGCTAAGATCTATTTTGAATGAAAAACTTACTACATAACGGTAAAATAGCAAAACTACCTATTAGAGCCATGTTTACGAACCAATTACGTGCTAGGTAGATTGCGTGGAAGCTATTCTTGTGTTTCAACCTGTGAAAACGTTAAAAAATACACATATTAGAGCATTCTAGGGATATGGTACCCAATTGATGTGTGTGTTGAGATTGTTTTTCTATTTTCAAAAAAGATATTCCAAAGTTATTGATCAAAACATCATTAAAATTTTAAACCATTTAAAATTGATAAAAAATCTTTACCTTATTCCAAAAACCAGCTTATCAAGAAAAGAAAGTCAACATACCCTTAAAGTTTGTTCATGCCTGTTATTACAAGATCACTCTCTATAAGGAAAGCATTACAAACAGACGGGACCTACAATGGAGAAGAGCTCCCATTTTTGAAAAACACTTTCATTACTTCACGAGTGATTGAAAAACCCGCTAAGGCAAAGGACATTAACAAGATGTTTAGCGGTACCCTAGGAAATACCGATCCCAACAACCAAGGGAACAAAATGAATGGGGGTATGGATCCTAACAACAATCAAGGGAACAACATGAATGGGGGTATGGATCCTAACAACAATCAAGGAAATTCTAATAATGGAGGAAGAGATACTAATTCCCAAGAGGCAAATTCACAAGGGAACAACTTACTTCCTCCTCATAATACAAACTTACCCCCAACTGCGGAAGAAGCCACAGTTGAAAGAGCGTTAGAGTCAAGACAATGCCCTTATTTCATAGAACTAATGAAAAAGACCATGCTTATGGATAAAGAAAAACACTTCATGGACTTGATACAAACGGGGGTAAAGCTACCTAAAGATTTTGACATAGAACAATTAAAGTCCAAGGAAATAGAAGACCCTATGGAAGCAATAAGGGAACAATTCAAGGCATTACAAATGGAAATCGACAGTTTGAAACAAAACGGGGCTCCTAAGCCTTTCTCTATTGAAACATTATGTCCTTTTCCATTCGATAAGAGTTTGGTCATGGTGCCTTTTCCCATTAATGTAACATTTCCTAAATATGAGAGGTATGAAGGAACATCTGACCCACATGATCATCTTCGGGGGTTTTGTGCATTGAGTCTTGAATTCATGCATGAATCAACCTATTTAATGAGACTATTCCCAAGAAGCTTGGGAGGAACGGCCATGGATTGGTTTTCAAAACTACCATCCGACATAAAATCCTTTGAAGAATTAGCTTCTAAATTCGTGACTCATTACTCTTATAACATCAAACATGAGGTCACAATGATAACGTTATGTAACACGAAGCAACAAGATGGAGAAGCCTTCCTCACATTCTTGCAAAGATGGAGGACTACATTTGCTAGATATCCAAGAAGTGTACCGGAGAAAGAAAAAATGGATATCTTTATTAACGGTTTAAGAAGTGAACTGAATTATAGACTAAGGATGCAATGTCCTAAAACCTTCCAAGATTTGATTGATAATAGAATTACAATGGAAGAAGTGTTGATTAAGAGTGGAGAGTTGAAATTGTACAAGGAAAATAAGAATAACTCTAACTCCAACAACAACAATACCAACAATAACAACAATCAAAATAAAAGTTGGTACAAAAACAATAGCTGTTATGCTGCAAAGAATAAAAACAAAGGCATTGTTAATGATGGTGTAGTGGAATCCAACAACTTGAAGGTGATTCCATTTGCCCTTACAAAGACACCAAATCAAGTGAATAATACTAATCAAGCATATAATGCACCTTCCAACAACAACAACAACAATGCCAACAAGAATAATCAAGGAAACAAGGATCAAAACAGCAAGTATGATAAGTATTTGAAGCCCACTCCTGCAAGACACTTTACACCCTTGGGAGAATCACTTGAAACTGCATTAAAGACTCTCATGGCTAACAATGTTATTACATTACCCGCTATTAAGCCTTATGAACCAGACCACAAGCCGGGTTGGTGGGATGCTAATCATCATTGTGAATATCATAGGATTCGGGGGCACACTACAAATGAATGTCTACAATTAAAGAATGTGGTGCAAGACTTGATAGATAATAACATAATCACTGTTGATGGACCCCAAAATAATGAAGATCATACAGCCTTCAAACAACCTTTTTACAAACATGATAAAGGTGAGTCATCAAATGGCAAGAAATAAAGTGCCAATAATCTCAACTTTGCACCATCATATGATCATATTGTTAATGCTATCATCATTAATGAAAAACCTCAAAAGGAAGCAACAAATGTCATTACAAGAGGGCAGAATTCTAGAATGACTTTACAAGGGATAGTCCCTCATGACACCAATATCCCACAATCCAACATTGTGGTCAAACAACCTCCTACAGTAGCAAGGCCTTATAGTTTGGTGGACCAATTGCAATGTACTCCAGCACAAATCTCAATCTTAGAGTTATTGAAGTTGTCACCGAATCATAAAGAGATTTTGGAAAAAGCTTTGGAAGAGACACATGTTTCTACTACCTTAGGAGAAGAAAAGTTTCAAAATATGGTAGGACATCTCGTGGCTCCTCATTGTCTTTCATTTTCTGATCAAGACGACATGTCTATAACTCATTCTCAAAATTTGCCATTACATATAGAGGTTTTGATCGAAAGGCATAGAGTCAAAAGAGCCCTTATTGATGGAGGGGCTGGTCTTAACATATGCACATTGAGTCTTGTAAAATCCTTAGGTCTATCCGAGTCTTGCATTGACCCTACAAAGAAAATCACCATAAAAGCTTACGACAAAGCTGAAAGAGCTTCTAAAGGCATGATTGTGTTGCCCATCCAAGTGGGACCAGTCAAGAAGGAAACCAAGTGTCAAGTGTTGGACATGAAATTAACCTATAACATCTTATTGGGAAGACCATGGATTCATGAGATGCAAGCTGTCCCATCCACATATCACCAATGCATCAAGTTCCCATACATGGGTGAAGAAATCACAGTTGGAGGAGACTCAAATCCATTTCAATATTGTAATGCACTCAAACCCTTGCATGAATTATACATTCCACATAATCGTGAAGGAGTTGTTCCAAGAATCACCAATGAAGATGCACAAAATCCTCTTCAAGCTAGCTCAACTACATCAACTAAGGGCAAGGAAAAAGTGATCTACGAGGGTCCAAATGTAATGGAAAGTCCATATGTAGCACCTAAATTGGAGACAGTAATCTAAAAACCTACTAAAGAGAAAAAAGAACAAGCTAAAGCAGATCATTACCAATACATGAGTGAGATGATGAACAAATTTGACAAACAATGCAAGATTAGTTCAAAAGGGGTAGGAGAATATTCAGTTTCTCTATTTGACATGCCCATGTCTCCCAAGTCACATGGAAAACCATCAAAAGAACATCTTCCACATAAGTATAATTCTTATTTTGTGAGGGAAGATAGCAAAGCAACATGGGATAAGGAAGAAGATGATGTCCTTCAATGGCTTTATCATGATGAGGATGGTACCTTAGACACTCCCATGGAAAGAATTCAGCATGTCAATATACAAACCGAACAATATGGGAAAGGATTTGATATTATGCAAAAGATGGGATACAAAGGAAGAGGACCCCTAGGCCAAAGCAATAGAGGATTATTAGAACCTATTGAACCTATTTGGAGGGCAAGTCATGAAAAATCCAGAGTAGGTTTTCAATATAAAGGAGAAAGTTCAAGTCCAATGCATGATTTTCATCCTCAAATAAATGCATTAGAATCCGAAGGAGATAGTGATGACTCTAGGGATTATGAATGGGATACTTTATCAGATGAGTCATGTCAAGATAAAGAAGTCATTGCTATACATACTTATGCAAAAATCCCAAAACAAGATGCTCCAATTAATGAAGAATCTCCTATTCAAAGGCCTAATATAGAACAAGCATCTAGTAGTGGAGCATGGATAGAAACATTTTGGACACCTTCAGAGGAGAGAAATTCAAATGTTAGTTTTAACCCGCTTGTGGCTTTTCCCACATTGTTTCTCGTAGAGGTTGACGAGGATTCAAGCGAAGGGGACTTTGACCCTGCTTCCATGGATCATCTTGAGGAAGCGCACATCATAGATCTAAATGATACAATGTATGAACCCTCAAACGAAGTCATGTCCATAAATCCTATTGATGAGACCTTACCCAATAACTCCTTAATTTTGATGCATCTGGACCTCATTGATTGGGATCAAACTGAACCACATGACTTACTTTACTTCCCAAATGACCAAGCAACAAACCAATACCTCAATGCGGTTGAACCCTCTTTCACCAACGAACTCAATATGGACATAATGACAACAGCAAGGGTCCAATCTCTTAGTCAAAAAAAGAAAAAAATAAAAAAAAATAAAAAAATGAGAAGTTCTATTGGTGAAAACCCAACTGTGGCACCATTAGAACCAAAAACAATGAAAATAAAAGACGTTTCTTTTGGTGAAAACCCAACTGTGGCACCATAGAAGAGAGATTGGATACTTTTCCTGAACATGAAGAAGAACGGTCATCTATTCTTATAGAACCAACAGAAAAAGTTAACATTGGTACAGAACTAGAGCCAAAGGTTGTACACTTGGCTACATCACTTACATCTCTTGAAAGAGAGGATTTTATCAAATTCTTCCAAGAACAACAAGTAAATTTTGCATGGTCATATGCCGATATGCCCAGACTAGATCTTGATTTCATAATGCATCATCTGAATGTTAGACCCGGAGTTAAACCTGTGAAGCAAAAACTAAGGAAAATGCACCCACATGTGGCTCTCCTAGTCAACGCAGAATTGGAAAAATTGTTAAAGGTGGGGTTCATAAGAACAATAGCATATGCTGATTGGATCTCTAACATTGCGCTGGTTACTAAGCATGATAAATCTATCCGTGTGTGTACGGATTTCAGAGATTTAAACCTTGCATGTCCCAAAGATGACTTCCCATTACCAAGCATTGATACTATAGTGGATCTGATAGCAGGTCATGCAATGTACTCATTAATGGATGGATTTAGTGGCTACAACCAAATAAAGATTGCTCTCAAAGACCAAGAAAAGATAGCATTTACTTTCCCTTGGGGTACTTTTTTTTGGAATGTCATGCCCTTCAGTTTAAAAAATGTTGGAGCTACATATCAAAGGGCCATGACAACTATTTTCCATGACATGATGCACACTTTCTTAGAAGATTATGTGGACGACATTCTAACAAAATCCCACAATAGAGAAGAGCATTTACAAATCCTAATAAAAATATTCATTCGGTTAGAACAATTCAAAGTTAGATTAAACCCAAAGAAGTGTGCCTTTGGTGTCCAATCCGGCAAGCTATTGGGTTATATAGTGTCAACAAAAGGCATTGAAGTTGATCCTGAAAAAGTACAAGCCATTCTAGAAATGGAAATTCCAAGAAATATTAGCCAAATGAGGTCACTACAAGGAAAGATTCAATCAATAAGAAGATTTATCTCTCAATTAGCAGAAAAGTGTCACTCCTTCACCAGATTGCTACACAAGGACACTACATTTATGTGGGATGAAGAATGTGATAAGGCCTTCACTATTTTGAAGACTTATTTGATAAACCCACCTATTCTTATGTCACCTATCAAGGGTAAAGAACTGTTGTTATACATATCAGCCACAGAAAGGTCTCTAGGCATATTGTTGGCACAAGAAGATGAACAAGGAAAAGAAAGGGCAATCTACTATCTTAGTAGAACCTTAATAAAATATGAACTAAATTATTTATTCATGGAAAGAGCATGTCTAGGAGTGGTTTTTGCATCTCAAAAACTAAGACATTATATGTTGATGCATAAGATCAAATTAATTGCCAAGATTGATCCTCTAAAATACTTGCTAAGTAAAACTGCCTTAACAGGTAGAATAGCAAAATGGGTCATGATCCTAAGTGAATTCAACATTGAATATGTTGATAGAAGAGCAATTAAAGGACAAGTGATAGCAGATCACTTAGCAGATAACCCAATGGAGTCTACACAAACCATGCAAATTGAATTTCCAGATGCAGAAATTGTCAACATAGAAGCAAAGACATGGAAATTATATTTTGATGGATCTTACACACAAGGAGGTTCTGGAGCAGGTATATTATTGGTTACCCCTCAAGGGTACACTATTCCAAAGTCCTATAAACTCTTATTTCCATGCACCAATAACATAGCGGAATATGAGGCATTAGTCATTGGCATCAAAATGGCTTTGGAATGGAATATTGTAGAATTACAAGTGTATGGGGATTCCCAACTCATAATCAATCAGGTTAATAATGAATACAATACCAAAGATATAACATTGATGAAATATAAAACCTTGATTGATGGATGGAAGAAGTACTTTGCTTTGATCACATTTGAATAGATTCCAAGAGAAAAGAATAGAGCAGCAGATGCCATGGCTACCTTGGCTTCATTGTTACAAAAACCAGATCAAAATGAGAAGTATGAGTTCTTGGTGGAAGAGTTGGTAAAACCGGCATTCAACCTTCCTGACACCCAAATTGTTGATCTTTTACATGGACATGACTCTCCTTGGTATGGACCCATCTATACTTACCTTAAAGACCAAGTACTCCCCATAGACCAAAATTGTGCCCAAAAATGTAACTTCATATGCCAAGCCGCCCGTTACCTAATCCGTTCAGACACATTGTATCATAAGGGTCTTGATGGGACGTTACTTAGATGTCTAGAGAAAGAAGAGTCTAAGTTAGCTTTACACGAGGTCCACGAAGGCATTTGTGGGTCACACTCAAGCGGTCTTAATCTAGCTAAGAAAATCCTTCGTTTAGGGTACTTTTGGACAACATTAGAAAAGGATGCTTGTCAATTTGTGAAGACATGCAGCAAATGTCAATATCATGGTAATATGATACATGCACCGGCTCAAGAATTACACCCATTCATTACACCATGGCCTTTTTATCAATGGGGTTTTGACTTGATTGGAATCATACATCCTCCATCTTCAAACGGACACAAGTATATCATCACAGCAACAGAATACTTCACCAAATGGGTGGAAGCAGTTCCATTAACAACAGCAACTGGCAAACAAATTTCAATGTTCATTTTGAACCACATAATTTGTCGCTATGGTATTCCACATGCCATTATCACGGATAATGGGAAACAATTCAAAAATTAGGATATTGATGAACTTTGCATGACATTTCACATTACACATTATTCGTCATCCATTTATTATCCACAAGGCAATGGACAAGCTGAAGCAACGAACAAAAATATCCTCAAAATATTAAAAAGATTAGTTAACAAATCAGGAAGAGATTGGCATGTGCAAATAAATCCCGCACTATGGGCTTACGGAACTAGTATCATAACACCTATAGGAGCCACCCCATTCTCTTTAGTCTATGGAACCAAAGCAGTTCTACCATTAGAAGTTGAAATTCCATCTCTACGAGTTTCATTAAGAGGATTGATCACTGATGAGGATTATAGGATTGCTAGATTACAACAATTGGAATTGTTAGAGGAACACCAGACTCAAGCTTATGAGCATTTAAGAGTTTATCAAAATAGGATTTCACGCAATTACAACAAACACATCAAACCAAGAACTTTTCAAGTAGGAGACTTGGTACTAAGAGAAAATCCCAAAAATCAAGCTGAAAGGGAAAAGAAAGGAAAGTGGGAAGCTAATTGGATAGGCCCATTTGTGATAGTGTCATCCTTTGGAACTGGAACATATAAGTTATCAGATTGTAATGGTGAAGAATTACAAGAAGCCATAAATAGCATTCATTTGAAGAGGTTCTACAGCTAAAGCAGATGAAAGAGTATAAAGAGTATCAGATGAGAGAGCATCATAATTATTGTACATAGTTGAAAAGGGATCTTGAAAATACAAAAACATTTGAAAATGGAAAATCCAAAAACATTGGAAAAGAAGAAAGATAAAAAATAGTGGAAAATTGAGCATGAAGAAAGCAAAAACATTTGAAAAACTATCTCTTGGTGAAAACCTAGCAAATAGGCACCAAAGTGATAAAGAAAAATACAAAAAAAAGAAAAAAATGAAAAATACAAAAAAAAGAAAAAATGAAAAATACAAAAAAAAAAATGAAAAAGAAAAAAAGTGCCTTGGTGAAAACCTAGCAATAGGCGCCTCGCTAGCAAAAAAAAAAAGAGAGCACCCAAAGGTGAAAACTTGGCAACAAGCACTTTTGGTTCCCTTAAGTCATTTCTTTCCTAGTCACATGTGTACATAATGCATCTCATCATCCCATTTGTCTAAACCTTCATTGCATTCGTCATTTGTACATAGTCATAATAACATTTTGTAGCATCATCCTTTGCATTGCCCAAAGTTGTCAAAACTGATACATCAAACACTTGGGGGCAGTATAAACGGATCGGAAAGTGGGTACCTCAAAAAGGATTCAAATGAGCAACATTCAGTCACAAGCAGGAAGGGATCAACATTTTCAGAAGAGAGATCAGATTTTTGTAAACCTTTGATTGATATCATTGTTTACTAACCAAGAAGTTGACTACCACAACAAAATCCTTGAGCCTAAATTGACTTATTATTCAGGATTAAAAATCAAACATCATTCCATGATCAAAACACTTGGAAATATTCTTTGAAGATCAGAAAACAATGCAAAACACCTAGATAGATTCTTTTGAAAAGTTGGTTAAAAATCTGTTTACTTACATTAATTCAATTTGTATCAAGTCTTTTTAGCTAATCAATGATGTTTCGACTAGATTGGCAATGACGGAGACATGATATTTTTCTTGATTATGAAGTGAATGTTTGGAGGAAGATTCATTGCCTTATGAGAATTCATCTAAAGACATGGTCATCAAAGAACCATCAAGGATTATCTTATAAAACAATGAGTTAACCTTTGTTTGTTTACGCAACCAGATACCTTGGATATTTAGATTCTTCATATCTAAATGACAAAATCCACTTGCAACATAGAATCTGACAAAATCGGTATTTGTACTCTCATGATTGTTTGTAATCAGTGATAGTCGTATCGGCGAGACCGATGGGAAAGCAAAATGGAGGTTACCATATGAGCAATAAAAAGCGATATTCATATCATCATGTCAGTGGGCAGTGGTGATTATATTGACTTTCCGGTCCCAAGTGCTCAATGATGAAAATATATCCTCAAGGCATTTATTTGCTAAAAGCTAGGGACACTTAGCTGCATTCATAGAAAAGATAATTGCGTTCATGGAAGGTTAATTGCATTATCATGTTAGATTAATTGCATGTGCATTTGTTTGTAGTATTTTTCCAAGGGAAAAGGGGGGTCATTCAATTAAAATCTTGATCAATCATCAAATGGGTCATTCAATCAAGAATCAAAGAAAGTCCATAAATCAAATAAGTGTCCATAATATCAAAGATCCATGAACTTTGTCTAATCAAAGATACAATGTCCTCAAAGTGATACATCCAAGTCCTGATCAATAACTAAAACATGATATAATATCAACAAACTGAAGGAGCTCCATAATCAATCATCTCAATAACATGTACTCTAGCTGGGTCAAACCCATGACTTAAATCCAAATATCCAAGAAGCTAAGGTCCGTATATATATATCATTTACGGAAATGTGCCTGTTTTGCAAATCAAGGGAATCATATCAGTATTTTATATCAGTGAATCATCTTACATCAATCAATCAAGTCAATCAAGCAATCACACCCAGTACCATTTGTTTGTGTCTCTATGTCTTGAGAGCGGAGTATCAGTTTATCAATCCTATCAAGATCCCATATTGGTTTTCAGACTGATCAAGATCAATCCTATCAACTGTATCAGTTTTCACACTGATCAATTATCCCATATCAGTTTTACTATCCTATGAGATTGACAAATCACATTCATTGGTACCATTACCCTATTATCCTAATCACTTGTTTTGCTTAACTACAACAGACCTATCTATCTTGGATGTGAAAATTGTGAGTCATGGCATATCATTAATATTTTTCAGAAATGAAAACATATTGGACCAATCAATCAAAATCTTTTAAATCAAGGACTCAATATGTTTTATTTCTGAGGGGGCATCAGAGTATCAAATTGGCATCACATCAAAAACATTTATCAGTGGGGCATATCATATCAATTTCATATCGTATCATATCAATATCATATCATATCAGTTTCATATCAGGAGGCAAATCAATTTCATATCAGGAGAAAAATCAATATCAAATCTGCTATCATATCAAACCTATCAACATATCAGCAATCGATTAACCCAGGACCTTTATCAGTGAACCCAGGACCTATCATCAAATCAGGACCTATTATCATATCAGAGGCATCAGAATTATATCATCATCATCATCAGGAAGTACATCAACCAGAATGATCAGAGGCATATCAGAACCAAGACCTGAATCAGATCATCATACCAAGGGAATCTTTGAATCGGTGTTCTTCGCACATCGACTCAAAGAGGGGCATTTGTAGACACGAAAAATTGGCCAAAGGCTTAAATCAGTCAAAAGGTGCAATCAAGTCATCAAAATAGCACGAAAAATCAATAAATGGAACAAAGGCAATTCAAATCAAAGGAAAATTCAATTAAATGATTAAATGATTAAATAAAGCTTGAAAAGGGGAAAAACACTATGAAATTGATTAAATTCAATTGATGACATAGTTGTTGAAAGCAAAATCAAAATGAACATCTTACCCTTCATGGCTAAATTTAATTACTTTAATTAATTAATAAATATGAATTTCCCTCAACAAAGCAAAAAAGGAGACAAAATGGACACAAATCACTCACTTTTGTTGAAATGGTCCAGCCTTTTGAAACCATTTAAATGTTTGTCCCCCCATTTATGGACAAAGCAAAGCCAATTGACCTTACCCAAGCATAACCATGGTTATCTCACTCTACCCCCTACCCTTGGGAAAATCTTATAAATAGAAGGCATTTTGAGGCATTATTGATCCACTCCATATCTTTGAATTGCAGCAAAACTCTTGCAATTTGCATCCACATCACTCACTTAGCAATTTTCATTGATAATTAGCTTAATTGTTGATCATTTTGTAGATTTCTTATCAAATAGAGCTAGAATTTGATAATTAGATCTAGTTTGCATATCATTCTTAGTTTAATTCTCATCTTTAGAGTGTCACTAGTGAGGATCATAGCTGAGAGCCTCATTTACCACTTTATTTTAGAGATCCATGAGATATTTAGATTAATTGTGCATTATTTAGATTAGTTTGCTTTGAATAGTGTAATTGTCTTTTAAATCTTGTTATTTCATGAAGGTGTAAATCACTCACACACACACACACACACATATATATATCTGTGTGTGTGTGTGTGTGGACACAGAAACACACACACACACACACACACACACACACACACACACTAAGAGCATGTTAAAAGGGGGAGTCATTGAGTAAATTGAGTTTACATATTTTTGGTTTTGTAAAATTTTCAAGCTCAAACTTTTATAGTCTGCATACATATAGTTTTTTGATACTAATGCCAAAGGGGAAGAATGTTACTCCTAAGTGGATCATTTTTTTGTCATTAGTATTCATTTGTATAGTTGGCAAATAGAGAAAGATAATTCAGTCGGCTATAACTACACAATAGTCACTGAGCACAGAGGTTATCGAGTACAATAGTCACAGAGTACATAAGATTACTGAGCACCAGTATATACTAAGATCGAGAGACAATTACATTTATTGAGTAATCTAGAGTTCACATAAAAATTTGGAATGACACATAGTTCAAGGTTAACAACTTTTTGCTGAGAAAGAAAATGGTTTACCAAGATCGAGGTGAATATTTATTGTGGATGTAATCATTTAATGAATGATAATTCTTATGTAATGATGATCTAGGTTAATCATATGAACCGTTGATCTTAGGTTTTCTAAGATAATGTAAAACCCTAATTAGGTCAAATCAGTTTGATATAAGTATTGTTAGGATGTTATTTTGACAATGTATCATCAAGAAGTAGCCGCACTCAAGGACATCTGAAGATCAGACCGGGATTTGAATAAAGGATTTACATAAGCATAAAGTTTATCAAAACAAACATAAGGCTAACAAGTAGTAAAAAAGGACATATTCATCACAATAAGGTGATATCATTATTGTAATTAATGGATCTAATGTCAACAATTTGAGTTATATTTCATACAAATCATATATCATTGTTACTCTCTAACAATTGTAGTAGATTCAAAATATCCTATTAGAGTGGACTTAAAAATTCTTTATTAATTCTCCTAATTGAGTGCACACTTGCATAGTGTTTCTAAAATCCTCTAACCAAGTAGATATAGCTGATCTTATTGTTACTCCTAATAGGGTAAGATCACCAGAAGTAATCAATCTTTGTAAGCCTTAACTGACAACTTTATTTTTGTAGAAGTGAAGTTTTGTGGGTTCCATCCCCACCGCAATTTTTCCTTCTAACAAGGGTTTATATGATACCAAAATACATGTGTCACGTGTATTGAATTTTCATGTATCTTTATTGATTTGATTTCATGCATTTATATTTCAGTTATGTTAGTAAGTATATGGTTAATGAAATTGATACAGTCGGTTATTGAAGTATATGTTTGAAAGGATTTAGTTTGAAAAGTTTTAGTGGTACTGATTCACCCCTCCCCTCTTAGTACACACCTTTCCATAATTCTAACACTTGTTAGTCAAATTAATCATCCAGACATAGATACAACTGAATATATGTTGTAGGTTCACAAGAAGGAGATGGAGACAAAGGTGATTGAATAAATTATTCAATCAGTTGCTTTAGACAAGGTAACTCTTTCAGAGTTAATAAATGAATTGGAAAATGAGTTGCAATCAATTCTTTCATTATTTCAAAATATTTGTTTGATTTCTAATTTCATAAAGGAGATAAGAGAAAAAGACAACAATGTTGAAAAAGACCTCATCGAGCAATTATCCAAAATTTCCACAGAACCAAGTCCATATCAGAATATTATGAGGCTGAAGCACTTGATGAGAGTACAATAAGAGTTGAGAAAGGAGGAGAATCAGATCAAAATGGATCTACTTGTACTCCAAATAATTTTTCTACCACACATAGAATCACTACAGAGACAGATTCAAAAGGCAAAAGATCTAGTTAGCACACTAGATGTAAGTGCTATGGATAGTATGGTAAGTCTAACAACAGACTTAAGCAAATAAATAATAGTGTTGCAGAAAATTAAGGACACATGGAAGGCATCACTCAAGGATGCACATGACAATTACAAAAGCATTTTTTACAAGATCCTCACACCGAAAAATCAGTAAGTTAATATGTTTTGGCATTTTTGTTAAAAAGGGGGGAATGCATATAAGTTTTTGCCAAATAGAGGAATGAAATATTATGTACATATGTATAAGTATGGAAAGGGGGAATATGTATAAGAATTTGAATATATCAAAGGGGAATATATAAGGAGTATATGAGTATACAGTTGAAGATATGAAGAAGGATATGGATATGTACAAGAATTATTACTTCAGGGGGAATAATATGTTTACCGAGGAAGAAGAATGGACAAGGACAAATTTTGAAAATTTTGATATTTTGTTGATGACTTTGAGGTTTTTAAAATTCATACCAAACTAATGTGAAAGTGGGAGATTGATACTCCTAAGAGTTATTTTTTTTTCATTAGTTATGAGGAAGTCATATCTCTCCATAGTCAAAGTCATTCAGTAATGAAGAAAAGATAAGTTGGTAAGGTAGAGAAAGCTATTCATTAAAGGAAATGAGAAGACATGTAATTTTGGTAAAGGGAAAGCAAGTACACGCACTGAGCAAGGAGGAACCAAGCACTGAATAGAAGAGATAGTTACTGGTTTGAGGAAAATATGTTGCTGAGCATAGCAGACCGACATTGGAAGAATCGTTAAGTACAATGAATCTAGATACTGAACAATAGTTTACCAATCTCGAGGAGATCGTATAATAGAATATTGGAGATTGCAACATGATGATTACACACGATTAAAAGGTGAGATTAACCAATGAGAATAATGATAGAATATGCATTGGAAGAGTAACCAATGCTAGCACCACTTGAACAAAAGATTCTAGAACTCCTGGCACTGCTTCTAGAATTGTATAAATAGACTAGAGAAGCAAAGATTAGTGTAAGTGTGATAAAGGTGATATGAATGCAAGAGGAGATTGTATGTATGAAGTAGATTATTGAGAAGGTGATGATCAATAAAGCCACTGAGTGATAGAGAAGTGAAGAAAAGATGGAGATTATGATCTACCGAGTATTGAATTGTTACTATGAAAGGTACACAATATGAGGTAATAAGTTATTGAGCATAAAGAGTCTGATAAGCATATGACTGATGCAAATTTGATATACATATTTTGTGTTACTTATTAAAGATTAATCAGATTTGTAAAGTCTCTTAACCGAGTAGATCTTATCAGATCTTATTTGTAAATCCTTTAACTAGGTGCAGTTCTTAGATTAGAATTGTAAAATCCTTTCACAAGATAGACTTAATAGTCTAAAGAATCTTAACCAAGTTAATACTCTAATTAGAGTAAGCTATTAGAAATAACTAACATTGTAGCTCTAACCGAGAAAACTTTTTTCTGTAGTAGTGAAGTCTTGTGGGTATCATCCCCACTACAATTTTTCTCCTCTAACAAGGATTTTTGCGATACCAAATATTTGTGTTATGAGTTATTTTCATGTGATGCATGCAAATGTTATGAAATCAGTAAATGATTAAGGGATAAAGTTTAAATAGATTAAAAGTATTTTACAGTACTAATTCACCCCTCCACTCTCAGTACTTACCTTTCCACACCTAGTCCAACAGATACATGGTGGTGCTCGTGAATATCCCGATGATCCTAAAGCTTGTGATTTTCCATCTCTATACATGGATCCATCCATTTATGGTTTCTATTTAACAACCAAATCTTGTTGATATTGCGTATGTTATTCTTTTCCGAGGTCTTCTAGTTTGTTCTATATTAAATTGTATTGAGATTAGGAATCATTGATGCTTATTTTATGTTTATTAGGAATCTCTCATGTATATATTTTTATTTTTTCCAAGTTGTGTGGACTTGGATAAATGATTACTTCAAACCTTTTGAACATAAACTATTCTCATTGCATATGGTTTTACTAGGAGATTGGCCTAGATTCTCTTCTAAGTACACCTAGATTTGACCTACTTTCAAGGTGGGAATTCTTTTCAACATATGAAAGGACCAAATTTCTATTATATACATTTTAATTTAATTGATCTTAATTTATTCTTTACACTAGGACAATGACTTATTCTGATGTGATTATGAAAATCCAATTGTAAGCCATTAGTGCACTATTGCTAGAGTGCCTATAATTCCTACCTATATCCAAGGCTATTTGTTATCTATCTCATGATCATTGTAAAGAAAAAGGTCAATTTTATTATGAAGAACAAGACATTCATTCCCATATCTTATCAAATTTTGTGAGAAGATCCAAGGGTCCATCTTAGTGAGGGTGGACTCAAAATTAGTACCACCTCTTTACTTCTCCCTAGGTTCCATGTCTTAGTTTTAGTGGTCAACTTGACACTGAAAAATTCTCTTTTATCATTCTTATTATATCACTTAGATGTCTAATGAAAAAAATGGTAATGGTGATCATGGTTGGAAGCCCCTTAATATCATTTCACGCCATAGCCATGTATGGAATAAACTAGAAGACCAAGACTCTCCCTACTCTCTAACCATTATTTGTAATCTTGCCTTTCAGTAATATGTTTATTTGTTTTATTCCAAAATCTTTTCCATATAAAAAATAAAAATATAATTATAAAAATAATTCTCATCTGTATCTTTTTAACTTTCCCTTCATTAAGATATTGCTTAGAAATGAAGAGTTTGATTTAATAAAATGAGACACAAACTAAACTTTTGAAAGCAAAATAGTAAGCACAACCAAAATAGTGATGATTGAATGAAAAATAAGGGATTCTTTGTTCAAATAAAAGAAGCTGTACAAATTCCGAATTCAATATTTCTTTGTGTTTATTTTTTATGATCTATGATTAAATCTAGATCCCAATGACCCTCCTTTGTTCTGTGCAATAAAGACATATTTCAATCCTCTGTTGTTATAGTATCAGAAGCTGTAAGAAGGAAAAGTATTATGAAATCTGTAGTGATTGTTTCTGACATCCAAAATATAATAAACTGATAATGGCATGTTTGTTTTTCTCTACTCCAGTGTTGATATTGGCTCAAATGTTTTCTTGAAAGACAGTTTTGCTGCTGGTATGGTGTATAAAAGAATAAAAACGTTGTTAGAGGGGTCCTGTCCAACCAATATTTCTTTCAGATACTGTAGAACCTGTGCCCGCACTTTTGATGTTTGCATACTTTCCTGTCATACATTGGGGTTTTTTTTCTGTTTGATTGTTGCCTGGCAATCCAACACATCCTCATAAATTCAAAAGTAGAGAACCTGCTATTTCTACGATAGGCATGCATATGTGAAGGAAATTGAATTATGGTATGTTACATCATGAGTGATTGTACTGAGAAAAGGTGTTAAAAGGAGACAATATTGATGAATGGAATCTGTTCTTTATTTTTAAATTATCTGTGGTGTAATGAGGTTATTTTCGAGAAGCGTATATGGAATATTAAGATTTCATTGATGTTATAAGGTGGTTGTGTGTGTGAGAGAGAAGGAGAAATAAGTATTTGTGAGAAGTTTTTTTGGTTTATTAGTTAAGACTACATAATGGGGTCTACTTTGTTTGAAGAAAGAATTTTTCTTTATGTTCTAATATTGGCAATTCAAAAGAAGCAAACCATATATCATAGTTTGAGAGGTTATTTGAGTCTACTTTTATACAATTTTGTAATCGATATATTTTGTAATGGCAAGATATATAGAGGTTTCAAGAATAGACACCTAATGCATTAGCACAGAGGAAAGTTGATGAACATGATGCTTCTTCTAGCATTTCAACAAAGAAAGTATGCAAAATTTAAAAGTTGAAGAAAGGTGTTGTGTCATATAGACAAAATGTTGTATCTAAACAAAAGAAAAAAATAATTGAGTCAAAATGTGCAACTTCAACCAAACCTATTGTGAGAGTTTGGAAATCTCATAAACCAAACAAAGGAAAATGTGGAGTTGGCTTTAAGGGTTTTGTTGGGTCTTATGTTCCAAAGTATACAAAACCCATCAACTGTATATCTGGAGGGCTTATGAATGCATGCCAAGATGAACCTTGTTAAATTGGTTAAACTGAAATTGTGTTCTTTCCTATTGTGCTTATCAAGCTCATAAATTAGCTTTGTGTTTTTATCTACACCCATGTTCTTCATGTGGTCAACATACTCATAATTCAATTGATTTCTTTCAAAAGAAAGTGCAACAACCTATACTATGTTTTGCTAATCCCTTGTTTGAATTGAAACCAGGAGAGCATCAAACAAGTCTCTAGATTTTGCAATTATGACATCTTTGTCATCTTTGGAAATTATTCGATTAGATGCTCCAAATAAGGCTAAATCTATTTAACTATTGTTGAAACTGCTATGAGTGATGACAACGATGTTTTTCTTGATGATAATATTTATGGTGATGAAAATCTTATTGGTGAAAATGAATTTTATTTTAACATTAGAGATACAATTTGTAATTATTATAATAATGTTGACCTTTACTAATGTATTCCACCTATTGAGGTTGGAGATTATGATGTTGCCTCTTGTTTAATAACTCCATCAAGGGGAAAATTTCGTTAAGGTTTTTTCATCTCATCTTCCAAGAGCTATTATGCATTGTAATGGGGTAAATCAGACCCTTCAAAAAGGAGACTTTCCTTTGAGAGCCAAATTCACAACACACACTTAGATACCTCGAACAATATAAACTAGTGGTGTTATCTTATTAAAGATAAATAAAAAGAAGGTTTTGGTTATAGAAATGAAAAGTGCAGACATCATGGAGTTCTCTATCGAAATGTAAGAGTCTTAGCATGCTGACATCTATGTAGCACAATGTAGTCCTATATAGGCCAAAATAAAAAATATTTAGAATTTGGTGAAAAATCAAGTTTGTACTTCAAATAAACTACAAAACACATAATTAAAAATGTAATAGAAAACACTATTTAATAGAGATAAATAAAAATGAAATGGATAAATTACAAGAAAACCTTTGTGTTGTTAAATATCTCCAATATACTTGCACAAAATCAAGAGAGGAAAATGTTTGGGGCTATTTGGAGACTTACCTCAGTCAAGTCAGTGCTTTGGTTTTTCCACCTCCACAACAACTAGATAGATAGATATATTGAAAAGACAAATATATAAATGATAAAGTAATAGAAAAAAACCCCAACCATATGGAGGAGAACCCCTATTATGCGAGATATGCAAATAGATAGAAAACCCCTATCACATGTGATAATTGATAGATAAGGATGTGAGAAATCCCAAGATGCTCAAAGACACAAAAGGGATAGAAATGTATACCGAATATGCTATAGGAGATTTAGAGAGAGAGAGAGAGAGAGAGAGAGAGAGAGAGAGAGTTGAGATAGTGCAATATATTTTTTAGTGAGAGGGAAAGCGCTTTCTAGAGAGCTTCAATGAAGCAAAGAGATAGTTTTAAAGGAAAGGAGAGAAGTGAAAAAGAGGCTTCTAGGATACTCAAGAAGACTTTGAGTCATTCCAACAACAAAAGAAGGTGACAAGTGGAAAGCATGCTCAAGACCGACATTTGAACTTTAGGATGTCGATGGACGTGTTGGGTCCCAAATCAATAGATTGGAAAATTCTATGAGAATTCCTAACTCTGTTGGCAAGTTGGCTATACTGATGTATATGACTTAATATAGTGTTGTCACCATGGAAACAAAGTCATATAGTAGTTTGGAGTCAGTGCACTTGATGAGAAGATCAGAAATCAGTAAGTGTTGAAGATTGGACAGTGTACAGAGTTCTTGCAGCTCAGAGCATCAACACACATGTGTACGACCGAGTTATGGTATGCACCCTGGAAGTTAAGTTAGTTAGACTATATTCATACTTAGTCTATGAGCACATGATCAGATATGCAATTATGAGAAAGATACAAGCAGTTGAAGTTGTACAGCCAGTGAAGAATAGAGTAAGCAACCGACTTTTAGCATTTTGAGTTGCGGTTATAATCTAATGATGTAAAGGCTATGCACCTATTATAATTAGGTTGCTGACATATGTATATGTTTGTCTATAAACACACTTGATCCAATTCATTTGGAAACATTGTATGTAATAGATCTCAGTGCCGACCTAGTTGTTTATTTTGTATGCGCATATAAATATGAGATGAGGCCATTGTATTTAGTATGGAAGTTGATAGAGAGTTGTAATAAGAAAAGAAGAAGTATGTGAAGAGTCTATAAGATGTATTAGAGCTTTGCAAGAGGTCAAAGCATCAGTGCATCAAAGGAACTGATCAAACAAGCAGTGTCATAGTGAAAGTTCATCCAGGAGATATAGTGTGTATCTAAGATTAGAAGGTTGTAGCTTTCAACACTTGAGCAGTGAGCTCTAGGATAGTGCATCCATTCCCCTAACAGGGACTATTGTAAAAGACTCCTAACAGGGTCTGACCCTTAACAAGGTCTACTGTAGTTAATACATTGTAAATCAACTCCTAACAGGGTTAAGGATCTTCTAACAAGGATCACTAAACACTAGTATAGAATATTAGTGGGTGTCAATTCCCACTGGGGTTTTTACCTATTTAGGTTTCCCTGTAACCATATTGGTGTTATGTGTTGATTTAATGTTTCATGTTTATGTGGATGTTCATTACAGTACTTAAGCATTTAAGTTTAGTTTAAAGGTTAAAGTAAAAATTTAAAGTATAGTGAACACTGATTCACCCCCCCCCCCTCTCAGTGTTCCCATTCCTAAAAATTGGTATTAGAGCTTTGGTCCTTAACAAAGAAGTCTAACCACTTGAGGAGATCATGGACAAAGCAGAAATGAAACATCTAAAAAGAAATTTGGAAGCTTCTCTTGAAGACCTAGACAAGTCTGTAAAAGAAACTGAAGAACTAAGGGATAAACTCAGTGATGCTCAATTAGTCATCAATAGGCTAAGGAAAGATTTGAAAGAATTATCTACTAGTGATCTAGGGACAATGGTCAAGAAGCTGAATGAAGAAAATAAATCCCTAAAAGAACAACTTGAAGAGTTTGATGATAAGCTGACTAATAATCAGGAAGTCTATGATGAACAGGTCAAAGAGAACCTTCAACTGAATGAAGAATTAAGGCAAACAAACATGGAAATCTTAGAACTAAGAAACAACAAGGAAAGCTTGGAATCTGAATTGAAAGAGGCTAAGAATCACATTGATAAATTACATACCAGTTACGATTTAATAGAATCTTAGTTATATGCAAGAAGAGCTAAAGGAGATACTACCTGCATTGGATACAATGAAGCACAGAATCAGATTGATAACATGCAAGAAAGATTGAAAGTACCAGAAGGCACCTCAAATGCTAAAGAAACTAGTAATCAGACCAAGGATCATACTGAACCACCTAAGAATGAGCGCAAGCCTATAGACCGCACCTATTATGCATGTAACAAACATGGACACATAGCAAGGATCTGTACATAGGTAAGACCTTTCAATGGTTACTATTATTCATGCAATAAATTTGGTCATAGAGCTATGAATTGAAAAACAAGCCAAAAGAATAGGTTTCATAATCAAAGAAATCAGAATCAATCAAATATAAGAAGCTCTCAGAATGTTACATGTCAGATATGTAACTATAAGGTTTTTTCATCTCATCTTCCAAGAGCTATTATGCATTGTAATGGGGTAAATCAAACCCTTCAAAAAGGATCGACTTTCCTTTGAGAGCCAAATTCACAACACACACTTAGATACCTCGAACAAGAGAAACTAGTAGTGTTATCTTATTAAAGATAAATAAAAAGAATGTTTTTGTTATAGAAATGAAAAGTTTAGAAAACATGGAGTTCTCTATCAAAATGTAAGAGTCTTAGCATGCTAACATCTATGTAGCACAATGTAGTCCTATATAGGCCAAAATAAAAAATATTTAGAATTTGGTGAAAATCAAGTTTGTACTTCAAATAAACTACAAAACACATAATTAAAAATGTAATAGAAAACACTATGTAACAGAGATAAATAAAAATGAAATGGATAAATTACAAGAAAACCTTTGTGTACTTGCACAAAATCAAGAGAGGGAAATATTTGGGGCTGTTTGGAGACTTACCTTAGTCAAGTCAGTGCTTTGGTTTTTCCACCTCCACATCAACTAGATAGATAGATATATTTAAAAGACAAATATATAAATGATAAAGTAATAGAAAAAAACCTCAACTACATGGAGGAGAACCCCTATTATGTGAGATATGAAAATAGACAGAAAACCCCTATCACATGTGATAATTGATAGATAAGGATGTGAGAAATCCCAAGATGCTCAAAGACACAAAAGGGATAGAAATGTATACCGAATATGCTATAGGATATATATATATATATATATATATATATATATATATATATATATATATATATATATATATATATATAGAGAGAGAGAGAGAGAGAGAGAGAGAGAGAGAGAGAGAGAGAGTTGAGATAATGCAATATATTTTTTAGTGAGGATGGAAAGTGCTTTCTAGAGAGCTTCAATGAAGCAAAGAGATATATTTAAAGGAAAGGAGAGGAGTGAAAAAGAAGCTTCTAGGATACTCAAGAAGACATTGAGTCATTCCAACAACAAAAGAAGGTGACAAGTGGAAAGCATGCTCAAGATCGACATTTGAACTTTAGGATGTCGATGGACGTGTTGGGTCCCAAATCAATAGATTGGAAAATTCTATGAGAATTCCTAACTCTATTGGCAAGTTGGCTATACTGATGTATATGACTTAATATAGTGTTTTCATTATGGAAACAAAGTCATATAGTAGTTTGGATTCAACGCACTTGATGAGAAGATTAGAAATCAGTTAAGTGTTGAAGGTTGGACAGTGTACAGAGTTCTTGCAGCTTAGAGCATCAGCGCACATGTGTACGACCGAGTTATGGTATGCACCCTGGAAGTTAAGTTAGTTAGACTATATTAATTCTTAGTCTATGAGCGCATGATCAGATATGCAATTATGAGAAAGATACAAGTAGTTGAAGTTGCATAGCTAGTGTGTGCCAGTGAAGAATAGAGTAAGCAGTTGACTGTTAGCATTTTGAGTTGCGGTTATAATCTAATGATGTAAAGGCTATGTGCCTATTATAATTAGGTTTCTGACATATGTATATATATTTTTTGTAAACACGCTTGATCCAATTCATTTGGAAGCATTGTATGTAATAGGTCTAAGGGCTGACCTAGTTGTTTATTTTTTATGCGCATATAACTATGAGATGCACCCATTGTATTTAGTATGGAAGTTGATAGAGAGTTGTAATGAGTAGAGTAGAAGTATGTGAAGAGTCTATAATATGTATTAGAGATTTTCAAGAGGTCAAAGCATCAGTGCATCAAAGGAACTGATCAGACAAGCAGTGTCACAGTGATAGTTCATCCAACATATATAGTGTGTATCTGAGATGAGAAGGTTGTAGCCTTCAACACTTGAGCAATGAGCTCTAGAATAGTGCATCCACTCCCCTAACAGGGGCTATTATAAAAGACTCCTAACAGGGTCCATCCCTTAACAAGGTCTACTGTACTTAATACAGTGTAAAGAAACTCCTAACAGGGTTAAGGATCTTCTAACAAGGATCACTAAACACTAGTACAACCCGTAACCATATTGGTGTTATGTGTTGATTTCATGTTTCATGTTTATTTGGATGTTCATTTCAGTACTTAAGCATTTGAGTTCATTTTAAAGGTTAAAGTAAAAAGTTAAAGTACAGTGAACATTGATTCACACCCCCCCCTCAGTGTTCCCATTCCTAACAATTGGTATTAGAGCTCTGGTCCTCAACAAATAATTCTAACCACTTGAGGAGATCATGGACAAAGTAGAAATGAAACATCTGAAAAGAAATATGGAAGCTTCTCTTGAAGACCTGGACAAGTCTGTAAAAGAAACTGAAGAACTAAGGGATAAACTCAGTGATGCTCAATTAGTCATCAAAAGGCTAAGGAAAGATTTGAAAGAATTATCTACCAGTGATCTAGGGACAATGGTCAAGAAGCTGAATGAAGAAAACAAATCCCTAAAAGAACAACTTGAAGAGTTTGATGATAAGTTGACTAACAATCAGGAAGTCTATGATGAACAGGTCAAAGAGAACCTTCAACTGAATGAAGAATTAAGGCAAGCAAACATGGAAATCTTAGAACTAAGAAACAACAAGGAAAGCTCAGAATTTGAATTGAAAGAGGCTAAGAATCACATTGATAAATTACATACCAGTTATGATTTAATAGAATCTCAGTTATATGTAAGAAGAGCTAAAGGAGATACTACCTGCATTGGATACAATGAAGCACCTAATCAGATTGATAACATGCAAGAAAGAATGAAAGTACCAGAAGGTACCTCAGATGCTAAAGAAACTAGTAATCAAACCAAGAATCATATTGAACCACCTAAGAATGAGTGCAAGCCTATAGACCACACCTGTTATGCATGTAACAAACATGGACACATAGAAAGGAACTGTATAGAGGTAAGACCTTCCATTGGTTACTGTGATTCATGCAATAAATTTGGTCATAGAGCTATGAATTGCAAAAGAAGCCAAAAGAACATGACTCATAATCAAAGAAATCAGAATCAATCAAATATAAGAAGCTCTTAGAATGTTACATGTCAAATATGTAACTATAATGGTCACTCAGCTAATCAATGTAAGATGGTGACTCATGTCAATGCGTCGAGGAATATAAGGCCTCTAGTCATTTATCACGCTTACAACAAGGCTGGACATATCTCAAAGTTTTGTAGATCAAGGACGCAACGTCAGGAAAGCCCTAAAAAGAATGCAGAACCAGTTTTGGATCCTGAAGGAGAAGTCAATTTTGTGAAAGGTTCAAAGGATGCAAGCTTGATTTGGTCAGAAACAAAGAAGGACAAGGTTGATGAGTATGTATTAGATGCATCCAAAATGGACGCACCCTCTACATCTGGATGAATGGCCCTCAGGGTCATAGGGGGAGCTAATTTAGCTCTAGACCCTTGCATGGCTGGTATACTCACTCTCCGAGTATGTGCCTTTGGACTTAAGATTTTGGAGACTAGAGAAACCTTCGTGCAAGAGCGCACTTGCTGATTCTTTGCAGAATGAAAGATAGAAATTTCTAAGTGACAGCCTGGTTTACACAAGCATTAATGGTGGAATTTTCACTTTTAGTACACAGAAAGATTTTTGATTACTCATTGCATTTGTATTCAGAGCATTTGAAGAGTAGAAAGAGCTTTAGAAGTTATTGTGAAGATTTGCAGATTGATCTATCAGTGATTAGTAGTTCATTTGATTGGTTGCAGAAACCCTAGTTCATCACACCAATTTAGAAGTCTTCAGATTATCTCAGAGAACATTTGGAAAGTGTTAAATCAAGTAAGTGATGGCCACTCCCATAGTATTTGATGTTGCAGAAAAGAAAAGACATGTCTTTAAAAAGCATCCATTTAAGTCTACCCTAGATGACTTAGAGGGAGCATTCTCTTGCATGCCTATGGGAATTATGCATGTCAAAGACATTAAGGCATACATTTACTACAAGAAGGAACCAATAGGATTAGACAGACTAAGGGCACACATGGAAACCATGCTAAAACTAGACAAAACCTTCTTAGATGAATATATGAAGTGGAATGATCACCCTATAGTGGAGTATGATATGACATATGAGTTCTATGAGAAAGAATGGATTAAAATACTTTTGAGTAGAATTCATGATGACCTATTTCAGATAGGTGATGTGCCAGTTAGAATCACTAGTGACCTAATATATGAGATGACAGGTCTATCTAAGTCTAGCACCGTCCTTCTTGTGGGAAAGGATGTTAGGAAAATTGTTGAGAAAACATGTAAGTCAAGGAGTGATAGGCATGGGATGAAAATTGAGCCTATTGAGAAAGATGACATCAAATTGATGTCTATGATACTTGGCTATAGGTTTCATCACACCAGCAGGGTGAATAGTGTGTCTGCGGGCACAATTCTAATAGCCATTAGACTTGTGGAGGAAGATGGAGAGTTCAATCTATGTGAGATATTGCACACATAGTTGATTGACAACATCAAGGCAATCAAGCATGATAAGACCAAGATATTCAGGTTTGGGTCTTTGATTATTTACATGTACCTTCATATAGTTTGGAAAGTATTAGATTCAAATTTGGACAAGTCCATTCCAACCTTGCCACATATATCTTACAAGGTATCCACTAAAAGTTCTTTGAGAGATTACATAACATTGGAGTTGAAGACCTTCAGAGTCAAAATGCAAATGAGGTACAAAATTCCAGAAAACATTGTTGAGAAATATAAGGATACTATTTGTTTTATGGTTGAAATAGATACAACATGCATGGAGGCAGTTATACCTAGAACAAAGTGGATTCATCCACTTGGATATGAAGTAGAGGAACAAGTTTTAGAAGCATATGCTCAAGTATTGCTTTCTGCTCCTACTGACCCTAATGAGCCAAGATGGGGAGCTTATGAGGAGAAGACAAGAGAGATATATGCTAAACTAAACAACACAACAACTAAGAGGAAAGCCTCTAAGATTATGTATGAGATACTCAGAATTCATGGAGTAACATGAGAAAACCTAGACAAAACAAGGGAAGAAAAGATTTCTTTGGAAATTGAGAGTGCATCCACAGTGGAAGCTAAGTCTGATGATCCCAAGATGAGAAAGGTAAAGATTGAGAAGACTAATGATCCAAAGGATAACCAGGGTAAAATTGATGATATTAGTCCTGCACCCACTATTACAGTTGATGTTGAGTCCACAGATGCATCTCCTATGATACCCAAGAGGAGAAAATAAATCACCACAAGTCACCCTTCAACTAGAGCCACAAGAAGCAAATTGAAAAATGTGCAGCCACCTCCGAAAGTAGGATTCATACCTAGTCTTCAAGTGTTAAGGACTAGAGTAGTAGAAGAAGGAAGGCTAGATCAGATAGTCAAGTTCTATGACAAATATCATGAAATTGATAAGTCAAAGATTCATGAGATGCTGATCAAACACATGATAAAATTCAAGAAGACAGTTCTTGAATTGAAGACAACTATTCCAGATAAGGTATGGGAGATTATGGATACCTTAAAGAGACAAGCCACTGAAGAAGACTTCAGAATCAGGGAACAAACACTTGATTCCAATCTTCCAGTATGTTTTGTTGAAGAAAAGAAACTGTTATTGAATTTGGTGAAGGCACACTTAAGAACAAGATGATGAGAAAGAAGAAGAAAAGATGGAAGAAAAGAAAGAACAAGAAAAAGAAATAGAAAAAGTAAAGGTAAAAGAAAGTGAGAAAAAGGATGAAATGTCAATCAAGGAAAAACAAGAAGTGATGGAAAACACTCCCATCACTCCTTCAGTAGCATTGTTGTCAAGTTTGACACCTGACACATCCAGTTTGGACTCATGGAAAGAAGAAGATCTGATAAAATTTAGCATCCTAGCCATGGAAAAGGCCAAAGAAAAACAAGTGATGAGGAATCCCCTCCAGGTATAATCAGTAAACATTCTGAAAAATTTGTTGTCAGAGGAAAAGTAAGTGTCAAAAATACATTCTGTTGATGATGTGAGTACAGTCATCTCACATTTCAAAAGTAATTTCTCAAGCCTTGAAGAATCTACATCCCTAGTTGCAAAAGAAAAGTACCTAAAGAAGAGGTTAAATGAATTAATGACAAACTTTGCACTTGACCTAAGCTCACTTAAGACTGGTCAAGCATCCTTGAAAGAATTTGCAGATCAAGGAAGAAAAATCATTGCAGAATGCATGGATTAGGATAAGCTTACTGATGCCCACTTCAAGAAAATAAAAGAGGCGGAAGCTATGATTGAGAAAGTCAAGAGTTTAGTGAAAGACACATCCATAGATTTAAACATGTGTAATAATGTATACCAACATCAAATAGAAATATTGAGTAGGAAGAAAAAGAAATGTCAAAGATCAGGGCAAGGCAAACACAACTCAGGAATGCTCTTGCGCCCTCATTAGATATACTCAATCAGAACATCAAGGACATAGATGCCACAATGGTAACATATGATCATGGTCCTAAAATTGACTTGAAGAAGATGGAGAAGCTACAGTATGCACTATGCGCCCATCTACAAATAGTAAACTCTTTGATCACATTTTGGAAGAAGGAGATCCAGAACCTAAATATAGCATATCTGGATGTTTTCCCTCAGTAAGTATGTATAGATACAATTTTTGAAACACCTTTTTCATTAATGTCAAAGGGGGAGTTGTGTATAGAATATGGATCATAATATGTATAGGGAGATATAAGTGTATGTATAGATGACAAAAAGTTTTTTGTATTAAGGATAGTTAGCAACTTGGCCATATTCCTTTGTTGCCATCAATGAAAAAGGGGGAGATTGTTGGAAAGTTAGCTATACTGATGTATATGAATTAATATAGTGTTTTCATTATGGAAAAAAAGTCATATAGTAGTTTGGAGTCAGCGCACTTGATGAGAAGATCAGAAATTGGTTAAGTGTTGAAGATTGGACAATGTATAGAGTTCCTGCAGCTCAGAGCATCAGTGCACGTGCGTACGACTGAGTTATGGTATGCACCATAGAAGTTAAGTTAGTTAGACTATATTCATGCTTATTCTATGAGCACATGATTAGAAATGCAAGTATGGGAAAGATACAAGAAGTTGAAGTTGCACAGCTAGTGTGTGCCAATGAAGAACATAGTAAGCAGCCGACTGTTAGCATTTTGAGTTGCGGTTATAATCTAATGATGTAAAGGCTATGCACCTATTATAATTAGGTTTTTGACATATGTATATGTTTTTTTGTAAACATGCTTGAGCCAATTCATTTGGAAGCTTTGTATGTAATAGGCTAGTTGTTTATTTTGTATGCGCATATAACTATGAGATGCACCCATTTTATTTAGTATGGAAGTTGATAGAGAGTTGTAATAAGTAGAGAAGAAGTATGAAAAGAGTCTATAAGATGTAATAGGGCTTTGCAAGAGGTCAAAGAATCAACGCATCAAAGGAACTGATCAAACAAGCAGTGTCACAGTGACAGTTCATCCAACAGATATAGTGTGTATCTGAGATCAGAAGGTTGTAGCCTTGAACACTTGAGTAGTGAGCTCTAGGATAGTGCATCCACTCCCCTAACAGGGACTATTGTAAAAGACTCCTAATAGGGTCTGACCCTTAACAAGGTCTACTGTACTTAATACATTGTAAAGCAACTCCTAATTGTGTGTCTGAATTTTGTACCTGATCTGTAGACACAACACTTCAGTAAAACATTAGAGGTTAGTTGAAATTGAAATCGTGTAATAAATGAAAACTAAACTAATGAGGAAATTTACTACCTTCTAGTAGATGTGAGTATGTATTCTCAGATTATACCGAGATCAGTGACCTTAACGACACCTAAATGAAGGATTTGAATGCAAAATCTAGATATGGAATGAATGCAATTAATCTATTTTTTTTGGTTTTTTTGTGCAATTATGATAATGAAAACTTGATATGGATCTATGCTAATATGAAAATTGATATTCTAAATGATATGGATACTATGCAAAAACAATGAAAATCTCACAACAACTCGAATTCTCAAGATTGATTCTTCAGTCTCCAATTCGGCAGCGCGAGTGTGCAATTCGTGGATGGATCTCAAATGAAGAGTTGAAGCCTTAATTTATAGAAATCTAGGGCTTTGGAGGTGCATGAAAAAAAAGCCATAAATCACTCAAATAACTTAGGTTGATTTTTGAGTTATTTTTAAATAAAGGATATTTAACTCACAAAAACATGCAAAAGAAGAGTTCAACTCAAAATAGAGTTTAGATTCAATTGATAATTGATAGTTGTCTACTTTTCTTGATTGTGCATGTTTTATTTATGAATTAATTTAATAATAAAGTGATTTATTTCCAACTTAACTGATTTTGAAAAATAAAACAATTGATTTATGGGTTAATCAATCATTTTTCAAACTTTTATTCAAAAATAATATTATTAAAAATTGACAACTTGCTTTAATTAATTAAATAAGAATTTAATCAATTATTCATAGGATTTTGGATTTATTGTCAAAATTAAATAATACAATTTAGGAATAAATAGAATTAACTTCAATTAAACAATTAAGTGGTAGAATTAAATCTATTTAATTAAATATTGAGAATATTCAATTAATCAAACTTTAGGATAAATAGGATTTATCACCAAATAATCATTAAATCAAAGATAATTAGGATAAATAGGAATATTCCCTGATGCAAAATTTATGATAATCAATTAGGATTCGATGATGTTCATATGTGCCTTTGGTTAGGACTTTGATGTCGATTTCATTTGATTTGATGATGTAGGAGGTTAACGAACTTATAGCCCATTTTTGGGGTATTACATTTTTTCCCTCTTTGAATTGCTGTGCGAAGCATAGTGGTTCAAAGACAATTTGTGTATGATGTTGAAATTGATGTTTGAAATTGAAATTGATATGAGACAGAAGGTGATTGAAAGATTTGATATGAAGATAATAGGTCCCGAATGATCAAAGATAATGTTAACTATAACAACAATGAACCGATGATTGCGAAAAAGTGTCAAAACACCTGATTCCAAACCTTATGATTGTGAAGAAGTGAGTGACTGATTCCAGACCCAATTGTCCTTATATTGAATCACATTGGTATCACATATGAACCCTTCAGTTTCTAAAGAACCAAGGAAATAACACAATTGAACCGATAGTTGTAAAAACTGATACAATTTACAAGATTAAGAGAATACCAGATTGATATGGATCTCAATGAATCTGATATGCCCCGAGTGATGATTGATTTGCCCTGAGCGATGAGGTCTTTTGATGAATTAGCAACTAGATGTGGTTGTTGTCTTTATTATTGAGGAAAGATATGATTTTAGATTTAGATTACAGATTTTGAATGATATGCAATACCATGCCCCCTTCGGGATAAAAATTGAAATCTGACAAGAAAAGTCAATGTTATGGTTTAGGAGCATGTTAATTGATTTGAGAAGTGGTTATACATGTTCGAGAATGCGTTCTGCATCATTTGGAGGTCCTGGAGATGAAGTTTGATGAGGTTTGACCATGAATTGACCATAGTTGACCAAGTTGAAATGTCAATAGTTTGATGTAAGATAATCAATTAAGTTGAATTCTAGATTTCTGTGATGATAGAAGGTTGGTTATGCAAGTAGTGAATAATATAAATGATCTTAGATTTTGATTTTGATCCTGAAAAAGGATTCTACTTGCTGTTTCGTTGGATGGACCTTCGAGGTAGGTGTCAGCTCTTGTTAGATTTGAATAGGTGATTGAAGAATTGTTTGAGCATTTAAGTTCATTTAGCCATTGTGAGATCATGCAAACATGCAAAATGAAAAGAAACATGCAGAATTAAATGCAACCTAAGATCTAGGACCTAGTCACTGATCATGTGTCGGTCATTCTCATCATTGAATTTTTAGGTAACCGGATAAATCAATAGAATGCCCACTAGTTATGAAACCATAGACATATGAATATCAATTTGTATGCGCAAGAATCAATACAACACCCACTGATTATGAAATCATGGACATATGAATATTGATTTTATTTTCAGAATGTCAGAGTAGATATAAGCACCAAGGCATAAACGCTAGGATGACCTGAATATCATGTCCATTTTGATATTGCAATTTGTATAAGCATCAAAACATAAACGTTGTGATGACCAGAATACGCCTTGTGGTTCAAACACATCAAACAGTCAGGAGATCATTCTAAATCCAGTGTGAATTACCCGTAGTGACCCTTTATCATTCACATCCTTAGGCAAGATCGTGTTTCACAGTAGGAGGAAGAACTCACTAAAAAAGACAATAATTAGATCAAAATTCCTTGAATTTTCTAGGTATCAATGGTCAAGGTACGCATGGCCATCCAATTCAAGATAGAGGCTCTTACAGTCGGACACCATTTCAATCCAAAATTTCCAAAGTTGCTAGATTTTCACATACAAGTAGAAGATAAAGAAAATATTATGCCTCCTGTCCTCACTCTCTAAATCCTATAAAGGACATCATCAAAGAGCTCGAAAGGACATAATATGCAAAAAATCTCAATGCGAATTAGTAAGCATACAAGGAGATAAAAGCATGTATAAAGCACATATTATTTTCAGTTTGTGTTTGATGTTTGATTGCATTGTTGTTGATGCAAAATCCTTTCTAGAGACAAGATAGACTGACTGACTCTATTGAAGCTTCAAAGGACTCTAACTGGATATGATACATCTAAGATACATTGGAGGCCATAGGATATGACATTGATTGCCCCCAAGTGTTAAGCATTGATAGGATACAGACGCTTGAGTCGATTGGTGTACAAACCGACTTATTAAAAATAGGAATGCAGAAACAAACCGGGAGATATGAACAAACTAAAGCAAGACTGATAGCTGGGAAAGACCAAGATTGCTCTGATAGATGGAGCATTTTGAAACAAGTGGTGCCCATTTGCCGGGTTTTCACCATCTTGGCAGAGATTCTATTTTTGCTCCCAAGGCGCCTGTTTCCAAGTTTTCACCAAGGCACTTTTTTCTTTTTCTCATTTTTTTTTGTATTTTTCATTTTTTCAATTTTTTTGTTCTTTTGATATTTTTGACTTTTTTTGTGAATCATCAAGTCGCCTATTGCTATGTTTTCACCAAGATGGTCATTTTTTCAGGACTTTTTATGATTTTTATGATTTTTTCAGGAAATTTTACCATAGAGTGAATGCCTTAGGCGTAGAATTTCTTCAGATGGAGAATGTTGATTGATTCTCAGAGTTGTTCTCCTTCAGTCATTGAGAGTTGATAGGCACCATAGCCAAAGGTAGCAGTGATTACAAAGGGACCCAGCCAGTTGGGTTCAAACTTCCCCTTATGTTCTCTATGTGATTGATTTATAGTATTCTCTCTCAAGACTAGATCACCAACCTAAAATTCTCCGTGTCTGACTTTCTTGTTGTAGCCTCTAGACATCCTCTTCTAATATACTCTGAGATGATGATATGCTGCATGTCTACGCTCATCTAGTAGTTCAAGTTCTTGCAACCTAGACACTCTATAGTCATCATCAGTTACTAGACCATGCATTCTGATTCTTAGGGATGGGATTTCAACCTCAATAGGTAGTACCGCTTCAGACCCATAGACTAAAGTGAAAGATGTAGCCCTAGTAGGTGTTCTGATACTTGTTCTGTAGGCCTAGAGAGCTAGATTGATCATGAGATGCCAGTCTCTTCCTATTTTATGAACTGTATGATGCAAGATTTTCAATTGATTCTTATTAGAAGCCTTTGCTTGTCCATTCCCTTGAGGATAGTAGATAGAAGACCAATGTTGTGTGATCTTGAATTTGGCACATAGATCATCTAGGTCTTTATTTTTGAATTGTCCCCCATTATCTATGATTATGGAATGAGGTATCCCATATCTGCATATGATATAGTTCAATATGAACATAGATATTTGTTTTCCAGTTGCTTGTGTCAAAGGGACTGCTTCTACCCATTTTGTAAAATAATCTATAGCTGTGATTATATGGGTATGTCCATTAGAAGAATGAGGATGTATAGCTCCTATAAGATCAAATGCCCATTGGTGAAAAGGCCATTGTGTAGTAAAAGGAATGAGATATCTCCCTGGAGCAGGGATTAAGTTGCCATGTATTTGGCACTTTTGACAGTTCTTAGCAAACTTGATAGGCTCTTTCTCTATTTCAGGCCAATAGTACCCAACCCTAATAAGTTTTTGAGCTAGTGTTAAACCATTTGAGTGTGACCCACAAATACCATCACAGACTTCCTCTAATGCACGTTGAGACTCTTCTTGTTCTAGACATCTAAGTAGCATACCATCTAGACCTCGTTTGTATAGATCATGACCAATGATGACATATCGGGATGCATTACAGATAAGGTATCTCTTTTCATGGTGGTTGAAGGTATTGGGAATGATTTGGTCTTGGAGATAGGAAAATAGGTTTTTGTATCTGGATGAATCATGACCAACAACAGTGCAGATCATGCGGGTTTCAGGAATCATATGCAGGATAAGATAGTGCTTCCACCAGGAACTCGTAGCATAACTCATGTTCAAGCTGCTGTAATAAAGTAGATAGCATTGCCATTGCATCGGCAGCATTATTCTCTATTCTAGGAATTTTCTCAAATGTGATAGATAGGAAATACTTCTTTAGATCATCTACCATTCTCTTGTAAGGAATGAGCTTTTCATCTTTAGTTTGGTACACATCATTGACTTGATGGATAACAAGCTGTGAATCTCCATGAATGTGTAGTTTTGTTACTCTCCACTCAATTGCTATTTTCATACCATTCAAAAGGGCTTCATATTCTGCAATATTGTTTGTGCAAGGTAACTTTAATCTAAATTCTTTTGGGATTGAGTATCCTTGAGGAGTTATGAACAATATGCCTATGCCTGACCCATTTTGTATGTAGGAGCCATCAAAGAATAACTGCCATTCTCTAGAAGAAAGAGTCATGATAGAGGAATCTAGAAATTCCATTTGCATTGGTGTATCATCAATCATAGGTGCATCTACTAATTGATCAGCAATAACCTATCCTTTTATAGCTTTTCTTTCCACATATTCAATGTCAAATTCACTTAAGAGCATGACCCATTTGGCTAATCTACCTGTGAGGGCAGCTGTTCTTAGTAGATACTTTAGTGGATCAATTTTAGCTACCAAATGTGTGGTATGAGCTAACATGTAGTGTCTTAGTTTCTGTGATGCAAAGATCACAGCTAGACAAGCTTTCTCAATCATTGAATAGTTCTTCTCATATGCAACCAATGTTCTACTGATATAGTATATAGCTCTATCCTTTTTGTTCTCATCATGTTGTGCAAGCAATGCCCCCAGTGATGTATCAGTTGCGGACACATATAAGATCAATGGCTTCCCATGAATAGGAGGCATCAAAATAGGAGGATTTGATAGATACTTCTTGATATGATTAAAGTTGTTCTCACATTCTTCATTCCATGCAAAGGTTACACCTTTATGTAATGTTTTTGTAAAAGGTTGTGATATGTCTACTAGCTATGATATAAATTTTCTAATAGATTGAACTCTTCCTTGCAATGTCCTCATTTGACTAATATTATTTGGAGGTTGCATTTCCATGATAGCCTTTACTTTAGTTGGATCAACTTCAATGCCCTTTTTTAAAACTATGTATCCTAAGAGCTTTCCAGAAGTGACACCAAAAGCACACTTCTTAGGATTTAGTCTGAGACTAAATTTATCCATTCTATCTAGTATCTTGCTCAAATCATCTAGATATGTAGCCCTAATCATAGATTTTTCTAAAGTATCATCAACATAATCCTCCATAGTCCTATGCATCATGTCGTGAAAAATAGATGTCATAGCTCTTTGATATGTAGCACCGGCATTTTTAAGCCCAAATGACATGACATTCCAACAGAAGGTACCCCATGCACATGTGAAAGGAGTTTTCTCTTGATCCTCTGGAGCAATTTTTATTTGATTATATCTAGAAAAACCATCCATTAACGAATACATCTCAAAGCTCACAGTCATGTTCACTATCATATCAATGCTAGGTAATGGAAAATCATCCTTAGGGCATGCTCTATTTACATCTCTAAAGTCTGTGCATACTCTGATTGATTTATCTAGTTTTGAAATAGGTACAATATTAGAGATCCACTCTGCATATTCAATAACTTGGATGATTCTGGCTTTCAAGAGCTTCTCTAATTCAGCTTTTACCAAGAGTGCAACATGAGGATGCATCTTTCTTAACTTTTGCTTGATAGGTTTGACATTTGGAGCTATAGACAAATGATGCATTATAAGATTAGGAACCAACCCTAGCATATCTAAATATTTCCATGCAAAGTTTATCTTCTTTCTATTAGGAATATTGTAAATTTTTGCTTCTCTTCTTCTGATAAAGATTGTGCTACATGAATCAACTGTGGTTCTTCTGTTGTTCCCAAATTGATGGGTTGAGTGGGTTCAATTAGAACTAGAGATCTATCCTGTAAATGACTCGGAAGGACATCAAATATCTCATCCATAGGTGCCTCAGAGAGGTTTTCACCTTTGGATACATCTTTTATTTTTACTTTTGCAGGTTCTGAGACTGCCACAAAGTGGTTTTCACCCTCAGAACTCTTTTTCTTTTTCTTTTTATTCTTATTTTTCTGACTAAGATATTTGATGTCCGACTTTGTCATGCTAACGCTTGGTTCATTGATGGAAGTACTCATAGGTTCAACTGCATTGAGGTAGAAAGCAAGGGCATAGTCATTTGGGAAGGTATAAATACCATGGCTTGGATTTGTGGAAGTTTGATCAATAAGGTCTGGATATTGGATAGTCAAAGTGGGGAAAGATTGGGAGATAGTGTTTACGGATATGGATCTATCATCATTGGTCCTAACCTGATGCTCGAGTTCAAAGGTGATATTAAAACCTAAGACATTCAATTCATGAATAGGCTCAATGTCATTGTGGGAGTCCAATTCAGCCATAGGTGGATCAGACTCGATAGGTTCATCATTTCGCTCTAGACTTACGTTGTGTTCAGGTGCATATTGGTGAATAACATCAACATGTTTCTTTGTAATAAGCTCATCTTCTTCTAGAATGGCTCCCCATTCATAGTCATTAGATTCTTCATCTATACCTCTAGGAAATCTAAGGACATGAGTAAAGTCGGGATGAATACCCCAAGAAGGGTTACCCTTAGATTCTGATTTGAATTCATACTCATGAGAATCTATCTCTTTAGGAAATTTTTCATAGGGGATGAGTTCTGAGCTATCTGAATCACTATCTGATGGTTCTATTTCTTCTTTCTTAAGAAGAGGTTCTCCTAGTGTGATCTGCTCTATGACATGAGAACAATTACCTTTGAGATGAAAGGGCTTCTTTTTAAATCCTAAGCCAACTTTGTCTTTATTTTCTCTACCAGTATGTGGGATAGGTGTTATAAGAACTTCTCCTTTGAATCCTAGAGGTCCTTTACTTGGATATCCCATCTTAGCTATCAATTTATCTCCTGGGCCATATGACTTAGAAGGATCTTTTGGTACTACTGAGTTACTAGTTTGAATATCATGGGATTCAGATTCATCTTTGTATAGCCATGCAAGGAAAACTTCATCCTCTTCAAATTATTTCTTGGAGATTTGTTCTGCTACAAAATTCTTTTTATATGCCTCAAGAGGTTCTTTAGAATATGGTTTGGATTGTTTCAAAGATTGTCCATAAGAATTAGGTGAGATAAGGAGAGATGTCAAAGATAAGACTGACTCCATAGTATATTCTCCCATACTATTTTCTTTGATATTAACCTCTTTTGCAAGATCTTCCATTTTAGATGTGGATGCTTCTTTAGTTGGTTCAATGGAAGATTCTCTATTATTAGGCACAAGCTTATCTACACTTTACTTCAGTGTATTGCAAGTGATGGATATGTCTGTTGGAATAGTGACCTCTACTCCTTCATAAGGAAATTTCAAGCATTGGTGAAATGTAGAAGGAATAGCTTTCATCTCATGTATCCATGGTCTCCCTAGAATAATGTTGTAAGCCAAAGGTAGATCAAGAACTTGACATATAGTATCTCTGATAACTAGACCTCCTTTGATAGGTAAGACAATGGTGCCTTTAGAAGATTTTTCTTGTTCATCATAGGCTTTGATAGTTATTTTATTTCTAGGATCAATAGCCAATTCTGAAAATCCCAATTGTGTGATCAAGCTGTAACAACAAATGTTTAGGCCAATGCTTCCATCTTACTGCAGAGACGTAAGATGTCCAACCATAGTCTGGAACCTATCTAAACCAAGGTCATTAGGAACATTGGATCCGAGTAAAGATTTGTCTAGAATGGCTCTATGAGCTGGAGATATTCGAAGCAACTCAAACATGGAGGCTTTTGCATTAGTGTGTTGGAGTTGTTGAACAATGATATAAGATGTTGGCCTTGTATCTTTAGGATTGGAAGATTTAGAAGTAGCCTTCTGTTTGGAAGTGGAAGAAAGATTGAAGGGCATCTTAGGGACATTTGATGAATCTGGGATTTGTCCGTTCAGATGTGCTCGAGCTTGTGATCGAGTAACTGCGTTAGCTGAAGAATGATCTCTATCTCTTCGTACAATTGTGATGACATTGCAATGTTTATAGTGACAAGGTTCAAGCATATTGATAACAACATTATTTCCAGGGTAAGCATAATTGACCTTTGCCCCCATATTAGGTTGAGAAGATGAGACTTCTTGACCATGTTTCAAAAATGGTTCACTGAATGTTGTATGATCATTATTGCTCTTATGATTGTCAATGGTGATATCTCCCTTATCAATCAGATCTTGAATAGTATGTTTCAAGCGTAAGCAGTTATTAGTTTTGTGACCTTTACCCCAATGGAAATCATAGAATTTGTTCTCTCTCCACCATTTTGGTTTAGGTTTAGAATCAGATTGTCGGATCTCAGGCAAAGAGATGATGTTATTGGCCAACAGAGTTCTCATAGCTGATTCTAAATATTCTCCAAGAGGAGTGAATGTTCATTTATTATCAGCGGACCACTTTTTATACTCTAGCTTCTTTTGAGATGATTTAGGCACCTTTTGTTCTGAAGCTTTTATGGCTTGGGTACCAATAGTTAGATTGAAAGTTGGTGCCTTTGATGGAGCATGGATAGTATCAACAACACCATCTATGACAATGCCCTTATTCTTTTTCCAGTTTTTGTTCTTGTCTTTAGAATTGGATCCTGATTCATACTTGTCTTTTTGAAGTGTGATTTCTCCTTTTTTCACAAGTACTTTTTCAATTTTGATCGCATTGTATACCATCTTATCAAAAGATGTATGATCTTGCATTTGTAAAGGATAGTTGATCTCTGGGACAAGATTATTGATGAAGATTTCTAGTTTCTTGGTTTTTGGAATAGGCCTAGCATATAGAGAGAATTTCTTCATCCATCTTTTGAGAAATGTCAAGAATGGTTCCCCTGGATATTGTTTGAGATTGCATATATCAATCATGGTGACTGAATGTTGAATATTGTAGGAGTATTGTTGATAGAACAATTTGATCAACTCCTCAAAATTTTTGATAGTAGAAGGCAATCTAGAGAACCAGTGGATGGCTGCTCCCCCTAGAGATCGAGGAAAGAGATGCATCAGATAGGTTGGTTCATGCATGAACTCCATAGATTGTGTATAGAATTCTCTAACATGATCTTGGGGATCTGAATGTCCATCATACTTATCATACTTAGGCATCTCCACTCTTTTTGGGAATGGTGGCATGTACAAGTCTTTGTCAAATGGAAAAGGACATAGGGCCTCTATGGAGAACTCCTTGGGTTCCTTTTCTTTCTCAAGGTTATTAAGCTTGACTTGCATGGAATGCATCTGTTTCATCATAGCCGTGAGTGGAGTTTCTTCCTCATGTGTAATGATATCTTCAACATTAAAGTTGGGAGGAATTTTAGCTCCTTGATGAGCCAATTGTAAAAAGTATGCCTCTTTGTCTTCTTTCAAGAAATGCTTCATCATTTGTTTGAAGTTATCATCATTTTGATATTGAGCAATTTCTTCAAGTGTGGGTTCCTGATTTGCACCATGTTGAGATTGAGCTCTTTGAGAGCCCAATTTTTTCCCTGCTTGAGACATGGTGGGAGTTCTACCTAGGATAGATTGATGAGGAGTTTGCTGATTACCTCCGTGAGTTGATGGAGGAATGTAACTAGTTTTTAATTGAAAGTTGCCAAGACCATCGTCTTTGTAAAGACCAGAATTGTAGATTTTTTCAAGAGTTGGAACTACATGAGTAGACAAAGCTCCGGTGTTAAGTGCTTCTCCCAATTTCTTGTGAGAGGAAGCTCTAGTTTCCACCATTAACCTTAGGTGAAGAAAAAGAATATGATGAAGAAAAATGAAGAATGAATTGAATCAAGATGATCAGATGACACAACCTTGTCAAGGTTTGATTGATTGAAGCATAGATTTGACTTAGATGAGGGATACTATGCCCTGGATGTATGGGTAGATGCCCAAAAGATAGCAGACAAGATATCACAACACTTAGTCATTTTTGAAGATTGATTGAAGATTGATAGTTATGACAAGGTTTTGACACAAGATGATAAAGACTCAAATCGATTAAACAGAAGGCTAAATCAGATTCAAAAGGGCACTTTAGGAAAATGATTGGATTCTCAGTATTTGCTGCTCTATTCTTGACACAATGATTTGTTTGACAGATTCATGAAATAGGCTGGAAAAGCTGGGTCTTTGATAGTTCTGACAACTTTCTGAAAACTTTTTGAAATTTCTCAAATGACTCTTTGCAGGCTCGTACGACAGTGGATATAGCATGAAATGATAATTGACAAGCTTGTACGACAGTTGACAATACGGAAATTGATTTTTTAAAATGGCTGGCAGCAAAACTCGTACAACAATATACCTGATACCATACGATAATCTAGGGGTTATAAAATGACAATAGCTAAAAGTCGTCCGACTTTCTGACTTTACAAAATGACTGTTGACTCTAGAAAGGTGTTTTACTTCAATTTTTGCAAATTTTAGATTTTCAATTTTAGATTATCTGCAAATTTCAATGTCTAGATTTGAGGATTGTAATAGATTTCTTCATTTTTAGTAACCAGATAGATAAGCAAGCACACAAAACAACAAGCAAGTGATTTCAAGCATGTCTAAAAATAATGAACAAGGGAAAAAGAAACCTTGCACATGAACAATCAAGTGACTTATTTGTGCTAATCCTTAGAAGTGCTAATTGTGTATGTTCCAAAAAGTTTTGCATTAATGCACATATTCCTAGAAAATGAAAATTTGGCCTCACTAGGGTTTTTAGTAATGGTTTGATTCTACGACTTTCATGTTCCAAGAGGGAAAACTCCAATCCAGGCACACCGAGGTTTTGACACAGTTTGAGAACTTAATCTTCAGGATCTGCTAGGGAGATCTGATAGCCCAACAAGAGACCACACCTATGGAGATTTCTTCCAATAGGATATTTATATAGCGGTTGTCACAGCCATGGTGAAAATGGCTATTACTGCTTGAGGTTTTGTCAACATGGTTGACCCAATTAAGGGAATGTCCACTATGGTTAGCCCTCTCTAAAGGTGACTCACAAGATATACCACATGGAGACTAGTTCCAGATTCAAGGATCTAAGTTTTTGTTACTACCCAAAAAGGGAGTAGAGCATAATCCTCTAGCCTTTTCACTTTTAACCCAAACAAAGAAGACAGATTAATCTGACATGCTAAGACCAAGATTATCTCATAAAGATCTATGACATCAACCCCTTATGATCTATCAAGCTCTCCGGAGAGAGAATGCATCGATCAAAAGTTGAAGACACATGGATCTAGTGGAACATGAGACTCCCTCAGTATCCTCCCTACCTACAAGGGTTCCTTCATTGAGAAGAGTTTCACTGGAAACACACTCTCTCAAGAGCCATGAATAATGTTCATAGGGCCCATTTACTATGTGTAACAAAGATGCTGAAAGCAAATCTATGTTCATTTTTAGAGCCCAAATGAAATGTGTGATATGAAAAAGAAAGGCACTCAAGCTAGACATGCAAGATGTTCATTTTAATCCAAATCAAAATGTTATCAACTGAGAAGGTTACTTGAATTCCTCACAATGTGCTTAGTAGATTTTTACCTATTTTTAGCAATTCTTGCACTTTTTCCAATAAAAAACCAGTGAAAATCAATCAAAACAGGGAATTTCAATTGTTAGGGTTAGTTGTTAGTCAAAATCTGAAAACCAAATCTGACAAATTGCCTGAAAAAGTGAAATGACAATTGAATCCTAGCACTAAAACTCATACAACAATGGGTTACCTTCCAGATGATAGTTCAGAAAGTCATACGATAATGGGTATCAGATCACACGACAATCAAGATTCTAGATGACAATGGGTTTCTTTTTGTGCGATCCTTGATCAAATCAACTGTCGTATGATAGTGGGTATCTCCTGGTATGATTTTCTAACAAAACTCATACAAAAATTGTACGGACAGAGAATAAAAATTGTAGCTGGGAACAGAAAAAGATAAGAAAATGATAGAAATTGATAAAATTTGAAGGGAAACCCATTTCAGGGCCCCACAGTGGGCGCTAGAAATGTGTGTGTGAATTTTGTACCTATCTATAGAACACAACACTTCAGTAAAACATTAGAGGTTAGTTGAAATTGAAATCATGCAATAAATGAAAAACTAAACTAACCAGATGATTTACTACCTTCTAGTAGATGCGAGTATGTATTCTCAGATTATACCGAGATCAGTGACCTTGATGACACCTAAATGAAGGATTTGAATGCAAAATCTAGATATGGAATGAATGCAATTAATCTATTTTTTTGGTTTTTCTGTGCAGTTATGATAATGAAAACTTGATATGGGTCTATGCTAATATGAAAATTGATATTCTAAAATGATCTAACAATGATATTCTAAATGATATGGATACTATGCAAAAATAATGAAAATCTCACAACAACTCAAATTATCAAGATCGATTCTTCAGTCATCAATTTAGCAGCGTGAGTGTGAAATTCGTGGATGGATTGATTATGAAGAGCTGAAGCCTTGTAATGCCCCACTAGGGAACCTAGAAGAGCTTAACCTAAACATGCGACTGAGTTTGTAGAATAATTTTTTTCTTAAAGTTAACAATCAATAACAGCAAAGTGTCACAATGCGGAAGCAAAGCACAGCAAAAACAACTAACAAAGGTTACAACTCTCAAGGGTTCCTTGACGTAGATTATGAAAGAGTTAATTAATTAATATAAGATAAAGATATGAATCCCAAGTTTACATCTAAATGATAAATACAACATCATAAGCATGATTACATAAATACAATTGGTACCATAAGGTAACCATAAAATAACCATCCATTGCACAAGTCGCAGGGTATGTGAATACAATAACTAAAAAGAAATACAACATGATAACCTTGAATATCTGATACAATGATACAAGAAATAAGGAAGAACAAGAAAGAACAACTGCAACATGGATCATTCAGCCTCGGTACACGAACATCAGAATCTCAAATGGTAAAAGAATCACTACCACCCGACCTCGTGAACCTAAATGGTCCACTCCCACCGTGCTGAGGAGATAACATCAGAACCCACTTGGATAACAAATAACAACAATCCAAGGAAGAGGTCTTGAAAGCTTCTGACTCAAGGATACCAAAAAGTGCAACAAGGTAACATACTCTACCAGAGCATACAATACATGTAGAAAACCTAAGATGCATACAAGAAGTGTCATCACATAAGCCAACTCTAGGGTTATCTTGGTAGTCCCTTCAAACCCCAGTTCCCTAGTGACTCTATGTGGTTATAGTAACCTCTCGTGTAGACAAGGTACTACCTATGCCATATCTAGTCCATATAGGCAGCAAGAATCATCTCAACTCCCATCCTAGTCAAACTCAATCAGGAACTCAGGCATGGGTGAGGCACACAATATCTTATTAGGTTCATTTTAGATTCCCAATGTTTATTAATTATCACTTATTAAACTACTTGAAATGAGATCTCCTGGTAGCCACTTCCAGGCTCTGGCACCAATTCACAAGCCACTTCCTGATATACACTTAGATGACCTACTCTAGGGTTTCACATGAACATTAAGAACTTTGAGTTATCACAACTCATGAATCTCTACAACTAGATTCCACATGCAAGACCATAAACATGCAAAACCAGATACATAATAAAACAAGTTCATCAACACAATAGAATATGCATGGCAACCAAACAAGATAGATTAAACATTTAAAACCCCACCTCTGGAATTACATCTCCTAAAAGCTAAATTAATGCTACCCATACTAGTAATCATGAAAAGAAACCAAACACTCCAATAATAAACACATCATTATGAAATTCTCATAAAAATAATATTTAATTATATAGCATTCTTCTTCTTCTTATTTTTCTTATTCTAAAAGAATTCTCATGTACAAATTTTATTTATTTCTAAAAATAGAATTTCTAAAAATAGAATACCACTACATGCAACTGAATATATCTTCCTTAAATAACATGCACTAAATATATCTTTCCTAAATAACATGCAACTGAATATATCTTTCATAAATAACATGCAACTGAATATCTCTTCATTAAATAATATGCAACTAAATATATCTTCATTAAATAACATGCAATTGAAAATATCTTTTCTAAATAATGTATGCAACTAAATATATCTTTCATAAATAACATGCAACTGAATATATCTTCATTAAATAACATGCAACTGAATATATCTTTCATAAATAACATGCAACTAAATATATCTTCATTTAAAATAACATGCAACTAAAAATATCTTTTCTAAATAACATGCAACTAAATATATCTTTCATAAATAACATGCAATTGAATATATCTTTCATTAATGACATGCAATTGAATATATCTTCATTAAATAACATGCAACTAAATATATCTTCATTAAATAACATGCAACTGATAACCACAATGCTATGCTACTCAAACAATCAATACCAGCAAGCACAAGGAAGACACTTTCTACAATTTCCTACAAAGATCCGAAATAGAATAACCATGATAAAATCAAAACCTATGTCAAATCAAAATTATACAGATTCGATGATGTCCAGAATGAAGAAAACAGAATCCAAGCTTTTCGAAGAATTCTCCCAAATCTGTCTCCAAAATTCCTCCTCCAAAACCCTGTGTACCAAATAATGGCCAAAACCCCCAATACTTAAAGAAACTTCCTTTCTCATGCATAAATTCAAACTCAACTCCTAGAGGGTTTTGCATGAAGATGAACTTTAGTTCACAATTCAACTAAAGTCTCCTCTTCACTTTGACTTTAGTTGAAAACACATAACCAAACTTCAACTTGAATTACTAATTCAATTACATTCAATTATGAATATGCAACATAATACATTAAATTAATTAATAATTAAAACATTTAGTTAACATAAATAACACATGCCAAAATAACCTTTAATTTAATAAATATATATTTTAATCACACAAGGGTTAATTTCATGATTAAATATTTCAAAGGTGAAGATATTTAATTAATTCTCATTAATTAAATATTTCAACCACACTCAATAATTGCATATAATTAATTTCCAATTAATTTATGCAACAACTATATAATTAAAAAAAAATAAAATCAAACTAAATAAATACATTTATTTAATTACCATTTAAATACTATGCCACAACTAAAAATAGAATGATCTAAAAATAGAAAACACACCAAACGCCACAAATCAAAGAATCAAAAGACCTAAGAACCCATATTCAAACTCAGGACATAGGTGTAAACTCTTGCCAATTGGATGAGTTTAGAAAGGTGGAAACACAAAATCTTATTCCCTACTTTAGGACAATATTTGTCTTAGGTTAGGATTTGGAACTAAATATTATCTCTCCTCTTTTACCATTGAGATTAGCGATAGGGCACACTCATCCTGACAATTCAGGAAAGTTGATGTCCGGTACCTGCAAACTTGCATAAAAGACAAGCATGTACATATATAGATATAACAGACAATGGCGACGATTGGCCGATCGTGTGGATCTCGCAAGCAAGTAAATATGACTCTGTCCCTCAACCACATCAAGAACATCAAGCAGAAATATAAAGCATACATCAACACCATACACATGCAAGTATGGGGTAAGTATATTCATAAGTTTTAATGATTCCTTAACATATCTTCTATCATCTTAAAATAATCCTAACATTTATAAAATTGGACTAGGGGCGGGGTACTACAAGCCTTAATTTATAGAAATCTAGGGCTTTGGAGGTGCATGAAAAAAAGCCATAAATCACTCAAATAACTCAGGTTGATTTTTGAGTTATTTTTAAATAAAGGATAATTAACTCACAAAAACATGCAAAAGTAGAGTTTAACTCAAAATAGAGTTTAGATTTAATTGATAATTGATAGTTGTCTGCTTTTGTTGAATGTGCATGATTTATTTTATGAACTAATTTAATAATAAAGTGATTTATTTCCAACTTAACTAATTTTGAAAAATAAAACAATTGATTTATGGGTTAATCAATTATTTTTCAAACTTTTATTCAAAAAAAATATTATTAAAAATTAACAACTTGCTTTAATTAATTAAATAAGAATTTAATCAATTATTCATAGGATTTTGGATTTATTGTCAAAATTAAATAATACAATTTAGGAATAAATAGAATTAACTTCAATTAAACAATTAAGTGGCAGAATTAAATCTAATTAATTAAATATTGAGAATATTAAATTAATCAAACTTTAGGATAAATAGGATTTATCGCCAAATAATCATTAAATTAAAGATAATTATGATAAATAGGAATATTGCTAGGAATATTCCCCGATGCAAAATTTATGATAATTAATTAGGATTCGATAATGTTCAAATGTGCCTTTGGTTAGGACTTTGATGTCGATTTCATTTGAATTGTCGATGTAGGAGGTTAATGAACCTATAGCCCATTTTTGGGGTTTTACACATCTAAGGTGTGACCTTTTCTTATTACTGTCGAGCCTATGGTATAAACAACCGCCCTTAATATCTTATAATATATACTATAATTTATATTATAATTTATATATAATATTACATGTATTATTATTATATGGTTATTATTAATAATTAAATAATATCAATGTTATTAATATATTATTAAAAGAATGTTTAATTAAAATAGCATATATATAATGTATATTATAATATATACTATAATATATATAATATTATGTATAAATTATAATAATTAAATAATTATGTTTATTAAGATATTAATAATGTTTAATTTATTAAAATGGCAACATTGTTGAATTACTATTTAATGATTAATAGTTCCATTTTAATACAATTATAGAACACATACACTTTGTAGGATATTTAATTGAGGGACATTTATAAATGGGAAGAGCTTGTACTGGTGTCTTGAATAGCATCACTCTTTTAGAAAAGGATAACCACTCGTGGGTCTAATGACTAACCCTGCATCTCAATTTATCCAAAATTCATTGCCAAATATATTTGTGCTGAGACCCCAAAATCAGGGGCATCCCAAGATACAATAGAGGAAGAGAGCCAATCTAAAACCTTAGGATTATAGAAATCCTATTCTGAATAAGATTAGGAGTATTTATGAAATATATGGATGACTTGTCTTCATTATTTTTTTTACCAGAGGCTTTCAAGTAGATGTCCAAGGATCTCCTAAAATTCATTTCTTAACTAACTCTAGCCCTTCCCATCAAACCCGTTTCATCAAAAAATTGAATATGGAAATAGGGAGGTAGAGCATCACTCTAACTCCATTCTTGAATCAAACCTTGACATAGTTGTGAAGTAATATATCTGCCCAATCCTTCTACCATGATAATGAATAAATGGGGGTACATAGGGTCTCCTGTTGAAGTCCCCAAGAAGCATTGAACAGCTCCGAGGGCTCACCATTTATAAGAACTGAGAAGGATGTAGAAGTCACACAAATAAGAACCCAATTCACCCAAACATTGGCAAAACTAAAAGCCAATAGGGTTTTCTATAGAAAGTCCTAGTTTAGTCTATCATAAGATTTTTCCATGTCAAGCTTAATGAATAGAGCTTTGTCCTTGGAGGTTTCCATTGAATGAATAGCCTCTATTGCTATCACAATGCCATCCATAATATGTCTTCCACTAATGAAACCACCTTGTTCCTTAAAAATTAGGGTACCAAGGAAAGGTTAAAGCTTTTAAACAATCAACTTAGTGATAATCCTGTAGAACACATGGGTGATCCCACAAAGTTGTGTCCCACTTTTTGGGAAGAAGAAAATCTACGTCGAAGCAGAAAAAGAAATTTTAGAGTCTTCGTGCAAAGTCAACATTTTGTGTGAAGTAGGTCGACCACTTCGCATGAAGTACCCTATGTGGGGGGCTTCGTGTGAAGTACCCTGCATAGGGTACTTCATGCGAAGTAGGGTCTTCGTGCGAAGCCTCTATGACTGGAATTCTTTATAAATTTTTGGCAATTCATTTTTATTTTTCATTTTTACTATTTGGATTTTGTGGACCCCAGGGCTTGGATTGAACCTGTGACATCTAGTATGACATCAACACCTCCCGAGCTTTTTCAACATCTTCATATTTTTAGTAGCATCGGCTACACGTATTTTTCTCATTTTTTATTGTAAATTATATGTTTTCTATTTATTTTCGATAGTTATTTTTTTAAAATAGTTTTTTATTTGTAGAAATGTTAGAAACTTGTAGTTAAATATTAGAAAATGTTAGAAAATGATAGTAGAATGTTAGAAAATCATACTTAAATATTAGAATATGTTAGAAAATGTTAGAAAACATTAAAAATCGTAGTATAAATGTTAGAAAATCATAGTAGAATTGTTAGAAAACGTTAGAAAATATTAGAAACCGCAGTATAAATATTAGAATATGTTAGACAATGGTAGAAAATCATAGTAGTTTGTTAGCAATTGTTAGAAAATATTTACAAAACATTAGAAACCGTAGTAGAAATGTTAGAAAATGTTATAAAACATTAAGATCTTACAGAAATTATTAATTTTTTTTTTAAAATTTCAAGTTTAAAGTTAGTAAATATTAGGAATCTCTCTCTCACCTATACATGCATTTTTAGTAAAGTTAGTAAATATTAGTTAGTTATTTGTTTTAAATAATTTTTAGTTTTTAGAAATCTTAGAAAATTGTAGTTAAATTTTTGAAAATGATCTAGTAGTATGTTAGAATATGTTTAAAAATTGTAATAGTATGTTTCTAGGACCCTTATCCCTCCCTTACGACATATTAAGACACTTAGGATCTCTCAAGACCTTATAATACATATTAGGATGTCCTATGACCCATTGATGTACTTGTAAGGTTCCATTAATACATATAAGGACTCATTGTTTCCCTCAAGACTCCTTAAGACATATTAGGATGAATTAATGTAACCTATGATCTCTTAGGAGCTATTATGATGCCTACAACCCCTTAAGACATTCTAGGACCCCTTAAGACCCACACGACCCATTATTATATCTTAAAATGTCCTAGGACCCATTCATCTATCTTAGCTTCTATTAATAGGTATGCGAACTCATCGTTGCTTGCAAGAACCCTTAAGACATACTAGTATCAATTAATATAACATAAGATCCCTTAGACCACTTATCACATCTACACCCCATTAACATTATTGGACCATTATACATCCCTTACAACATTTAAGACATATATGACCCCTTCAGATCATCAAGACCCATTAATATATCTTAGGTTATCCTAGGACAGATTTATGTATCTTAGATTCAATTAATACATACGAGTATCCACTAATGTAACCTAGGACACCTTAGGACCTCTTATGTTACCCACGACCCCTTATGACAGTCTAGGACCCTTATCCATCCCTTACACTATCTGAAGACACATCTAGGACCCATTGTTTCCCTCAAGAAACCTTAAGACATACTAGGATCAATTAATGTAATGTAGGATCCCTTAGGACCACTTATTGCACCTACGACCTGTTAACATTCTAGGACTCTTATCTGGATCTCTTATGAAATCTTAAAACAAATATGAAACCTTAAGACCCCCAAGACCCATTAAAGAATCTTAGGATGTCTTAGGACCGTGCTTAGACCACTTCTCACATCTATGACCCATTAACATTATTGGACCATTATACATCCCTTATGACATTTTAAGACATATATGACCCCTTCGGATCCCCAAGACCCATTAACATATCTTAGGTTGTCCTAGGACACATTTATGTATCTTAGATTCAATTAATACATACAAGGATCCACTAATGTAACCTAGGACCCCTCAGGACCTCTTATGCTACCCACAACCCCTTAAGAGAGTCTAGGACCCTTATCCATTCCTTACACTATCTTAAGACATATCTAGGACCCATTGTTTCCATCAAGAAACCTTAAGACATACTAGGATCAATTAATGTAATGTAGGATGCTTTAGGACCACTTATTGCACCTACGAACCATTAACATTCTAGGACTCTTATCTGGATCCCTTATGAAATCTTAAAACAAATATGAAACCTTAGGATGTCCTAGGACCCATTGATGTATCTTATGTTCCATTAATACATAGAAGGACCCATTGTCACCCTGAATACCCCTTAAGAAATACTAGCATCCCTAAGGACCTCTTATGACACATACAACCCCTTAAGACATTCTAGGACCTTTATCCATCCCTTACAACATCTTAAGAGACATTAAAATCAATTAGTACACCCTAGGACCCTTAAGACCTAATAAGACCACTTACTTGACCTAATAGGACCTATTAATATGAATTAGTACATCCTAGAACCCTTAAGACCTAATAAGACCACTTACTTGACCTAATAGGACCTATTAATACCAATTAGTACATCCTAGGACCCTTAAGACCTAATAAGACCACTTACATGATGTAATATGACCTATTAATAGCAATTAGTACATCCTAGAACCCTTAAGACCTAATATGACCACTTACTTGACCTAATAGGATCTATTAATACAATTACTACATCCTAGGACCCTTAAGACCTAATAAGACCACTTACTTAACCTAATAGGACCTATTAATACCAATTAGTACATCTTACGACCCTTAAGACCTAATAAGACCACTTATGTGACCTAGTAGGACCTATTAATACCAATTAGTACATCCCAAGACCCTTAAGACCTAATAAGACCACTTATGTGACCTAATAGGACCTATTAATACCAATTAGTACATCCTAGAACTCTTAAGACCTAATAAGACCACTTACTTGACCTGATAGGACCTATTAATACCAATTAGTACATCCTAGGACCCTTAAGAGCTAATAAGACCACTTACTTGACCTGATAGGACCTATTAATACTAATTAGTACATCCTAGGACCCTTAAGACCTAATAAGACCACTTACTTGACCTGATAGGACCTATTAATACCAATTAGTACATCCTAGGACCCTTAAGACCTAATAAGACCACTTACTTGACCTAATAAGACCTATTAATACCAATTAGTACATCCTAGGACCCTTAAGACCTAATAATATCACTTACTTGACCCATTAACATATCTTAGGTTGTCCTAGGACATATTTATGTATCTTAGATTCAATTAATACATTCGAGGATCCACTAATGTAACCTAGGACCCCTTAAGACCTCTTATGTTACCCACGACCCCTTAAGACAATCTAGGACCCTTATCCATCCCTTACACTATCTTAAGACACATCTAGGACCCATTGTTTCCCTCAAGAAACCTTAAGACATACTAGGATCAATTAATGTAATGTAGGATCCCTTAGGACCACTTATTGCACCTATGACCCATTAACATCCTAGGACCCTTAAGACCTAATAAGACCACTTACTTGACCTAATAGGACCTATTAATACCAATTAGTACATCCTAGGACCATTAAGACCTAAAAAGACCACTTACTTGACCTAATAGGACAACTTACTTGACCTAATACCCATTAGTACATTCTAGGACCCTTTAAGAGTATTAGTACAGTCTAGTATTGTAAATTTAAGTATAATTTTATATATTTAGATATTTGTTTCCATTTTACACGTAGTTATAACATGTAATCAACTACTTAATTGTTAACACTTAGCTTTCACTTGTTATGTATCTAGATGGCCACTTAGGATGCACCTCAAACTCTTGATATACAAAGCATTTTTCATATTGCTGACACAAAGATGGCTTGACTTAGAGAGTCCATCCATACATCTTCAAGAAATAGCATATACAGAGATACTTGTGTCAGTATATTGACCAGTTTGGAGGAGATGACTGCTAGATTGAGATCTCACTCCTCCTTCATGCCTCAAGTAGTTGAGACTATGTTTTGAGAGTTGAGGGCTGAGGTCTTAGGCGATGTTTCCTTGGAGATGGTTCAGAGGCGTATCCCCAAGGAAACCATCAAACAAGAAGTTTTCCCACATTATGAGGGGAAGACCAATGTGAGGTCATATCAGGTCACACAGTGTGTCATTCCTCATATTGCATGCATGATATACCCTCGATGTCTTGCAGCACATGGTCTTTATCCTAATAATGACCAAATTCTTTTATATTTTTCACAGTAGTTCTATGTTGAGTTCCATTTGGGACTCATGATCAACTATTTAGATCTTCCACCATATTATGGTTAAAGGCATGGTAGGGTTGCAGACCACAATTAGTATCATAGGGTTGATCGAGTTGTACAGCCTCATAGATAATTGGTTGGGCACAAGACTCTGGTAGTGAAACCAACTATGGCTGCTACTACAGATAGATTCGTCATTACTTCTTAGAGGAGAGTAGTAGACAGTATAGGAAAAATTTCTTCTGCAACCATATCCATCACTTCAGATTCAATGGGCAGATACATTTTGACTAGACTGAATAGAGCCAGATCATCTTCTGAGGCTTCATCTAGTACTACTACAGGTGTGACTGATGAGACATATAGAGCTATAGGTCTTCATATACTTGCAGAGATACGAGCACTTTCAGGTCATCATAGTCATTTAGATATGGCCCTTTACTTTATGGAGGATCTCCTGTAGGTGTATTCTTATATTGCTAACCTGCAGAGGATCCCAGTACATTCAATCAGGGATGTCATCGGACTTGCATGGGGTCCTGTAGTTCCACTGACATAGGATGCACCATGTAGTCAGGCACAACATAGTGTAGAGCACTGGACACCCACAAATCACTCTACAGTTGTAGAGCTAGGTATACAAGTTGGAGATGTACACATTACCACAGAGGGTCTAGAAACATTTTATAAGTAGTTACATGGGTTGGGTCAGGTGGAAGTTGGCACTGATGTTGGATCATTTATGGATATTTTATTACATCTTGATGGTTCAGGCTCTACATCACTCCCCTCCTAGCTAGTGTCACCCCTACACTCCTCATTACTAGAGAGGTTCAAGACTGAAGGTGGTGTGGATGATGCAGTTTTAGTTGATGATATGATGGTGCAGTGTGCTGATGATCCTCCTTCTCCTGAGACCTAGGTATATAAAGTTTTCTTTTCTCTTTTCTTAGGAGTTTTAGTGAACAATTAATTTATTGATGTTTGTTCAATGTATAATATTTTGCAGGCATAGTTAGCAAAGCATGTTACCTCTAGTGTGGGCTTAGAGCATCTTCATATGAGAGATCAATTTGATGTCACACCTACTAGTGGTCAGGTAAGTTTTAAATATATACATGTTTAAGCATGCATGTGTACACATGTATTTATACATTTCAAGTACTTTACATAATATATATACTATGCACATGTATATAAGCAACTGTTGTACTAAATTTGTAGGGGTTAGTTGCTGCTTCACAGCCAGAGGATGCTTTTCATAGGAGAGATTTAGTAGATGTGACACCTATTAGTGGTCGGTTAAGTTTTAAAAATCAGTAGGTTTAAACATGCATTTATAATATTTTAATTGTTTTAGATTATTATTATATATACATGCATTTATATTTGCAGGGATAAGTTGTTGCCTCACAGTTGGAGGATGCTCGTGGCAGTTGCGTAGAGGGTCACTCTATTTGCATGCACCTAGATGGCTCCCTAGTTTAGGACATGTTGCACTTATCTTTTATTTGAGACTCATTATATATGTCATTAGTATATGTTTGATATTTTTAGTTTATGATTCAAGGCATATATTTGATTAGAGACATATTTGATTAGAGACATATTTGATTAGATACATATATTTGATTTGAGACATATATTTGATTAGAGACATATATGATTCGAGACATATATTTGATTAGAGACATATATATTTGATTATATAATAATATGATTTGATTAGATGGTTTTATTTTATTAGATGATATGATTTGATTAGATTTGATTAGATGGGTGTAGATTTAACACATGTCATAAGTAAGCTAACTCATTTCATCATTTTTTTAGTTTCTTAAGGGGATCTAGAATTAATATCATAAAAAATAACATGTTAATACATTTAACTAATGGACAATAACTATTCTAACTAATTCTAGAACTAACACACATGTCATAAGTAATCTAAGTAATTTCATCTTTTTTTAAGTGTCTTAAGGGGATCTTTAACTAATAAGCAGTCTTAAGGGGAGGTCTTAAGGGGATCTAGAATTAATATCATAAAAAATAACTAGTTAATACATGTAACTAATGTACAATAACTATTCTAACTAATTCTAGAACTAATACATGTCATAATTAATCTAACTGATTTCATCATTTTCTAGTGTCTTAAGGGGAGGTCTTAAGGGGATCTAGAATTAATATCATAAAAAATAACAAGTTAATAATATAACTAATGGACAATAACTATTCTAACTAATTGTAAAACTAACACACATGTCATAAGTAATCTAACTAATTTCATCATTTTTTAGTGTCTTAAGGGGATCTTTAACTAATAAGCAGTCTTAAGGGGAGGTCTTAATGGGATCTAGAATTAATATCATAAAAAATAACTAGTTAATACATGTAACTAATGGACAATAACTATTCTAACTAATTCTACAAATAACACACGTCATAAGTAATCTAACTAATTTCATCATTTCTTAGTGTCTTAGGGGGAGGTCTTAAGGGGATCTAGAAATCATAAGCATCATAAAAATCATTGAATAATCAAAGCATACATAATATCTTTAACTAATATGAAATATATAAAAATCATTGAATAATCAAAGTATACAAATAAAATTCTATATATTAAAACCATCGAACCATCAAATAGGTCCATCATATATCAAAAAATTATAGTCCATCATATGTTTAAATATATAAACAAAGTATAATGAAATTTAATCTAGAGATATCAAGTAGGTCCTAACACATGAAATAGGTATACATATTATACTTTTTAGACCAACTCAAGTGGTTCAGACCTTTCATGGAGAACATGTAATATTCTATCACGATCCTCACTATCTAGTCTCCACTTATGACGTCCACATTGAGATTTAATTGTATGGAGACAAATGGATGTGGAAACTACTAGGTGACTATATTGAAACACCTTATTGTCTGGTTGGTAATCAAAAAGTGAATACCATGTTGAATTACTTTGATTTTCTTGAAATATGTTCCCTCTAAAACAACTGGACCCGCAGGTCACAAATTTTAACAATATATAAATTCAAACAAACTAAATTTGAAATTTGTTAAAAGTTTGAAATTTAAAATTTACAAATTGAGTTTAATATATTGATGTAAAGAATGTACAAACCTATGGGGAAAAAAATTCCATCACTTTCTTTAGGTTCAAGTAACTTCATCCTCTTTGCAGTACAATGTAGTAGATAATAACCAACTCCTACATTTCCATGCTCAACAATCACTGCAAAGACATCTCCTACACAGTAAATTTATATATACATGTGTGAGATGTTAAAATTTACTTATTTCAATCTATAGATCTATCTATCTATCTATACATGCAGATCAATGTACCATATAATGTGAAATATATATACTTACCAATTTTGACCAATCCTAAGATATGATCATAATCAGTAGAAATCAAAGGGACATCATCAAATTTTTCATGTTCATCTCTATCAAATGTATCAGTAACAACTAGTGGTACTAGATTCCATGTGACTACATATCCATGGTCTTGATTGATACATTCCTCATAATTGTCAGCAATGCAGTGATAACAAAAGCATGAGTAGTCCCTAGTGTTCAACATCCAATTGCGACAATTCGTACTCATAACTGAATGCAAAGATCGTGTCTTTTCTATCCTATTGCGACCATGCATAATTTTTCTATCCACACCTAAACAAATGCATATATAATTTACATTCTATAAATATAATTTGAATAAAGAATATCATGAAAAATTTAAACACTTTCAAATAATTTTAAAATGTGTTCATACCTTTTATCTCCCAAAATTTTCTGTGGCACTGCCTGAGTCAATCCTAATGATGTTTCATTCTCATTTGGTGTGAAATGTGTCTTGCACCATTCAACCACATCATGTGTATTTCATATATGAACTCCCTTATAATTCATTTAATACTTTCGTATAGCACATTTGATGCAAGCACTAACACCATCATGTTCACCTTTTCCATGTCCACTCTCAAAGAAACTCTAGACATGTGGTATGTTTTCATTACGATGATATCTACATAGTGCATAAAATGGTCTTGATGATTTGAATTATGCAGCACATCCATCTGACCAAACATAATCTTTATCAATTTTTATACCTCTTTCTTTCAAATTTGCAAAACACATCTTGAAGCAGTGTTCTACATAATGAATGTCATGCTCTCTATCATCACTTATATAAAATTGATATTCCTTCTTGATGACCCGTGCTTCAAATGTGCTTTGAATACCATCCAAATCTAATTGTGCGTGTCAATAACACACAAGTAACATAATAGTAATTTGATCTGAAAAAGAGTATTCTGATTGAATTGCCTTTTGATGAACAAATGAATAATTTTCTGCAAAATCAATAACTGATACAATAGTTCCAAGTGGGAAATTATCTCTCAGTGTTTGGAATTGTTGTGCTTGCCACTTTGCAAAAAAAACATGATGAATGTAGGGTTGAATCAAATTTTTAAATTTTTCCATAAATACTCCAACATTTATCTCCTCTTCAACATATTCTAACCTTTTGGATTCTTTCCCAAATTTTGTTTCATTCTTTACATATTTGTAACTCTTGCAATTTACCATCTTTGTTACATCAATATTTTCATTTTTCAAAGGAAAAAGAGACAAATCAGCACATGTTGGACATATTCCTTTTATGCAATTTATTTTTCCAACTACATCATCTCTTTTGTCACATAAAATGGATGAGATGAACTCACTTCGTCTAATAGGAGGAGCATTTCCAAAATCATAAGTGTCTTCTACAAACTTTTGAAAAACCTGATAGTGGAGATCAAATTCAATATGATAATGACAACAAAAAGTTTCAAACACTTTATTTGTCCTCATATAATATGGCTTCAATATTTCAAACAATGTTTGCCCAATATTTATATTAGGATTTTAACTACAAAATGACACATACATTTCATGTTGTGTTGTGTCCAACCAATGTTTCATATGATATTCATATTGATTAGCTGAAATTATATGTCTAATAACATCTCTACTATTTGATGAAGGATGTGTATTATCATTCCAAAATAATGTGACCAAATTTTTTATTCCTTCATCAATCCTCTCAGAATGAGGAGCTCTGCACATGATTGCCCAATTGCCTTCCAAGGTGCTATCATCCAAAAGTATTCTCCTATTAACATATCATGATATTGTTTTCCTATTAAAACCAAACTGAGATGAAACTGAAGATATCTGTCTTTTTCATCCCATAGTGTTACCTACAATGGATGTCAACATAACTTTTCTTGTAATGGTCTTATCTTTAGTTCGAGATCACTTCCCTAGCTGGTTCAAACATTTCCTAATATTTTCAATCATATTAGTTTGCATGTCAAAGACTTTTCTCTTCTTTGATGTTGTGTCTATACCAAATAATTTTAATGCCCCTTCCAACTTTTTATTTATAAGTACAAGTGAAAGAAATTGAGCTTGTTCAAGTATTTCAAAATTATCAAATTTAACCAATATTTCTCTTGCTATCATATTCATTGATCTCTTCTTAGCAAGACTTAAGGGTTGAACATTAGCAAGTGATCTCAAATTATCCACATCCATTGTAAGTAAATGATCTAAGTTTTTATAATTAATATTTCTCTTTACAGTTTGAGCTAAATATAAAAGTTCATCCATACCAGTAGGAGCACATGATCTTGATCCTTCTCTAACATCTATTGTTTGAGCTTCCGTAAGAAGTGATCCCGACCCTTCTTCAAAGTGCAATTCTTCGACTTGACTTGACCCTCCTACTTCATCTTATCTTTCAGCTTCTTTAGTTTTATTATAATATGTCAATGCAGCTTCATGATTTCTTTGTTCAGTACCAGGTGACCTTTTTCTAGAAGATTTACTTTGTCTTCCCTTCTTGTTCACCATTTCTTCAAGCTCCAAAAAATGTCTTCCACAAGATCGCCAATAAAAATTCTCTCCTTCAAAAAATACTTTAATCTAATATTTCTCCTCTCCAAAATTATGCCTTTGAAAAAAGATAAATGGCAATCCTCCTCCAAAAAAAGCCTTTAATAATAGAAAATGCAATTTTATTAATTGCAATTCGGTATAAAATAGAAAAAAAATGTTTTAGTTTTATACCATTTTAAATTTTTTTTACAAAATAAACTCAATAGCCAACTTTGCTTGAAGTACATACTTCACACGAAGTACCTAGACAAAAAATCTGGCAGAGTGTTTCTTTGCCAGACTTTTCACTTGAGAGGCTTCGTGCAAAGGGTCTTCACATGAAGACCCTCAAGTGTCTTTGGGCAAAGGGGGTCTTCGCGTGAAGACGCCAAAACTGAAAATTTTCCCTCAGAAAATAAGTGAACTTAAAAAAAATGGTCTTTCGAGGACTGAAACCAGGACCAAACAAGATGGTTTTTTCAGACATACAATGTCAAATGATGCTATTCAGAACAAGCTTTCTAATGAGTATAATTTTCATACATATTGAGTTCATTATCACTTTTAAATATTACTTTTTAACTAAACATAGGTTGTTTGGTCATTCAACAACCCATCTCTTCCAAACTTCGGGAAAAATAGTAAATTATAAAATATATGTAGGAAAAGAATATTTGTGTTACCTTTCTATGAAAAAAATAAAAAAATAAATTTTGATATACACAGATCAAGTTAGAGCGATCCAAGTGACCTTATGTCTAAATTACAGTTACTGTCACTTTAGAACTTAATAAACTATGAAATATTGACCCAAAATAAATAAAAATAATTGAATCCTTTAGATATTGAAGTTACAAATATAATCTCAAAATAATTACATCGTTATCATATTCTAAAAAAAAAGTTATGTTGATCCAAGTGACAGTAAGTCCTTAAAAACATAGTTTTTTCATACAAACGACTTTTCGAAGGAGAAGGAAAAATGAATTTTTTTTTTTAAAAAAAAAATATATTTAGAAACTAGAAATAAAATTCTAAAAGACTCTAGTTTACATCATCTTTAAATTCCTAATAGTTTTGCAGCAATAGGTGCCGAAACTGAATTTTTTTTCTTAGAATGTTGATCTTTGTGTCAAAGTTGGCCAAAAAGTGGGACTCACTATTGTGGGACCACCCACATCACATAATTCAATAGGCATAAATTGGTCCAAGCTATTAGCCCCACCTTCTTAGGAATGAGAGACAAGAAAGTAGAGTTCATAGACTTAAGAATTTTATTTTTCTGATGAGATTCATGAATAACATCTAAAAGATCATATTTTATGATCTCCCAAAATTCCTGAAAGAACTCAATAAAGAATCCATCGGGGCCTGGAGCCTTACCTTTTTTCATATGAAACACAACTTCCTCTATTTTTAACATCAAAATGGGGTGTATGAGAGCCTTGTTCAATTCAGCAGAGACTAGAGGAGGAATACAAATCAAAATAGACCTCTCCTCCATGGCTTCAAGGTCCTCTTTAGTAAAAATATTTTAAAGGTAGTTGGAAGCCTCCATAAAAATTTCCTCATTAAATGAGAGAAGAATCCCATCTTTAGGTATGATATATTAATAGAGTTCCCATATCTCTGAGCCTTAAAAAAGTTATAGAAAAAAGATGTGTTTTGATCACCTTCCTAAAGAAAATCAACCCTGAGATTTTTGTTTCCAAAAATTTCCTCACGCAACTCCCATTCTTCTAAATCCTCGAGAGCTATGAACTCAAAAATATTGAGATCATAAGTCATCCCATGATCCCTAATCTATCAAGTGACATCATCCAACTTGGACTGAGCTTCCATCTTCTACCCTTGAAGATTTCCAAAATATTATTTATTCCACTTCTTGAGCATGTATTTCACACATTGTAACCTTTTTCCAAAGGTATAAATGGCCCATCCATGAGTAGGCTTCCCTTCATACCACCAGTCAACCAAAAGATCCTTTAAGTAGGATGATCATGTATCCACATCAATTAGAATTTGAAAGAAGGGTATTTTGAGGTTCTAAATGAGGTGATCAAAAACTTGATAGGTCAGTGATCTAAACCCCTCCAACCAAGAATTTCTAAATTGATGAGCCACTTTTTACTCATCCAGTAGAACAAGACTAGAAATCTATCAAGCCTTTCTAAAATAGCCTCATCCCCACTCCTCCTATTATTTCATGTAAAGACACCAATAACTAGCTTCACACCAATGATATTTAAAAAATCAATATTGTCTCTAAAAAAAGTTGAAGAGGGGTCAAGCCTGTATACCCACCTCATTTTTTATCCAAGATAGTAACATCATTAAAATCACTAGCCAAAATCCAATGGAGAAAATGATCTAGGAACCAAATGAAATTGATATGTGCCCAGAGATTTGACTTATCCAATAAATTACTAGGAGCATAAATGCAAGAAAAAAACATCTTTCTCTAGTTTCAAAGCTAGATATGACCATAGAAAGAGAAGACCTTCGAGAATTCCACAAGAAGGGGGAGATCTTATTCTAGTTCTAGAAGTGAGAAACACCCCTGGAACTCCCATGAGCACCTACACCTTGACATTGGCTCTAGGACTAGACATGAAGAGCATAATCGGCCTAACCATCCTCTAAAATCTCAGTTTCCTAAATAAAAAAATATCAGGAGACTAAGATTCAATTAATTTGTGAATCACATTTTGTTTAGGGATGTTGTTAAACCCCCTTACATTCTATGATAGCACATTCCTTTATGAGGATGAGAGAAGTGGGAATCAATGAGCTTCATAGACCCCGACTCAACCAGATTATCACCAATAAGCTTCACCATTTCATGATCTATTTTCCATCCACTCCGTAGGGTTTTGTCTAAGGAACCCTTTTTAAGGGATTTCTGCTATAGGCCTAAAATAGGTGGAGCTTTGTTACTCTGAGAATTTGAGACAACCATAATAGAAGAAGGAGAAGAAACTATCCCAAATGCACCCTCTGGAACCTATAACCCCTTGAGATCCTTATTGTCCTAAGGATTGGGGAGGCAAGTTCATGACCATCTGCCCCTACTAATGATCCCCTAAGGAAGAAATAAGATCCACTTTCCTTGAAGCCTCATCATGATCCATCTATTGTACTTGGGCACCCAAAGACACTTCACCCAAAATTCCTTCCTATTGGATCAAATCATCAAGAGCACCAAACTTGTTAATAGTGACTTCATTTTGTCTATCCAACCATGTTGTCTTCTTTCCTCTACCTCTATTGCAAGATTTAATAGGAATAAAACTCTTCTTATTTCCAAGACCATCAACCATATGTGTCTTCTCCTTATCCTCTCTAAGAACAGTGTGAAGATGATAAAACAAGTTAACAGTGAAGGAGATTTATTTCTTGGACATCTCCAATGTAAATGACCATATTCATGAAACTTTTTGCATCTAAATGGTAAGCTCTCATATTCCACCTATTGGATCCAAGAAGATGTACCCAAATAGATCTCCATAGAGTCTGGTAATGGATCATTTAAGTCAACTCCAACATAAATGTGACCATAAGTAATTACTTTTTGATCCTTAGTTTGTATAGCTGAACCCACAGGTTGACCAAGAAACAACAAAACTTAGTGAAGAATATCTTCCCTCAAGAATTGTAGTGGAAGCCTTGGCAGTCTAACCCACATAGGTACTCAAGAGAGGAGCTCCTTTGCTGAGTTGAAGCCACTATGCTAGGGTTTGATAAAGAGTCCCACCTATTTGAAGAAATGAGGGACACCTCAAAAACACTATTCTTATCAGTCGTGTTGGAGAAAATAACTAGAAAGCCATTATTAGCAGCTAGAAGTAACTCCATATTCCCTTCAAGGTTCCAGACTCGGCTTTCCCACAACTCTTAAACAGGTAAAGAAAGACAAAGACCCATGAACTTACATATGATACATGATTACACCAGTATTCGACATCCTCTAAAACTTGCTCAAGATGAATAACCAAAAATGGATGATCTTGAGATCTCTCCAAACAACCATTCACTTTTTTCATTCAAAAAACCTCTTTTGTAGAAGAATCTCCTTGCCCCGATTGGGGTTTACCTATATGCTCCTTTGCACAAGCATGTGCCGATGAAGATGGATCAACCATTTCAAGATCTCCAAAGGTTATCGGAGAAGGACACTTCCCTCCATTTCTCCATGAGAAAAGAGAATCTTGCAGAAGAAAAATGATGAGATGGGGTTGGTGATCCACACCCCAAACCCCACACTCCACCCACGGTGGAAGCACAGGGCTCAACCATTGGCACCAAGAAGAATATGAAATGGTGGAAGAAAGCCCAAACACGGGCTTGCAACAGAAAATTAAAAAAAAAATTCAAAAATTATTAATCACACCCCCTGCAGATGGCAACAAACCTCTCCCTCCCAGCGAACGCACAGCACCTCAAAATGACTAGCCACCAAATTGAGCTAGGGCACTTGGCTATGTCATCACAATGCCAAGAGAATTTCTACAGAATTTGAACTTCTCTCGCGGTACAACCTTGTTGAATGCATCAGCTGGATTGACCTTTGTATCAATCTTCTCTAACTGTAATCTTCCCTCTTCAAGAGCATGATAGATGAAGTGAAATATGGTTTCTATATGCTTTGTGAGACTATGGAAAGCTGAATTTTTTTCCAAATGAAGAGCACTATTGTTGTTAGAGAATAGAGTAAAGGCGGATTGTTTAAACCTCAAATCTTCGAACAATCACTGTAACCATATCAGCTCTTTAGCTACCTTAGTGAGAGCAATGTATTCATCCTTGATAGAGGAAGGAGAAACCAATTTTTTCTTTCAAGAAGTCTAGCTAATCGCTGCCCTAGAAAAAGTAAATACATAGCCTATTGTTGACCTCCTTGTATCTAAATCTCTAGCCATATCAGAATTAGTATATTTGCAAATATAAGGGGCCTTACTATTAAAACATAAAACATGAGAGGAAGTGCCTCTCAAGTACCGAAGAGTCCATTGAACTGTTATCCAATGAGTTTTACCTGGATCACAACTCCCATTGCATGAGCAATGTCCAAACACGTGCTAACCATGGCATACATTAAAACTTTAAGAATGTATTTTGCTTGAGATAACTCAATTTCTCTCTTATGTCTATCTCGGATTATATCCAGCCCAAGAATCCTCTTCGCTGCCCCTAAATATTTCATGGAAAAATGAAGAGCCAAATGTGTCTTCATCTAATGAATGACTCTCATACTATTACCAGTAGTCTACGTATCATCAACATACAATAGAAAGATCAAAAACTCACCAGTAGGAAACCTTTTGTAGTAGACACATGGGTATGATTCGTAACGAGTAAAACCTTGCTGAGTCATGAAGTTATCAAACTTTAAATACCATTGGCATGAGGCTTGCTTCAACCCATATAGACTCCTCTTTAATCTGCAATATAAATGTTCCTACCCTTGTTTTATAAAGCCTTCTGACTATTCCATATATAACTCTTCAACAATGTCCCCATGTAAAAATGTTGTTTTGACATCGAGTTGCTCAAGCTCAAGGTCCCATGCTGCTGCCATGCCTAGTACCAAATGAATAGTCTACATTTTAACCACTGGAGAAAAATATCATTGAAGTCCACGCCCTTTTGTTGAATGAATCCCTTCACTACTGATCTAGTCATGTATCTCTTTTGACCTCCTTCTTCCTCTTTTATGCGATAGACCCATTTATTTTTCAAAGCTTTACGGTTTGGTGGAAGAGGAACCAAATCCCAAGTCTGATTTGTGTGTAAAGAATCTAGTTCATCTTTCATGACATCCATCCAGAACACTAAATTAACATCAGTACATGCTTGTTTAAATGTTTGAGGCTCTACCTCATCAGAACATAAAGAAAATAATAGTTCATAGTCATCAAACTTTTGTGGATGTTTTCTTTCTCTGGTAGACCGTCATAAGTTAGAACCTTGTATGATTTTTGAGCTTGAATATCACTAGAAGTTTGATCATGATATATAGTTGGCTCTGGTCAAGCTTGTTGTTCATTAATAGCACTCTGTGTTTGTCCATAACCAAAGGTGATAGGCTCATGAATTTCCCATGGCAAGAAAAAAGGTAGAGGCTGCATGCTTGGAAGAGGAGTAGCAACGTGGTAAGTAATAACAGGGGAAGCAGTTGTCATAAGGGGTTGCATTGGAATGATGCAAGGTAGGGATTGGGTAGTAGTGGTTTGTCCAATAGTGCATGAAGGTGTAACAGTAGATGGGTGAAATGTAACCTATGGATCTCTCTGCACATTATTGCCATTGTTAAATAAATCAAATTCAATAGAATCATCGGAAGTAGTGTTCTGATTTTGCAAACTTGAGAAAGACTTCTCATTGAAAACAACATCCCAACTGCGAATAAATTTCTTTTAAATGGGATCCCACAGTCTAAAACCAAAGTGATCTTCACCATACCCCCAAAACATATATCTCTTGGATTTGAAATCATGTTTTGTTCGCTGCTCTTTAGGAACATGCACATAAGCATCACAACCAAAAATATGCAAATGATTAAATGAAATTCATTTCCCAAGCCACCTCTCTTCTGGAATATCAAAATCAAGATGAGATGAAGGAGCATAATTGATTAAATAAATAATAGTATTACATGCTTCTGCCCAAAATTAATTCCCCAAACCAGCATTAGACAACATACACTGAGATCTCTCCAAAATAGTTCGATTTAACCTCTCAGCTATACCATTTTCTTGAGGTGTATATGGGATTGTTTTAATCCTCTGAATACCATGATCTACACAAAAAATGTCAAACTCTGAAGAGCAATACTCATCACCATTATCCATTAGTAGACATTTAATTTTCTTCCCAATCTAATTTTCAATGTTTGCCTTGAAAATTTTAAATTTTGTAAATACCTCTAATTTCTTATTCATCATATAAATCCAGACTTTACGAGTGTAGTCATGAAGAAAAGTAACGTAATAATTTGCACCACCGATAGAAGTTACCTCCATAGGACTGAAAACATCAGAATGAATGAGCTCTAATGGAGAAGATTTCTTCTCATGACCCGTCCTCACAAAACTGGTTCGATTTTGTTTTCCATAAAGACAATGTGCAGATATCTCCAAATCAATTGATTTAAGACACAGAAGTTGATCTCGTTGAAGCATAATTTCAAGACCCATTTTGCTCATATGACCGAGCCTCTTATGCTAAAGTTCGGCATTGCTATCTGCAACCACCATGGCGGCTCCCACTTCACCATTGCACTCTAATGTGTATAAACTTCCAGTTTTCTACCTTTTAGCTAAAATTAATTGACCTTTGGACACTTTCCAAGAAGCGAGATCAAAATTGACATTACAACCTTGTGTATATAACTGATTGACTGAAATCAGATTACACTTAAGTGTAGGAACATGCCTAACATCTTTTAGAACCCATTTACTTCTATTTTTCAAAGACAATAAAATATCCCCTTTGCCGACAATATTACACTCTTTGTTATCCCCAAGAAAAACTTTACCAAACATACCTTCGTGGTAATTTGTGAAAGCACTCTGACATGGAGTAGCATGAAATGATGCACTAGAATCAAGAACCCACAAGTTTGAATCTGTGTCATCGGCTACAAGTACCAAAGCTCCATCAATTGTAGCATTAACGCCGTCATTGATAACATTATTTTGAGCCTTCTTGTAATTCCAACATTGCTTCTTTGTGTGCCTTGGTTTTGCACAAAACCAGCAAGTGCCATTTCTTCCTCTCAATTTTGAGTGATGATTCGATCTACCTCTTCCATTGTTATTATTGTTTCTCCCTCTCTCACGACTTCTACCTCTATTGCTTGTGGTCACACCTGGTAAAGCATCACTAGAACAGGGTTCTTGAAGCTTCCTTTGCATGTCTTCACTAAGTAGTGTGGTTGCAACTTCATCAAATTTCAGCTTGCTCTTGGCTGCAACTCTAGTGCTCACAGCCATTACTACGCCTTCCCATCTATTCAGAAGTGAGCATAATAATAAGATTGCATTTATTTCATCATCTAATGGGATACCAACCGAAGTCAGCTAAGTAACTAATGTATTGAACTCGTTGAGATTATTTGAGATTACTCCTCCTTTCATTTTTAGATTGTATAACTTTTTCATGATAAATACTTTGTTCGATGCTGAAGCTATCTCATATAATGAAGATAACTTATCCCACAGCTCTTTCATTGTCGGCTCTGTCGAAACATTGAAGAGCACATTGCTTGATAGAGATAAGAAAATTGTCACCATTGCCTTCTGATCGATCTTCAGCCAGTCTTCATCTGATAAAGGCCCTTTACCCTTGGTTTTTCCAAGTAATGCGAGTTGCAGATCCCACTTGATAAGCAAAGATTCTATCTGCACTTTCCATAGCTTGAAGTTCTACCTTGCAAATTTTTTGATCTTCCATTTGTCTGCCTCATCCATTCTTCAACGATTTCCAAAATAAAAAAATGAGCTTTTTGAGCTCTATACCAATCGTTGAAAGTAATTGCAGACAAATCAATTAAAAATAGACTAGAGAATAAAAGATTAAAATACACAGAGACAGAAACATAATATTTATAATGGTTCATTTTGAAAGAACTACATCCACTCTTCAAACAGGGGCATATTAGATTTATTATCACAGTTGAATATCCAATTACAACAGCTTCATATTTTATATTTTTATATGCACACACAGAATAAACTATATTTGGACATCGCAGTCAAAGTCGAAGATGAAACGGTTTAAGCATCCTACGAAACAGGCAGAGCGGAAGGATTGGCCTTCACAGACTCTGACAATGTTTTCAGGAGGCAGACCCATTACACGGAGGCCCTAGCTCGTGCCTGATCGCCACACAGCGCCATCCAACTTTACTCCAACATTCAAGCTCAAGTCCATGGTTTAGTTTTTTCCAATACCACCTATACCACTGGCGTACTATCTCTTTTCATGCGATACAAAGCAACTTGTCTATTTTCAACGCCATTGCAAAGCACACTGCATGCTGCACGTCACCAATACCTCTGAAATATTGAACTATTCCTGTGAATCTCTAAATACTTCAAAGATAATATCTGCTCACACTGCGTGCGTGATGTCCCCATTCAATAGTTTCATTCGTTATGCTCATGTGAAATTCATTTTAATCGTCTGTGTAAACCATGCCCACTCACAACACCTGCGTGAGGAATGGATGAGTCGACTGTCATTTTAGCCTCATACATAAGGGCCCATTTGGTTGCACCCCATAACCAGATTATGCTGCCCATAACCTAGTTATGGGGTGCAATTCCCTATTTGAGAACGCTTTTACAAAATGAGAATGTGAATTTGCGTGACCCCATTTCGCCGAAAATGTGGATTTTGAAATTCCACCTCAGGAGGTGGAATGACTTTTGAGTCCACGGTTTTGTTGACAACTAAACAAGATTTAATCTTTCTGTCGGGTCCGGGCAACTCCACATATTTGGACTTCACATCATTTTTAATCTTTCCGTCGGGTCCGCAAATAACCACATTTTGATGCAGCCATTTCCACGGTTTGGAAACAGCGATTGCCGCGCATTCATGTTCATCTGTGTGTTCGGCTTTGTGCTGCAGTGTTCGACGCTAGGGTTTGCAGTGTTTCAGCACCAGGTATGAAAATATCCATCTCCGTTCTTGCAAAAAATTGACGCTAGGGTTTGCGAACATTTTTGTTAGTTGTTAGGGTTTGTGAACATTTTATTTACCCTCCATCCTTATCCGCGACTTGAGCCCACGCCTTACATTTTGGACACAAGCGTTCAATGTGGCTGATGTAAACTTTGTAATGATCTGCATTATTGAGTACTATGTGGTATCAGTCTATTGGGTACATTTGTCTCGAGCTTCAGAAAATGGAAAACAAGTCTGATAACATTTTCTTTAGGACTTGTATTCTGACTTTCTGAATTTTTTTGATGAAATGAGATTACACACTCCATAGAATGAATGATTATAATTGGGAATCAAGTGAGAAAACATTCATTCCTGTAAACAGTTGATGTTTGTTTTGTTTTGGGCAGACTTCTTACAACTTGTTTACCAAAATAACATTCAGTATCCTAAACTGTTAATCTCTGCTTCAACAAAATCAATTATCAAATATTTATTTTAACTAATCAAATTTCAATTAATTATAAATCATCAAAACATATAACCTACTCATTGAATCAGCAGTTTTGTTTCCATTGAACTGGTGATGAAGATTCGTGTAGATGAGTGAGAACCCACAATGTGGTCAGGTGTTAAACTCTTGACTCCAATCATATTAGTATAGATGGAGTGAAAGGCGAGGTTTTATAATGGCCTCCAATGGAATTAATTTGGGCATTATGAGCCCAAGCCCTTCTGTCATATCAATTTCAGCTCCCTGTGGAGCAAACCACTAGAAGCTCTGAAGCAGCCGGCCCAATGTATGGCTCACCACAATCAAAGCCAAAGACATGCCAGGGAAAATTCTTCTCCCTGAACCAAATGGAATCAATTCAAAGTCGCGTCCTTTCACTTCAATCATTTTGCTACAGTTTAGAAAATGTTCGGGAATGAATTCCGTGGGGCGGTCCCATACAATGACTGTCAGGTATACAATGACTGTCTCCTGAATTGATGCCTAGCTCCTCTAAGCCATTGTTAGTTTGTTTTGAACAAAGGGCATAAAATCCTTTGATTGTCCTCTGCTTCAACTGCATGCAAGGCATAATTTTTTTTTGTAATGCATTGTTATTCTGTTTTCCACCCCTACACAAATATTAGATTTATACTGAGATATCTCAATAATCCTATCCCATGTTTAACTATATATATATATATATATATATATATATATATATATATATATATATATATATATATATATATATATATATATATATATATATATATATATATATATATATATATATATATATATATATATATATATATATATATATATATATATATATATATATATATATATATATATATATATATATATATATATATATATATATATATTTTCATTCAATAGGTAAACAAACTAACAATGGCTTAGAGGAGCTAGGCATCAATGTTTGCTAAAATATCAGATGTTGTCAGGTACCATCAAACAGAGTCAGTCATTTCCTGGGCAAATATTAATTGCTTTAAAATATCAGGCGAGACCATAGAAGAAATTAGTAAAATGAGAATTCCAGTTTTAAATTTCTAAGGTGTGATTTTTTATCAAGTTGGCAAACAAAAAGACACAGATTCTTGGATTCTCCTCAGTCATACATCATAAGCTAGTAAGCTCTCCAAATATCCAATCATACATCATTTCAATTCAAAATAAGCTCTCCGAAACAGAAAGATGAAGAACATCTATGAATTATTCTTAAAATTTGATAGACAAATTACTGTTATACAAAAATAGAAAGAAAGAAATCTTAAAATTTGATAGACAAATGACTATTATACAGAATAAACCAGACAAGTATTCTACTTGTCTCTAATGAGCTTTAGGTATAAGATGTACTAAAAGACTGGTAAAAAGTGCACTGACAATACAGGAAAACATGCCAAAATAGATAGCCAAAAGAGACTATCAATATGAAGGATGTCCTGAAGATAGTCTCAAAGTATCATCTTTAGGGTGACATGGGTTGTGGTAAGCCAATTGAATTATCCTAGCAAGAAGGATATTACTATATGATCTATTTTAAAAGCAATAAAAAACACAATCTATAGAAACATAATAATAATCTATGCCTCCAAATCTGTAATGAATACAAGGCAGTTCTATGTCTGTGTCAAGCCCGGAATAAGATGAATTTTATGTGCATGGAATACTAATCTTCTATAAATCCTCAAAGAAAGCACAACAGGTACATGGTTCCCATAAAATTAGTGAGAATATTTGCTGCGTCTGCATTTGAAAGATGAAACTTCTCAACCAAGTAAGATTCTCTGTAATTAAAATAAGTTTCTCCAATAGCAAGGACCTTGATGATGCTCACTGTCTCATAGATGATCATTGATGTTGAGACTTGTATGAGATCCTACAAAGGAAAATAATTAGAATTTTTTTTCAGAATTTGTTGAATTTTTTAAAATGGGGTTTAACTCCAAAAACGTGGAGTTGCCCGGACCTGACCACCAGATTAAATTGGATTTATTTGAGCACATAACCGTGGATTTATTCAAATGAGGACATCCCTTCATTCAGAAATGATGGGCGCTGTGAGATGTCCTCATTTTCACAGGGATAGTCACAAATGAGGACAACCACTGTATAGAAAACATGATAATGTACAGTCACTATAAGGACAGTCACAAATAAGGCCATCTTACAGTGACTATACATTATCATGTTGTCTTTACAGTGACTGTCCTTATTTGTGATTGTCCTTGTCACAAATGAGGACATCTCACAGTGACTGCCCCTTGTGTAATTGTCACTTGAATGTATTGCCTATTATCAAGAAGAAAATCATTTGCATGGTTCAATACCAATACATTCAAGTAGCAATTACACAAGGGACAGTCACTGTGAGATGTCCTCATTTAGTGCGTCTGATTACATTATGTCCTCTCTAACATAGTATTGGATGATCGTACATTACTATCTATTCCTTCCTAGGGACATAGATTAACTTGACACAAAATATGCATTGTCTTTTCTATTCCTTCCTAGGGACATAGATTAACTTGACACAAAATATGATCGTACATTACTATCTATTCCTTCCTTGTATTTTCTCTATATAACAAAGTACAAATCATTGCATAGGAGAACCTCATCTATAACTTCAATATGCTCTTAAAGCCTTATTTCCTTGATTAGGATATATCAAACTACTTTATGCTATTCTATGTTTTGCTTGATAGGAAAATCATGAAGTCTTACATATAAGAGGATTTTCCTTAATAAACTCTCAATGCTACAATCTTTATCCACCACATCTAGGACATCGGTACGTATGTATACATGTATGTATGTATGTATGCCTGTATGTATACATGTATGTATATATGTATGCTTGTATGTATATATGTATGATAGCAATTTAGATTAGATGATCATGCACAGTGCTTGCATCTACATAGCTAGTCCTCATTGTATCTATATAGGTATGTACTCTTGCATTGTTCTTTATGGGCTTATGATCCTAACCAGTTGGTAGTCCTTGCTGTATTCCATTTACTATTGCTTGCTCCCATACTTTGTTTCTTGATATACAATCATGTCTGACAATGTTTATGTTGTCCACGTTTCAGGCCACCAATGGATCCTGACGATAGTATACAAGCGTATGCACAAATACTTAGGAATACCACATACACCTGGATTATCTCTTGTCTCTGTGCCTTGGTTGTTGTGCTCAAACTACTGCAAGCTGAAGAAGGTAGCAATAGAGGGAAAAGAATCCGAAAAGGCAATTCATTTTATAGAGAGATTGTTCACTCTACTCAAGTTGATTGTCATGATCAGATTCAGATGGGTCGGGTTGCCTTCTCTAAACTAGCTATGATATTGAGGCAGAGAGGAACATTGAAGGATAGCAGACACTTGACAATAGATGAACAACTAGTGATGTTCCTCCACACTCTTGGGCACAATCTTCAGAACCGCAAGATTGCCCATAACTTTGGGCACTCCGGAGAGACAGTCAGTAGGTACTTTCACAAGGTATTGACGAGCATCTTAGCACTTCATGGAGATTACTTCAAACCGCCTGGACTGGGCACTCCTCCTGAAATTACTGGGAACCCCCATATGGTTCTGTACTTCAAGGTGCATTGTTTGGTCTTTTGATTATGTTGTTTGGTACAGTGTTCCCCACCATATCAGAGGCTGATTTTGCATTTTCCCATACACCATATTTGATAGGACTGTGTTGGAGCTATAGATGGAACACACATCCCAATAACTATCGAGATTGAGAAGCAGAGTAAATATCGTGATAGAAAAGGGAACCTGTTGCAAAATGTGCTCGCTACAGTTTCCTTTAACTGCATGTTCCAGTACGTTCTTGCCGGTTGGGAAGGGTCTGTTGCTGATAGTCATGTTCTAGGTTCAGCTCTGACTAGAGCAGAACCACTTGAGGTTCCCCTCGGTAAGCCAAATCATAGTTTAATGTACTAAAGGGCACACTATGTATTCAGTCCTAACACTCTGCTAACGCTCTACAAGAAAATATTATCTAGTGGACGCAGGATATCCGAATGCCCCTGGATTTCTCACTCCTTACCGATCTACACGGTACCACTTGAAGGAATTTTCAAGAGAAAACCCAATACAAAATGCCAGGGAGTTGTTCAACAACTGACATGCCTCTCTCAGAAATGTAGTAGAACGCACCTTCGGTATTATGAAGTGGCATTTTCCAATCCTGAGACATGCAATGACTTATGATATCATGACACAATCCTATATTGTTTTGGCGTGTTGCATACTTCACAATTACATCACGGAAGTGGATGGCATACTTGAGGTGGAAGTGGAAGAGGAGGATGATCATGATTGTGGTGGGGTCGATGTGCCAATGTTACAGACATATGGCTTCTCTCAGCAGGATAGACATGAGTGGTCACAGTTCCGGGATGACCTAGCGAGTAGGATGTGGGAAGACTATAGACATAGAGAATAGCTGTACTTTCTTGTTGGTTAATGATTGTGCAGTATAGTGGTTTCCTTTGATATTTGATGTATGGTTGTATGGTTTCCTTTTGATGACATATGCAGAGATATTGATGTATGGTTGTATGTTTTCCTTTTGATGGATACTTGATTCTGACAATGCCTTGTATACATGATTCTGATTTTCCTTTCGATGTATGGTTGTATGTTTTCCTTTTGATGTATGGTTGTATGGTTTCCTTATACTATGCCTTGTATACATAATTCTGATTTTCCTTTGGATGTATGGTTGTATGGTTTCCTTTTGATGCATGTTGTTTGGTTTCCTTATGCTATGCCTTGTATACATGATGCCTTGTATGTATTTATCTCCTGACATTGATAGCCATGTGCAGACTACTACATGGCAATGACTAAGCTACTCATGAGCATTGATGGCAGTGCTCAAGACCCGATTATGTTGGAAGAGCCTTCGTCCAGTAAGAAAATGATCTGGACCAAACGTATGGAAAGGGTTTTCCTCAATTTCCTCATTGACCAAGTCCACCTTGGCAGAAAATGCGAAGGTGGCTTCAAAAAAGAAGTGTGGGCTGCCATTGAAAGGCAGTTCAATGTGGAGTTGACTATGAACCTAAGCAAAGACCAATTCAAGAACAAGCTGAAAACTTGGAAGCAAGGATTCAATCTTGTGAGAGATTTGAGGAGCAAAAGTGGCTTCGGTTGGAACGAAGTAACGCAGACTGTGGAGGCAGCGGATTCGGTCTGGGACAAACTTTTCGAGGTAAATTTGTCTTTTCATGACTTTTATATCCGCTCTCTTAACTATGCAAATCTGGTTTTTGTTGTGCATGTTGTTCTGATAGTCCAATGCACATTTTTTGGTGTTTGTGTAGTCTCAAGAGTACAGGTCAGCTAGGATGTTCAAAAGAACATCTTTCCCATACTACAATGACCTTGCCATAATTGTTGGCAATGACATCGCTGATGGGACTGCCACAACAACTGCTGGCGAGGCCGAGGAAGGGCACTGTAACCACCCTGCATAGTTAGATGATGATGATGATGATGCTAGTGTTGATGTTGATGGGCCCGAGTGTGGCACATCTTTTGAGACTCAGCGTGATCTGGATGATGAGACTGCAACTCCCCGATCATGTCCGAGCATGGGATCATCGCAGAGGAGGGTAAGGTTTTCATTTCTGCTCTTACCTAGCCTTCTAACTATCCTTCTACATATGAACATTCATATACTCTCACTGCCTCTTTATTACTAGTACCTCAAATCGTTGCCTATCATTTTGCTCCCATTGTGTATTATTATAACAATCCTTGGCTTCTTAATCAGAAAGGTTGTGGAACATATCCCAGTAAAGAAGAAATAATCTGCCAGTCTACCATTCATGAATAAGGATGATGTCCGGCTGAGTGCCTATCACCTGCATCAATTCCAGGTATGCTTGACTGAAAAAAAAAATATCCTGTAAACAGTCAAAATTTCTGATGGTACTCCTTGGTGTATTCCATTTAAAAATGAATAGGTTTTAGTTTTTGTATCATGTTTACTTTGGAGATGCAGGATTGATCATCGAATGTGGGGCATAAGGGCGCAGACGGTGGATCTACTTGTGCTTTTTTATTTAACGGTGTGTTTTCACACCACCACCCAGTTCATGGATATTGTTATATCTGATGCTATAGTTGTGTAATTATATTTTTTGCATAACTTTATTAATTTGTACCCATATAATATATTCATGTTGTTATAGCGAACAAAATTAATATGAATGAACAAATTTTTTCTTGATACAGTGCTGATGGCTACTAGGAATGCTCCTATGTGTGACTGCGGTGATGGATTGCGTTGTGTGTTGAGGAAGTCATAGACAGAGGAGAATCCATGCCATAAATTTTGGGGATGTAAAAACTTCTATAAGGTTGTTAAATGCACAATATTTAAATATTTACAAATAATAAATATTAGTCATTATAGCGAGACTAACTTATTTGTATTGTAGGATGGAGCTGGATGCGGTTACTTCCGATGGGTCAATGATACCCCGTCGTTGTCTACATCATCAGTACATTGTACACACAGACCTGTTGTAGATGACGAGTGCAAGAATTGTAAAAGACTAGAGAAAACTATGGCAAAAGCGGAGGCTACATCCAAAGCCAAAATCTTGTTTTTACGACATCTTCTTTGTGCAACAATCATTCTATTTAGTTTGATCATCTTACTACTTAGTTTGATAATTTTTTGGAGATAGATATATATGTGGACTAGATAACTTATTTATATTTTGATGTGATATGAGCAATGTGTTAGTAGTTTGGAATCTTTGAAATGAAATAAATGTGAATAAAAAATAAATATGTTTAGTATGATAATTAAAGATGATATTTATAATGATTGATTTATATTTGATGTATTTTAATAATTTGTTCTGTGATTAATTCAAATGAGTAAGCCATTTAAGGGTAAATACATTTTTTGTCACAATATTCACATTGTTCCTTCTCTTCACGTACTTCTGACTCTCTAGAAGAATACTATCCCTTCTCATGTTAAAAGTTGCAACGACTAGCTCTGTAGGTCTTCCACAATCACTATTGGGAGTAGTTTGAAAAGACAAACAAGGCATATGAGGTAAAATAAAAGGTCCTCATTATCCTATACCACTTGTGTGTGTCATACCAAGTCTTGCTAGGAAAGTAATGAGGTTGCAAGTTCTTGAAAGAAATTATTGGAGTGGGTATGATGCACGACCCTTTCATAGTAAAATTATCTAGATTTATAATGTGGCATTTATAATTTTTACCTTGCCACAACCTTTTACCTTTCCTACAAGTTTTTATATATTTTTCACAAACATTACTATACTTTGGCCACATAAGGGCTTGAAGCTCCATAATCGTAAATCCCAAAAATACCTTGTGGGTTTCAAAGTTTATTTTCTCCATACATTTATCCTATTATATGTCTTCCTTAGTAATATTATAATGTTTGAACATTACAAAGTACACCAACCCCACCTGTGAAGACTACCAAGAGCATCGGTTGACGTTGGACATTGTATTGGTTCTCAAATCAATAGATTGGAAAGCACTAAAAGTATGCCAAGCTTTATTTTATAACTCTCCAATTGATTTAGCCAACTGATAGAATTTTTTATATTACCGAGCAATGCAATCTTGTTACTTTCATTGTATTGATATCTTATGATGGATTAAATACACAAATTCAAGTTCAATTAACTTTAAAATTTAAAATTGAAATAAATATAATAAATTAACAAAATATAATAAATATAATTAAATATAATAATAAATAATAAATATAATTATTTATAAATAAATATAATAAATATAATTAACATAGGTCAATAAAATATAATAAATATATCAAAACTGACTAATCATAAATTAATTTAAAAAAATAAAAAATAAAAAATCGGTGTCATATTCCAATTCTAATTTGAAATGAACAACCAAACGAAGAAGATGGAGACCCAAACTCAAATTCTAATTCAAAGTACAGAACCAAACAGAGAATATGGAGACCTGCATTCTAATCCCAATTCGAAAATGTTCAACCAAACAGAGAATGAGAATTTCATAAATTTGAATTCCTATTTTCAATTTGACAACCAAACGGAGAATGTGGATTTACAAATCCATCTTCCAGAGCAACCAAATAGTCCCAAAAAAGCATAACCGGGGTTTGTATAACCAGGGTATAGATAACCATGATTTGCATTATTTTTCAATTCCCCAACCAAACGGGCCCTAAGTGATGATGTCTTACGTGTTCATCAGGTGTATTAGGTATGTTAACTATGCATCTTTTTAATCAAATAATTTGAAAATAATTGATCACTTCTTACCATTTTACATTCAACAGTTTGGTCCATTGTTGTCTCTCAGTTTATTAAATTCCTCTTTACTAAGCAGAATCCTAATGATTGGGAGAGTTCAAAAGGTGTATAAGAGATGTTTTGTTTTAAAGATGTGATAGTTTCTATTAAAAATTTCTTCTATTTAAGAAAAAATTATATGTGTTCTTATTATTAATTATGAAAAATATTTTATATATTCATAAATAAAATGGTGGATAGAAATAGTTATATTTCTAAATTTTGTCGCAAAGAATTTATAAAGCAAGAACAAGATAATGTAATTTTCAAATGTCAAGTAATCAAGGATACATAACCCAAGCTATGTGAACATACAAAATATGTGATCTAATGACTCTGAATGACCATAAAATGAGTATTAAAGATTCTTGATCTCAACATAATTAAATATCAAAATAATAAGAATACATTAGAAATGAATAACCTATGAAAAAACAACAAAATTTGGCTCCAAGAAAAGTAACCAAACCATATGCACATCAATTGCAAGATAACCAAAAACAATTGCAACATCAATATCTTATTTAAAATAGGAGCCATAAACAAGTGCAAAAGGATCTGAGAATACACCTTACAAAGCTCATATTTCTCAAGTAGTGTGTTTAGAAATAATTTCTAACCTTTCAACTAGGGATTTAAAATAATAAACCTTGATTTAATGAAAAACGTCTAGAGACATGGAGTTGATAACAACTTGAAGAGTTACAAAGTCTTAATTAGAAAGATAAAACTAGTAATTGGGTTTAATTCATATAGGACTGTCCCTAGTTCTTTTTAAAAAAAATCTAAAAGGGTCTTCATCTATTTATTAAAAAACCTCAAAGTGTGAACCCAAGGATTCATAGCTAGAGATTGACCTCATCAAAAGATAGTAGGAGACCACTATAAGGAATGTTGATTAATTGAAACCATAGCATAAAAGTCAGTCCATTCCAATCCAAAAAAAAACTTGATACCTTCTCATACTCACTAAACCATTTTTTATTTTTTTTATAAATAAAGTAGGAAAAGAAAGTAACACAAAAAAAAAATTGTTTCCACAATTTACTAGAATTTTTTAAGTCAATGAGAGTTCTAGTTAATAAAGAAGATTTTTATTATTATACTAATTAGTAAGAGGTACAAAGTTTTTTATTAAAAAAATTGTTTTCTATTAGATAATTAATTAGATTATTTCATGACTTAGGATGAATATAAATATTTAAATACATGGAAAATCCCTCAAAATTTAGTACAAAACATGTGGAATTACTCTCTCTTCAAAAGTAAGAATATATGTACTATATTATAAAAAAATACATTAAAGTAGTCTCACCTAAAATAAAATTATTTGTAAAAGTGTCTTGCCTCCTTATGATTTCCAACTATGACATTCATTACATCAAACATGATGTTGTTAGACTCAAAATTACATTCCAAAATAGTAACATTCTATTCAAATGTACCTTTTTTCTTTGAAAAAGATAGACACTTATGTATCATTGAAAATGGTATAGTAAAATAGTAACAAAATTTAGAGGTGGGAGCCACATAAGATAAAACACATTAGGTCAATATTTAACGTGTATTATTTAAACCTGACTATGAGTATGAGACATAACTTGTGACATTATATCTTTCACCATAATCAACTCCCCAATTTGAAAGAAAATTGATCCATCTATTTCAACTGCCTATAAACTTAAATTTGTATAATCTATAAATTTCAATATCACTGTAACAAATCTAGAGGCAAAGTATAGTAAGGCATCAAATAGTGCTTCATTATTTGATCTTGCGGTTGATCTCAAAGATTATATTATTATTAGGTTCCAATACTCATATTGATGATACATCCACCACTAGAAATAGGTGTAGGTCAATATTAAGTTTCAAGCTCCCACTTTTTAGATTCCTCTAATGAACTTTCTTATTTTTAGCTTTAAATTTTTTAAATATTCAAACACAACACAAATTTTGAGATCTTCCCACTTCTTCATTAATATGTACAATCTCAACTAGTGAATCACAGTTTCTTTTGGTCTTTGGAATGTATGTTCCATCCATTCACACACTTTTTAATTTATCAATGATAATACCTTCTCTAGTTGCACATTATTTTTTTCAATAATACCAAATAAGTCATTTTATTGCGGTCAAAGAAAATGTAATTTATTGTTTTCTATTCCTAGTAGGTGGCTACAAATATATAATTCAAAAGGATGTGAGCATTCGATTCAATAGTGTCTTTGGTTTAGGTTGGCCCCTTAACACCAACTGACCAAAATAAATCCTTGATTGGTACATACACTTATGCAATACGATAACATAACATGAAATAATCTAATTTTTTTTATATTAATACAAGATATAATGTTTTAATTTTTATTTATTCGATGCATTGATTGTCTTGGATCTATTATCAAGGAATTTATCAATCTTGTTCCATTGTGATATTAGCAAGGAATTTTTAAAATGATTTGGTTTAATTATTTCAACTCGAAGCTAAATCTACAATCTATTTAAAATATGTAATGTAATATCACAAAAAAATGATCTAGATATTTCTAATCAATGATGAAATAATAGAGTATTACCAATCTATACAAGAGTGCAAATAATTAATCTAATCCTATTTCTAATATAACCTTTTCTTAAATAAATTAATCTAATATTTAAAATAATTATATGGTTATTATTAATAATTAAATAATGTCAATGTTATTAATATATTATTAATAATGTTTAATTAAAATAGCATATATAATGTATATTATAATATATACTATAATATATATATAATATTATATATAAATTGACTATTATTAATAATTAAATAATAATATTTATTACTTGATATTAATAATGTTGAATTTATTAAATTGGCAACATTGTTGATTACTATTTAATGAATAATAGTTCCATTTTAATACAAATTATAGAACACATACACTTTGTAGGATATTTAAGTGATGGACATCTATAAATGGAAAGAGCTTGTACTAGTGTCTTGAATAGAATCACTCTTTTAGTGAAGGATAACCACCTGTGAGTCTAATGACTAACCCTGCATCTAAATTTATCCAAAATTCATTACCAAATATCTTTGCACTGAGCCCCCAAAATCAAGGGCATCCCAAGATACAATAGAGGAAGAGAGCCAATCTAAAACCTTAGGATTATAGAAATCCTATTCTGAATAAGACTAGGAGTATTAAAGAAATATATGGATGACTTGTCTTCATTAATTTTTGGACTAGAGGGTTTCAAGAAAATGTACTCCAAGGATTTCCTAAAATTCATTTCTTAACTAACTCTGGCCCTTCCCATCAAACTCGTTTCATCAAAAAAATGAAGATGAAAATAGGGAGGTAGAGCATCACTCTAACTCCATTCTTGAATCAAACCTTGACATAGTTCGGAAGTAATATATTTTCCCAATGCTTCTGCCATGATAATGAATAAATGGGGGGACATAGGGTCTCCTGTTGAACTCCCCAAGAAGCATTGAACAACTCTGAGGGCTCACCATTTATAATAATTGAGAAGGATGTAGAAGTCCCACAAATAAGAACCCAATTCACCCAAACCTCAGCAAAACCAAAAGCCAATAGGATTTTCTGTAGAAAGTCCTAGTTCAGCCTACCATAAGATTTTGGCCATGTCAAGCTTATTAACATATCTTATTCTTTCAAGGTTTCCATTGAATGAATAGGTTCTATTGCTATCACAATACCATCCAGAATATGTCCTCCATTAATGAAACCACCTTGTTCCTTAAAAATTAAGGTACCAAGGAAAGGTTTAAGCCTTTCAGCAATCAACTTAGTGATCTAATCTTGTAGAACACATCACATAATGCAATAGGCCTAAATTGGTCCAAGTTATTAGCCCCACTTTCTTAGGAATGAGAGACAAAAACGTAGAGTTCATAGACTTAAGAATTTTATTTTTCAAATGAGATTCCTGAATAACATCTAAAAGATCATATTTTATGATCTCCCAAAACTCCTAAAAGAACTCAATAAGGAATCCATCGGGGCCTAGAGCACTACCCTTTTTCATATGAAATACAAATATCTCTAGTTTTGACATCAAAATGGGGCATAAGAGAGCCTTTTTCAATTCAGCAAAGACTAGAGGAGGAATAAAATTCAAAATAGATTGCTTCTCCATGGCCTTAGGATCCTCTTTTGTAATAATATTTAAAAGGTAGCTGGCAGCCTCCCTATAAATTTACTCATTAAATGAGAGAAGAATCACATCTATAGATATGATAGAATTAATAGAGTTTTGATATCTCCGAGCCTTAACAATGTTATAGAAAAAAGATGTGTTTTGATCACCTTCCTGAAGCCAATCAACCATAAGATTTTTGTTTCCAAAAAAATTCCTCACACAACTCTCATTCTTCTAAATCCTCGAGAGCTATGGACTCAAAAATATTGAGATCATAATTCATCCCATGATCCCTAATCTATCAAGTGACATCATCCAACTTGGACTGAGCTGCCATCTTCTACCCTTGAAGATTTCTAAAATATTGTTTATTCCACTTGTTAGGTCAATTTTCTCTCATTGCAAAATCCTTTGTAATTGGCCTTTTCCCTGCAATGTTTTTGTTTTGCTATCCTGCCATGCTTGCAATCTCAATCTTGACTTGCAATGAAAATCTTTAGTGTTTCATGGCATGTGTGTCTTGCCCCTAGTAGTTTATGTTGTCACCTGGCTCTGGTTCAAACTGCATCTCCTAATCCGCAAAACCCAAAAAGATTTTCGAATCCTAGGGTCCGCGGGAACCATTTTAAATTTCAGCCACAGTGTCGAAAACATACTGTGTTTTTGAAAATCCACGTTGTTTTTTACCTTTTTGGCCTGCATAAAAGCCCATGTTGTTTTTAGCTTCTTTGTTTGCCTTTGTGTTATGTTGAAAACTTTGTGTGTTTTCAATCTTTCACAGAAAACACTATGTGTTTTCGACCTTGCCTATTTTCTTTCCTGTAGGCTCTCCTTGTTCTTTGTCTTAACCGTGCAAGTGCGACCGTGTGGGGCCAGAGGGAGGAGATCAATGGTCAGTGTGTGATCACATGGAATATTCCTTACCCATGTGATTATGCGCCTACCGTTGATCTTATCTGTTCCAACGTTGCTACCATTTAGTGGGCCCAAATTTTCAAAGGCTTCTTCCCTATTGGCTATCACATGGCCACATGTCAGACTTTTTTGACATGCGATCATGTGACCGCTCGCCACCTGTCTGTGTGGGTCCCAGTTTGGTAAGGTTGCTTGGCGGTTTACTTGTTTAAGTGCGCAAGTCCGATGTGTGGTGGGACCTAATTTCTGGATTGAGCAGAGGGTCCTGACATGTTAGAAGATCAGACAGTTGTCATTAAAGTGCGAGGGATGCGTCAAGGCTATGCACTTTTATGAAAACCGTTCGATCCCCTAAAGGGTGACGCTCTTGCCCGATTGGTCCATGTGGTGGTGACTTGTCAGCAGGGCCCGGTATCAGAGATCAAAGATCTATAGTTGGTGTGTGATCGCATGGAATATTCCTTACCCATGCGATCATGCGCCCACCATCCGATGTGGATAACAACTGGTTGCAGTTTGGTGACATGTGGTAGCCTTTGGTTGGCTGTCGCATGATGGTATAGCCAATTTTAGGCTATGCGATCATGTGACAGGCCGACACATGTCCTTGTTCATGGTTCCAGTGATGGTTTTCATAGTGGTTACATTGGCTGAGGTTAGCAGGTTGTCACATGCTCGCATAGCCCACTTCCGGGCTATGCGATCATACGACAAGGTGCCACGTGTCCCTGGAGCCCATCTGATTGTTTGGTGGGCTCAGTGGAGGGTGTTGTTGTGGTAGTTTTTGGTTGGACCGTGCTGGCGGGAAGGTGAGTTTGAATGCGGGCCCGAGTTTAGATTTCTCGGTGGTTGCGGTGAGTGGTGGTGTGACATGTGGCATCGGGCGGGCCTAGGTGGGGTCTTTCTTTTGGCAGCCCAGACAAAAAGAGTTGGCGGTGCTGATAAAGTGTTGTCTTGTCATGTATTCATGAGATTGTTTGGTGGTTCCTCATTTCATTTGGTGACTTGGTGAATGGCAGTCACGGGATCACTAGATTCTTTTGTGGAGGTAGGAAGTATTCAACGAACTGGCAGAAGTTCTTTGGTCACCAATTCACCAAATATGTGGAGCCCGATTCTTGTGGTGGTGAGAGATGAGACTGCGTAGTTGCATGAATGGGGTGAATGGTTAAGAAACTTAATGCCCACAAAGTGCTTATAACCGTTCCATTTTCAAGTTTGATTTTCTATGATTTTTTAGCGACAGAGGGTACCATATTTTTATGGAATTGAATGTAGAAGCGACCCTGTTTGGTGAGAAGCAATTTGCAGTGTGGTCCAGGGTGCCTGGTAGTTGTTTGCAAAGGGATTTGTACCGTGAGGAATGATTACACTCTTGGCTTGACAGGTGTTTGCCGGTGGCCGATTGGACTGATTTTCATGGCAGCTCCTAGTTCTCTATCCTGGCTCGTAGATTTTCATGATTGCAGATCTGTTTGAGATTTTCTTTCTCTGGACTGCTTGGTTTCCTGCCCTTGTAATAAATTTTGATGTAAATTTTGGCATGTCGGGTGGTTGAGACCCTTGCCCTAGCTGTCCATAGCTTGTTGCATTCTCTCTGAGAATTCCAAGGCAGCTAGTGGTATAAGTTGCAAATTTTTGAATTTTGAGTGGGTTCCAAAACATTGTTGTTTTTTGGTCCCTGGTTTTTTACTGTATTATATTGATAGAGGTTTGGTTTTGTGATTTTCTCATCTTGGTGTCATTCTAATTGTATGTTGATTATGGATTTGTTAATGAAAACACCATTGAATCCCAATCTTGTATCTTGTGTATGTCTTCTTGCTTGTCTCTGAGCTCATATATGTTAATATCACAAAGTATGTTAATGTATGGTAAACAAAGAGTATTTTGAATTCATCTCTGAGTTTTAACAAAGTTAGGATTAAAGCCTTTTAGGTAAATTGAGTGAGTTTACAGCCAGGTAGAGAATTTGATGTCCTTGTGCTTGAGGGAAAAGGGTAATAGGCAAAGCACTTACTTTGGTTTCTATTGTGTTTGATTTGAGGTGTTCAGTTGAAGTATATAGTTAGGTGACTCTGAGCCCTGGTCGAAGGCACTGGTCTTTTTTCTCGAAGTTTCATGGTTGACAACCACACAAACACAGACATTCATCTGATAAACTTTTTAGACTTGTGTGAGTATAGTATACATCATTTTAAGACTCCTTTGAAGAAGTGAGTCATGGGTACACCCGCCTGAGCACTAAGGCTCAAAGTGAAGAAGGATCTTTTGATCCTGGTCAGTTGGTTCCCTTCCTTGTAGAGTTTGGAGTGGTGATAGAGTTAGGATTTTATTTATATTATCCACCAAAGTGTAAATCTACAAGTTGAAGATCAAAGGGAATAATCCACAACCAACAAAATGGTGACTCCGCTGGGGACAACTAAAAGATATGCATTTGTTAAGAGTCAATGATTCTACTGGGGAGAATCTAAAGAGAGAGGTTATTTTCTGTTCTTGTTTTCTTGAGTGTTTTGAAGATTTCCCATCTAGGTGGGTGGCAGCTCAAAGGTCTGAACCAGTGCAACATATTAAAGAAGCATGGATAAGCGGAGAAATACTAGGTCATATGTTAGAAAAAATCTGGAGGTCACTCTGGAGCAATCACCTAGATAGGGAAACAAGAGCTAGATTAGAAGGAATGGTGATTCTACCAGTGCTCCCATGAGAGAACAGAGAAATGTAAGAGCTAGAAGACCACATGTATCCTCAAGTGAGGATGGTTCATAGAACAGAGTTTCTAGATCAAAAGGTGGTCACTTTGAAGAGAGATTTCATGATACCCCTGAGGCTGCATTTCAGGATAAATGTCCATTGCTTGCAGGTCAAAATGAAGAAAATAGAGATGTGGGTTTAGAGGTTGACTTGGATCTTGATGAAGATCAATTCAGAGGAGAACCCATGAGACATAGGCAGGTCCATTTCCCATATCAAAATCTTCTTGATGTGCATGTGTCATATGGTTCTGATGACATTATGGTTGATCCCAATGACTTGAATGCATTGAGGTTGTAGTTGGCAGAGCAGGATGCCATACATAAAAGATTACAGGAGGAGAGAGAGGCTGAAAAGGTAAATGCTTTGATAGAGAGGTAGTCTCTTCTGAGAAAAATTAATTAGATGAAGGAGAGAAACAAAATGCTTGCTTCTGCTCCCAAAATGCTGCAGCATGATGTTTTTGGTGATCTTGATGCCTTGAGGAGTGAGCAAGAACACTTACTGCAGGATCATGAATTTGATAATGAGGGCCCTGTGGTTAGACAAGTGCAAAGTTATGTCCCTTTGCCTAAAGATAAGGATGGGCATAGGATTACCAGACCTGCTGTTATCATTAATGAGAAAGGAAAGCAGAAGATGGTGAGTGACCAAGCAAGCAAACCAGTGATAATACCAGGGATCCCACCACCTGATTCAAATAAGGACATTGAAATGGAGAGAAGGAGAAAAGAAGATGAGGACCTTGCAAGAGAACTAGAGAAAGCTGAGGTTGATGCTGCCATTGCAGAAAAGAAAAGGAAGATTCAATTTTTGCGGGATTCTTTAGCCAATGCTCTTGGCCCATCTGCTACTAAACTAGGTATGCCATCTATGACTACTACTTTTCCACTTAGTAATGCTACTAGTTCTATTACTTCTTCATCTGCTAGGATAGGTGCAGATCCTAGGCAGCAGTCAAATGCACAGATAAATGTAGATGCTAATGTTGATCCTAGGGTTAACACTAGTTTGAGCTTTCAAAGAAGACCTATGCAATTAGAAGGCTCTAAGCAAATAAGTTTTGATAGAATTCCTGGCTATCCAAATGCTTTTCCAAATGATATTAGAGATAAGGTACCTAAGTTTGCTGGTAATAATGCTATAAGTTGTGAGGAGCATCTTAGGTTGTTTGTTGATATGCTTAATGATTATGAGGTAGAGCATGAGGATGTTGTCATGAAATTTTTTGTTCACTCTCTAATGGAGGATGCTAGAGATTGGTTTAAGAGGCTTCCTGATAGATGTATTGATACTTGGGACTCTTTTGAGAAGTGTTTCAAAGAGCAGTATGGTGATAGGCCTAATGCTAGCTTCATGTTGAATGAATTCAATACCATAAGGAAAAATTAGAATGAGTCTGTAGCTAAGTTCAACATGAGATTTTAGAAAGGTATGCATAAGTTGTTCCAAGTCATGCGGTTGGATGACAATGTCTGTCTGACTACATACTTCAATGCATTTGATGGGAAGATGGGATATTTATTGAGGGATAAAGAACAAAGAACTCTTAGGGATGCTTTTAGGATTGCTGTCAATATTGAGAACAACATGAAGATATCAGGATAGTTGGGTGGAAAGAGAGATGACCCAAAGTTGTTTGGGGACAGGAAATATAAAAAATAAAATGATAAGAGTGTTGGATCTAGGAGGCAAGAAGAAGATAAGTTGGATAAGGTGCTTAGTGCATTGAAGGATATGAAGGCACCTACAAATAGGAACATCAGTACTCCTACCAATGAGAGACCTAGGTTCAACAATAATTTCAGTAAGCATAATAGACTGCAGAATTACCCCTACAACACCCAATGGAAGGATGGCAAACCTATTGCCCTTGCTGCAAGAGGAAATAATGACAGAGGTGTCCCTGACCCTCTACATAAAGCTTCAATAAATGTCATGGAGAATGTACCATGGTGTGTTGCATGCCAGTCCCCTCATTCTGCAGAGCATTGTGTGGTTGCACAATCTATGGCTGCAAATCAAGATTGTGGTGATGAGGAGATAGAACAAGAAGAGGAACAAGATGATGTTGGTTGCAACATGGATTCTTCATGTCTAGGATATGAAGATGATTCTAATTTTGATGAAGAGGTAGATGTGAATGTGAAGAGACATAATCAGGCCCTTTTTCATCAAGAGGTTTTTTCTGATGGTGAATGCGTTGATCAGAAAACATGTAACATGAACTCTTCTCCCGAGCTAGTAAATTTGAGAAGACCTTCCAGAGAAGAGATGGAGAGGATTACTATAGAAATGATTGCCCAGGTGCAAACTAGAGGCATAGTGGCAAGGAACATAAATGAGAAAGCTGCAGGAATGTTTATGAAGAATACCAACTCCGGAGAACATAATGAGAACAAATCAAAGGGTGATCACATGGTAAAATTCAAGAATATAAAAGGTAAACATTGTGAGCCTAAGGGAGTTGGAATTGAAAAGATCTCTGGTGAGATTGAGAAGCCAGTTAACATAATGGCTAAGGTTGAAAAAATGAAGGTGGTCAATACACCTAATATGTCAGACAAGAAAAAAGATGTTAAGGCAGTGCAGATTGAGATTCTTACCTCTACCCCTATTGACATGTTATCTGTATTGTCACAAATTACAGTTAAGGTTCCATTGTCAGAATTGTTGAGGATACCTAAACATAAAGATAAGGCTATTGCATGGGTTGGTAATACTCACAAAAATGATACTTCATGCAGTGGATCTCAGGATAAAGCTTTGAAGGATGTTGCTGCTCAAGGAATTGTGTCTCAAATTCCTCCAATATATTTGGACAGTTCTGTCAATGCCAGCCTTGAAAATATTGATCCATTCTTCTTAAGTGTTCTTGTGAATAGGATGAAGTTAAGAAATTGTATGATTAATAGTGGTGCCTCTAATACTATCATGCCCTTCAAAATCATGGAGAGGTTGGGCCTTAAAGTTGATACAATGTAGGGTAGGTGTTGTCCAATGGATCAGAGGGAGGTACCAGTTATTGGGACTATCAATGCAATGCCATATAGGTTGGCAGCATATCCAGAGAAAGAGCTAACAATGAGTGTTTTAGTGGTAGATATCCCTCCTCATTATGGGATGTTTCTATCTAGAAGGTGGAGTGCTGCCATGGGTGGAAGTTTACAATGTGATTTGTCCTATGAAACTTTCAAGATTGATGAGCAATTTGTCAAGATTGAATGAGAGCCAAGAGTATGCCACATGATTGAGAGAAACATAGATAATGAAACTACATGTTTTGTGGATACTAATGTAAATGCTTTTAGATTAGAGATCCCTGTATTTGAAAATGGGCATATTTTATCACCTATTTCTACTGAGGTAGGTGTTCTCTCTGTGAAGGGTGATTTGTGGGCCATGTACTTTGATGGTGCAAACTACAAAGATGGTGCAGGAGCAGGTATTTTACTTATTTCTCCTGATGGAAACACCTACAAGTTCTCTTTCACATTGAACTTCTTTTGTACCAACAATATAGCAGAATATGAGGCTTTGTTGTTAGGACTGAGGTTGGCACAAGAGCATGGTATAAAATGCATAAGTGTTGTTGGTGATTCTGAGTTGGTGGTGTCCCAAGTTAGGTCAGTGTATGCTTCCAAGAATAGAAGGTTGAAACAATATAGGAATGTAGTGTGGGATTTGATTGAGCAGTTTGATGCCTTCAATATTGAGTGGAGGGATAGGAGTAACAACAAGATGGCTGACTTGTTGGCCAATATTGCAATCAATCCTATTGATGTTACATTCTTTGGTATTTCTAAAGTTGAAATTTAGGCTAGGCCTAGTATACCAGACAATATTGAGAATTGGCAAGTTTTTGATGATGATAATGATATTTTGAAATTTATGGAATGCAAGGATCAGTATCATGGTTAGGAACTTGGCTGTTCAGCCTTGGTTGAGTCAATAGAAGGAAGGGAGGTTGTCTTAGGCGATGAGGTCATTTAGCTTAGAACTAACAAGGTGCCCAAGGGGCTTGTTGTTTTGGAGACCATTTTTGACAACCAAGATAGAGTTCAAAAGAATATCAAAGGAGAGGATCATGCTGATCTTGAGGAGATAAATCTTGGATCACATGAGGCACCTAAGAAAGTGTACATTGGTAGAGATATATCTCAAAAGGTAAGGAGACCTTTGATTGAATTATTGAGGAAATTCAAGCATGTTTTTTCATGGTCATATGATGACCTAAAGGTTTATCGAGAGGATTTATTTCAGCATGTTATTCCATTAAGAGAAGATGCTAAACCTTTCTGGAAAAAGCAAAGGCCTATTAATCCTAATTTGGCACCCAAGATGCAAGAGGAGTTAATGAAGTTGAGAGATGCTGGCATTATCAAGCCTATAAGGAATTCTTCTTGGGTGTCAAATCTTGTTCCTGTAAGAAAAAAGAACGGTGAAATTAGGTTTTGTGTGGACTTCAGAAATTTGAACATCAGCTCACTGAAAGATAATTATTGTTTGCCCAATATGGAGGCTATGTTGCAGAGAGTAACCAGATCACAATTGATGTCAATAATGGATGGTTTCTCTGGCTATAATCAGGTCATTGTTAAGGAATCAGAACAATTCAAGACAACCTTTACAACACCTTGGGGAACATATGTTTATGTGAGAATGCCTTTTGGTCTCACAAATACTGGTGCTACTTTTTAGAGGGCAATGGATGTTGCCTTCTCAGATTTCATTAATGATTTCCATGTTGTGTATTAGGATGATCTAAATGACTATTCCAAGAAGGAAGAGTACCATTGTGCTCATTTAGAGAAAATATTTGTGAGGGCCTTGGAATTTGGCATTTCATTAAACCCAAGGAAATGTGCTTTTGGTGTCATAGAGGGTAAGTTGCTTGGCCACTTAGTTGGGAAGCAAGGAGTGAGAATTGACCCAGAGAGGGTAGCAACAATTGATAAAATTCAGAGGCCAAAGAATGTTAAAGGGATTCAGTCTTTCTTTGGTCAGGTCAATTTTCTGAGGAGGTTTGTGACAAACTTTGCAGAGGTTACAAGACCTATTTCCAAGATGTTGAAGAAGGGATCTGTAATCAATTGGGAGGGTGAGCCTAATGAAGCTTTCAAGAATATCAAGCAGGCTATCAAAGATGCACCAGTACTAAAGGCACCTGATTATAGTGTCCCAATCCATATCTTTTCTTTTGCATCCTTTCACACTATTGCTGTAGTTTTGTTACAAAAGAATAAGGACGGTTTTGAGCAGCCTATTGCATTTTTTAGTAAATCTTTGCAGGCTACAGAATTAAAGTATGACATAAATGAGAAGCAAGCTTATGCACTTGTGAAGGCAATCAAGGCTTTTAGATGTTACTTGATGGGAGCAGTTGTGATTGCTTTTGTGCCAAGTGCAGCTGTGAAGAATATTTTCTCACACCAAGAGGTGTCTGGAAGAAGATGCAGATGGATCAATATGATCTAGGAATTCAATGTTGAGATCTAGATCACTAAATTGGTTAGAGGACATGGATTGGAAAAGCTGATGGCCCAATCCAATCTAGATGCAAACCAGGTAAATCATTCTGAAATTGAATATACATGTGATATGGATGATTGTATTTGGTATCAGGATATTATTTACTATTTGAGAAACATGAGGTGTCTAGATAGTATGAATGATAACCAAAAGAGGACATTGAAGTTACAGGTCATCAAGTATGTGATTGTGAAATGTAAGCTGTATAGAAAAAATCTGGATTGCATACTATTGAAATGTGTAGATGAGAATCAGGCTAATCTATTGTTGAAGGAGATGCATGAGGGAGTTTGTGGTGGACATTATATGGGTAAAACAACTACTCATAAGATCTTGAGAGCAGGATTTTGGTGGCCCACAGTCTTCAAGGATGCAGAATAGTTGGTAAGGAGATGTGATGCTTGTCAAAGGTTCTCTGGTAAGCTTAAGTTTTTAGGTAATGTACCATTAAAACCAATAGAAGTTCAGGCTCCTTTCCAGCAGTGGGGAATTGATTTCATAGGGGAGATACCAATCAAGTCAAGTGGAGGACATTCATGGATCTTAGTTGCCACTGGCTACTTTACAAAGTGGGTAGAAGCTGTACCTATAAGGAATGCAACTAGCAGGGTGGTAATTGACTTTCTGATGAATAATATTGTTACAAGGTTTGGGTGCCCTGAGAGGATAGTGAGTGATAATGCTATGTGCTTCAGGTTTGCTAAATATAAGGACTTTTGCAAAGGTTTGGGAATTCAGATTTTTAATTCCTCACCTTATCATCTGCAAGGAAATGGTCAGGAAAAATCTACTAATAAGGGTTTAATTAAAATCTTGAAGAGAATTATGGAGAAGAATAAGAGGGCATGGAATTCAAAACTACCATTAGCTCTATGGGCTGATAGGGTAACTGTGAAGAAGGCAATTGGTTGTGCACCATTTGACCTAGTGTATGGAATTCATGCTAGAATGCCTCAGAATAATTTGTTGGAGATGTACAAGTTTGTGCAGTTGTATGATGATGACATTGATGATGAGATGCAGTTGAGAATTAAGGACCTCATTAGGTTGGATGAAACTAGAAGAGAATCAGTTGCAAGGAATGCCAAATTGCAGTTGCAGGTTAAGAATCTATATGATAAAAAGACTGTTGACAGAAAGTTTGAGCCTAGTGATTTGGTGTTAGTTTGGAATGCCAGATTGGAGGATAAGGGGAAACATGGTAAATTTGATCCCATTTGGTTAGGGCCATATCTGATTCATGAGAAGTGGGGCCAAGATTCTTACATCATCAAGGATTCTAATGGTGATATTCAAGAGTTTCCAGTTCATGGACAATTCTTGAAGTGGTACTTCATTTGAGGTACTTTGTTTTCCATGAACAGTAGTTAGGGTTGTACATCTTGTAAATTCTTGTATATAGGTTGCTTTCCCCTACCTTGTTTTGCCCTGGTTTGTCAGTTTCTGGTCATGTTGCTTGGTCTTGCCCTATTTGTTCCTTGGTCTCTACATTTTTCTCCTGTGGGATGGTCTACTTTAACCAGTGATTCTAAGTCCTTGCTATGCCTACAGGAGGCATACATCCCTAGACAGAGCCACTATTAGGTCAATTTTCTATCATTGCAAAATCCTTTGTAATTGGCCTATTCCCTGCAATGTTTTTGTTTTGCTGTCCTGCTGTGCCTGGAATCTCAGTCTTGACTTGCGATGAAAATCTTTAGTGTTTCATGGTATGCGTGTCCTACCCCTGGTAGTTTATGTTGTCACCTGGCCCTGGTTCAAACTGCATCTCCTAATCCACAAAACCCAGAAAGATTTTTGAATCCTAGGGTCCGCGGGAATGATTTTAAATTTCTGCCACAGTGTCGAAAACATACTGTGTTTTCGAAAATCCACATTGTTTTCGACCTTTTTGGCCTGCATAAAAGCCTGTTATGTTTCTAGCTTCTTTGTTTTCCTTTTTGTTATGTTGAAAACTTTGTGTGTTTTTGATCTTTCATAGAAAACACTGTGTTTTTGACCTTGCCTATTTTCTTTCCTACCGGCTCTCCTTGTTCTTTGTCTTAATCGCGCAAGTGCGATTATGTGGGGCCAGAGGGAGGAGATCAATGGTCGATGTGTGATTGCATGGAATATTCCTTACCCATGTGATCATCCACCTACCGTTGATCTAATCTATTCCAACGTTGCTTCTGTTTGGTGGGCCCAGATTTTCAAAGGCTTCTTCCCTTTTGGCTATCACATGGCTGCATGTCAGACTTTTCTAACATGCGATCATGCAACTGCTTGCCACCTATTCGTGTGGGTCCTAGTTCGGTAAGGCTACTTGGTGGTTTACTTGTTTAAGTGCATAAGTCCAATGTGCAGTGGGACCTGGTTTTCGGATTGAGCAGAGGGTCTTGACGTGTTAGAAGATTAGATGGTTGTTGTTAAAGCGTGTGGGATGTGTCAAGGCTATGCACTTTTACAACAACTGTCTGATCCCCTAAAGGGTGAGGCTCTTGCCCAATTGTTCCATGTGGTAGTGACTTGTCGGTGGAGCCCAGTATTAGAGATCAAAGATCTACGGTCGGTGTATGATTGCATGGAATATTCCTTACCCATGTGATCATGCGCCCACCGTCCGATGTGGATAGCGATTGGTTGTAGTTTGGCAACATTTGGCAGCCTTTGGTTGGCTGTCGCATGATTGCATAGCCCATTCTAGGCTATGCGATCATGCAACCGGCCGACGCATGTCCTTGTTCATAGTTTCGGTGATGATTTCTGTAGTGGTTGCATTGGCTGAGGTTAGCGGGCTATCGCATGCTCACATAGCCCACTTCTGGGCTATGTGATCATACGATAGGGTGCCACATGTCCCTGGGGCCCTTCTAGTTGTTTGGTGGGCTCGGTGGAGGGTGCTGTCATGGTAGTTTTTGGTTGGACCGTGCTGGCGGGAAGGTGAGTTTGAATGCGGGCCCGAGTTTGGATTTCTCGATGATTGCAGCGAGTGGTGGTGTGACACATGGCATCGGGTGGGCCCAGGTGGGGTCTTGGTTTTGGCGGCCTGGACAAAAAGAGTTGGTAGTGGCGATAAAGTGTTTTCTTGTCGTGTATTTGTGAGATGCTTTGGCGGTTCCCCATTTCATTTGGTGACTTGGCGAATGGCGGTCGCGGGATTGATAGATTCTTTTACGAAGGAAGGAAGTATTCAGCGAATTGGCAGAAGTTATTTGGTCGCCAGTTCACCAAATATGTCGAGCCTGATTCTTGTGGCGGTGAGAGATGAGACTGCACGGTTGTGTGATTGGGGTGAATGGTTAAGAAACTTAATGCCCGTGAAGTGCTTATAACCGTTGCATTTTCAAGTTTGATTTTCTATGATTTTTTGGTGACAGAGGGTACAATATTTTTATGGAATTGAATGTAGAAGTGACCTTGTTTGGTGAGAAGCGATTTGCAGTGTGGTCCAGGGTGCTTGGCAGTTGTTTGCAAAGGGATTTGTACCATGAGGAATGATTACACTTTTGGCTTAAGAGGTTTTTGCAGGCGGCTGATTTGACTGATTTTCATGGCAGCTCCTAGTTCTCTATCCTGGCTCATAGATTTTCATGATTGTAGATCTGTTTGAGATTTTCTTTCTCTATACTGCTTGGTTTCCTGCCCTTGTAATAAATTTTGATGTAAATTTTGGCATGTCGAGTGGTTGAGACCCTTTCCCTAGCTGTCTGTAGCTTGTTGCATTCTCTCTGAGAATTCCAAGGCAGTTAGTGGTATAAGTTGCAAATTTTTGAATTTTGAGCGGGTCCCAAAACATTGTTGTTTTTTGGTCCCTAGTTTTTGACTGTATTATACTGATAGAGGTCTGGTTTTGTGATTTTCTCATCTTGGTGTCATTCTAATTGTATGTTGATTCTGGATTTGTTAATAAAAACACCATTGAATCCCAATCTTGTATCTTGTGTATGTCTTCTTGCTTGTCTCTGAGCTCATATATGTTAATATCACAAAGTGTGTTAATGTATGGTAAACAAAGAGTATTTTGAATTCATCTCTGAGTTTCTAACAAAGTTAGGATTAAAGCCTTTTAGGTAAATTGAGTGAGTTTATAGCCAGGTATAGAATTTGATATCCTTGTGCTTGAGGGAAAGGGGTAATAGGCAAAGTGCTTACTCTAGTTTCTATTGTGTTTGATTTGAGGTGTTCAGTTGAAGTATACAGTTAGGTGACTCTGAGCCTTGGGATAAGGCACTGGTCTTTTTTCTTGAAGTTTCATGGTTGACAACCACACAAACACATACATTCATCTGATAAACTTTTTAGACTTGTGTGAGTATAGTATACATCATTTTAAGACTCCTTTGAAGAAGTGAGTCATGGGTACACCCGCCTGAGCACTGAGGCTCAAAGTGAAGAAGGATCTTTTGATCCTTGTCAGTTGGTCCCCTTCCTTGTGGACTTTGGAGTGGTGATAGGGTCAGGATTTTATTTATATTATCCACCAAAGTGTAAATCTACAAGTTGAAGATCAAAGGGAATAATCCACAACCAACACCACTTCTTGAGCATGTATTTCACACATTGTAACCTCTTTCCAAAGGTATACATAGCCCATCCATGATTAGGATTCCCATCATACCACCAATCAACCAAAAGATCCTTTAGGGGATGATCATGCAGCCACATCAACTAGAATTTGAAAGAAGGGTATTTTGAGGTTCTAAATGAGGTGATCGAAAACTTGATAGGTAAGTGATCTAAACCCCTCCAATCAAGAATTTCTAAATTGATGGACCACTTTTTTCTCACCCACTAGGAGAGTAGAAATCTATCAAGCCTTTCTAAAATATCCTCATCCCCACTCCTCCTATTATTTCATGTAAAGACAACATTAACTAGTTTTACATCAAATGATATTCAACAAAATACTTATTGTCTATAAGAAAATTTGAATAGGGGTCAAGCCTCTATACCCACCTCATTTTTCATCCAATCTAGTAACATCATTAAAATCACTAGCCAAAATCCAAGGGAGAAAATGATCTAGGAACCAAATGAAACTGATATGTGCCCAGAGATGTGACTTACCCAACAAATCACTAGGACATAAATGCAAGAAAAAAAACATATTTCTCTACTTTCAAAGCTAGATACGACCATAAAAAGAGAAGACCTTCTAGAATTCCACCACAAGGGGGAGATCTTCTTTTGGTTCCAGAAGTGAGAAACACCCCTGGAACTCCCATGAGCACCTACACCTTGCCATTGGCTCTAGGACTAGACATGAAGAGCATAATCAGCCAAACCATCCACTAAAATCTTGGTGTCCTAAATTAAATAATATCAGGAGACATATTCAATTAATCTATGAATTACCTTTTGTTTAGGGATGTTGTTCAAGCCCCTCACATTCCATGATAGCACAGTCATTTATGAGGATGAGAGAAGTGTAAATCAATGAGCTTCACAGACCCTGACTCAGCCAAATTATCACCAATAAGCTTCACCATTTCATGATCTATTTTCCATCCACTCCATAGGGATTTGTCTAAGGAACCCTTTTTAAGGGATTTTTTCTATATGCCTAAAACAGATGGAGCTTTGTTACTCTTACTAGAATTTGAGACAACCAAGTACTAGAAGAAGGAGAAGAAACCATCCCAAATGCACCCTCTAGAACCTTTAACCCCCTGAGATCTTTATTTTCCTAAGATTGGGGAGGCAAGTCCAAGACCATCTGCCTCAGGGCTAACTTTAAGGAACCCCCCCTCTCGAAAAGTATAAAATTGTGGCGAATCACATGTGTTTTGGGGGGAAAAATTTTAATAGTGATGGTGAATTATCTATCAAAATATGGATATTTGGTGGTGAAGTTTTTAATAGTGTACAAAATTTTTATAATAAAATGGCCACTATTTTTTTTTTTAATACAATTATTAATATTGATGGCGAATTATGTGTGAAAAAATGGATATTGGTTGGCGAATATTTAAATAATGGATACCATTTTTATAAAAATATGGCGAAACTATTTTCCAAATATTTGAATTAATATATTTGTCATGGCGAATGCTTTTCAAATATTTATAGTTGGTATGGTGATTGAATAATTTCAGAGAGATTTTTCACTAAAGGAGTTAACACACCCAATTCCCTCCAAAAGAAACCTTCCACCGTTCATCTCTTTGAAAGATTCTAATGGTTGTGATTTGATGTTGAAGTTGCATCAAGTCCCACTCCCATCACTATGACACATGACACACGTCGGTTGGATTCAAAACATATCAACGGCCACAGGTGAATTTTGGGCTGACTGTTGGTCTTCATAATATTTACAGGAAAACCTCAGCGGAATCAAGACACGTGGTATGACACCCTGTCATACCACATGTCATGATTCCGCTGAGGTTTTCCCATAAATATTATGAAGACCAACAATCGGCCCGAAATTCACCTTACATGTCATATCACGTGTCATGATTAATTAATGGAAATGAGTACATTGAGTAGATGAGTCATTACATCAAGATTCAGTTAAATTAATGTGAATTAATAGTTTCTTTGATGGCGCATTTCAATTTGCACTAACAGATATGTGTGACATCATATAAATAATAACTATTCAGTACCTCAATTGATTAATGCCTTAAAGTTAATGCCTGAATGAAAACATCATATCAGATAAGGACATTATTTTCTGACCATTCAATGATCTTAAATCAATGGTAAAGTTTCATTTCCTACCACCATTTCACAGGTAACGTACTTCACTTCTTGTTTCTGCCGAGTGGGTATAGGTTTTATTGTTCTTTTATAATAAAGAATTGTTATGTCCACCTGCGTGGCATGAGCCTTTCGGCCTTCATTATTCCCAAGATAGAAAATGTCTTATCATGTGTGTTGTTTCCAATTTCACCCAGTGTTGCATTAAATATGAAATATTTCAAGATATTTGGACAGTTAGCAATTATCTTGTGAATTAATTAGATCTTTAGGGGAATGATTTACAATCAAGAATTATAAATAGATTGATCTATGCTCGTTAATTTACGATTGTGAAAGCATATTTGTGAGAATAGTCTACGAATGGACACTCCAATTCATTTGAGATGCACTGCCTTGAAGGACTAGAAGGCCTTTATGGGCTTGGTCATAGACCCAATCCTGACATCTGTTACTACGGAGTTCAGAGCCTTCACCAAGGAGGCTATAAGAATGGTGCTCAGACATGAATTTCTAGAGAACGAGAATAGGTATAGAGTCACCACTGACATTTCATCTCGGTTCTTTTTTCTATGTTGGACTTGGGGGGGAAAAGGTGGATATGATTATGCTTCTGAGGAAAGTTTTCAAAGAAGGGTACCTCGGTAATGATGTGCATGTTGTCATATTTTTTGAAATTGGGGTTGGAATTCCTTGGGCAAAAGATTTGTCTAAGATTCTAGAACCAGGAGTTGTTCCTAGGCAATCATTCCTATTGAACCTCGATGCTGAGCAGCTCAACCATCATCAGAAGTGGGCAAAGATTGGGAGGAATTTCCTTTGGAAGTGGTACCTAATGGACGAACCCAGGGACTATCAATGGCTAGATGAATTCTTTGAGATTCTCCTCTCTTCAGACTTCTACATAGAAGGAAGGGAGCCTTAGGCCCTTAGCTGGATAGTCCCCGAGTCTATGACTCTCTAGTCCCTCTACTCTCTACTCTCTAGTCCCTCGGCCTCTACCATGTCTCCCTCTAGTGGTAGTAGCTTACTAAAGTTTTTGAAATGATATAAATTGTAAATTGTTGAAAAATATAATATGAAAATGTTTTATGGAATTCAAAGTGCTACTGCTTTTCTTTTTTGTTTTGATTATAAGAATTGTTAATAGATATGGTGCATTGCGCTTTTGTTTCATGTAATATTTTAATGTTTTCAAACTTTATCATTTAATGGTGACTGGTTCAATTTTCATGGATAAGCTATTATTGTGTATTAAATTATTAATATTTAAAATCGTGACAATTGTTGGATTCTGAGAGATGAATGGTTGGAGTTGTATTTTGAAAGTACTATTGGTTTCAAAAAGCTTTGCTGAAAACTCACTCTGAAAACATGACACGTTGACGTGTAATTTGATGAAAAGATTATGTGGTATGTTTTATAAAGATTACGTAATGTTATAGGTAACGTTACACGTATACTTTATATGTAATGTTATTGTTGACTACTATAATGGTAACGTTACATGTAAATTTTCTAAAACATACAACGTGTAACGTAATTTACGTTACACATTGTATGTTTTAGAAAGTTTACGTGTAACGTTACCATTATAGTATAAGTATAATTATATACCATTAAAATTTACATTTAACGAAATCTTTTTAACATTAGTCTTAGTAGCAGAGATAAAAAGAACTGTTGAACTGTCGCGAAAGATTTCGAGACTGTAAATTGTGACAGCCTTAGAGTTAGCCATTGTAACTTCTATCTATCTAGATTTCAAAGTTTAATTTCAGGTAAGATATCTACCCTGATGCATCCCGATTTTGTAATGTCAAAAATTTAGTTTAACTTGATTTTGAAATTACAATTTACAATTGGAATTTGGGGTTTTCTTAAATTGGGGGGGGGTTTCTTAAATTGGGGTTTCATTCTTTGGAAGAACAATGGGGAAAGCGAAAACTCAAGGCCAAGGGCAAGCAGATGGGAAAACTTTAATAGATTGTAGAAAACTAGTAGAAATCCCTGGTTTCACTGATGAGTATCACGATGTTTATGATCCTATTATCGACGGTGAAAGGAGACTTATAGAAATTAAATATGCATTGTGTAGTAAGGTAACTGGGCCAAAGAGGCCTGATTTTATAAAATTTAACCCAGTGGTAGGTGGAAAAACCAATAAATTTTCTTTGTGGGATGTTAGTTTGGGTTACATGCTATTACCCAAAGTTTTCCCTTGCCCAGAAATTGTCTTGATTTGTGCAGAAAATTATGATGAAGAAAGAAAAGCAATTGTGAATAAAAATAATCAGGAAGAAATTTTATCAATAACCGAGAAAGAATTTCTCAGTTTTCTAGACCTAGGGTTTGACCGACAAAACTATAATGTCCATATTGACTTGGGATTGCTGGCAGATCAATATGAGGCAGTCCTGCCATACGCAAAAGATTCATTTATAAAGGGTCTAATAATTGCAGACAAAAAGGGTTCATTGGGTGAGAACCACAAGCCTCCTTATGCTTTTAACATTTTTGTGCCATGGGTTCAGGATACTATATCCTCGCTATCATTTTTCCTGGGACTAGAAAATAATAGGGAACTAGGTGCCAACATTCTTCAATTCATTTGGGATATCCATTGTGTCAATGAACCAGTAAGATATAATTTTGTTGGACACGTGGTTCAATCGATGCAAGAACAATTAGCATTGATTAAAAGGGGCAATTCTAAGACATTTAGGTTCACAACCTACTTGTGTTATCTTCTGCTAGCCAAGCATGATGCAATATTAATGAGCAATAGCAACAAGCTTGAAATTCAGAGGGGGACACCGACAGGTACTCCAAGTCCAATATATAACTGCACACCTCAGATAAGAATGTATGATAATAGAATTAATTACAATAATTTTTTAGACTTCTTTTTGGCACCATTGTACAAAAAAATAACAAGTACTCCAATGACCAGATTGTCTGCTTCATGTAGGGATTGCATCCAACTTGGAAGCACAATTCAATTGGCTGACTGGTACTTAATGGAAAAATACACTGTAATAAGGTTTTATGGGTCATAACTACAACCCCACAAACTTCCAATGCATGTGACAGATAGGGTGTTTGCAGTAGAATATGTAGTACAACTAGAGAGCACATATAGACTCTTCTCTGGCCAATCGAAGAAGAGCATATTCTCTTCCTTACCTTTCTCAATTGGAGGGTTAACATTGAGAGAAAGGCATTCAAAGTGGCAAATTTTTTTTTTTATATTTTTCAATTTGATTTAGAGTGGTACTGGAAGTATGATCTAGTCAACGTCATTCAAACAATGCTTGTTGCTAATAAGAACTCTGCAAACTTATTTCAACATGAAAGTAAACCATTGCTAGAGAAGTTGAAAAACAAGGATAGCTGGGATGACATTAGAAAAGAGTTGGAGAAAGTTTCTGGTGGGGAAAAAAATTTAGTTGAATAGTTGTCATCACAAATTATGACAACAATAAACTAGGGCATTGTATGGCCTAGGATGTCCTACAATTTCTATGAAAAAGCTGCTCAGCCATCAAACAAAAAAATACCAAAGAGCTTAGCCGAAGCTTGTAAGGATAGAAAATGGACTAGAATGAAAATGGATGATTTTTGGAGTATGAGGAAGGATCTTGGTGAACCAAAGACCAGTGAAGATCTGGATGAAATAGATGAGGATATAGAGTTTAGAAAATTGTAGAATTTGGAGCATCCTAAAATGGCATATGACACTGTGGATGAATATCCAGATAGTGAGGATGATAATCCACCAATTGCATTTACTCTAGGGACTAGGAGTCAGATTGGAACCACCAAGGAATGACATAAAGCATATAGAAAAGGGGCAATCATTGCAAAAAAAATGGGTTATAAAGGTGGTGGTTTGGGTCCCACAGGAGAAGGTGTCTGGAATACAATTGAGACATAAAAAAGTACTTATGATCGTGGTGCAGGCCTTGGGTCTGTTAGTGTCACTAGTGCTAGTGGGACTAGCCAACTTATACAACAAGTTCCCTCTCTAAAGAGGGAACTTTCTAGTACATAGAATCCCATAGAAGAAGATAGTGTCAAGAAGCAAAAGCTTTCTTGTTCCAGAACACCGACAACAATGACATTCGATCATAAAGAATTGCTTACAATTTCAGGTTCAGCAAAACCCTCTAGAAGTTTAAATCCTCAAAGAGCATTAGTTAGACCAACATGCATTGCAAGCTTTGCCTCTAGATCACCTTTCAAAAATTCAAATCCTTCTGCAACACCAGATTTTCACTACAAAGATTTCTATAATAAATTTGCAGAAACAAGAACCAAGAATAAGGAAATAAAGAAGACATTGCAGACTCGTGCCCTTAATGCAGCTGTACAAGAACAACCTGCATCCAACATGGTTATACCAACATATGACCCAAAAAGAGACATGATGGAGTTCATGGTTGTTATTCCACCAGAAAAAGATGGAAACCCACCAGAGAGTCAGATAGATCAATCTGAATTTCAAGTTAGCACTCTCCAAATGGGTTTTTCCAAAATTAAAAATGTCGACAAAATCAATGTGTCAAAGTCTACAAACCAAGTGGTCTACAGTGCACTACTAAAGGTGGAAAGAGAGAAAACCAAGCTCGAGAAAAATATAGAAAAGTTACAGGTAGACATTGGCAATGAAAAAGCAAAGAGGAAAGCTTCAAAGAATAGTTTGAAAGAATTACAGAAAAAGATTAAAAAATTGACCTCTACATCAGCAGATACTGAGCAGGAACAGGAGTAGGCAGAGGCAGAGCTGAAGGCTCTAAGGGGAAAATTGGCAGAAATTAGTAAAAAAATAGAGGAAGAAAGAGCCAGTTCAGAAAAGTTAGTTAAAACCGTGGAGAGTAATGCTGCCTCCAACTGGGAAATGCAAAAGCAATTGGAGTCTCAGGCGGATAAAGAAAATCATTGGGAACACAAAGCAGTGGAAGAGAGTGAGAATTTTGAAAAAATGGCAGAAGAACTAAAGAAAACCAATAATACAATTCAAACTTTAACAAATACTAGTAATAATTTAGTGAAGATTGCAAAAGAACACATTTGGAGCCAAATATTGGTGATGTGTAATAGCTTGTATGAGTGGTTTGAAATGCTTCAAAGTATGAGAGTATGTTATTTGAAGCTCCATAAGAACATTGAACAGAACATGGATGTTGTTAAGAAAGATAAGGAAGCAAAAGATATTATGCAGCAACTCTACAGTAAGAGTGATAGTTATCTATCAAACAAGGGAATTAGAAACCGCCTTGATGCCTCAGTAAAGGTATCAAGTATCATTCAAAAATGTGAGAAGCTAAGGGAAGCACAGGAATTGGATGACAAAGCTAAGAAGAAGATCACAAAGATGGAACAAAGGAAAGCGAATATGGAAAGTCTTGGTTTGCCTAAGGGATTTGACACAAATAACTTCATTGGAAGAGAAAATTACAAAATAAGGTTGCAGGACAAAATAAATATTGATTTACGCTTTCTTCCTACAAACATATCTCCTGATACAATCATGGATTTCATCAAACTAGTGAGAACTTTGAATGGAGTTTTAGAAGCAACAGTGATGTCAAGTCACACTTCCAAATATGAATTGCTAACAAAGTTGCAGGAGTGTGACTATACTATGAACCAAATTGTTCTTCCATCAGAGGATGAGTGGACTAGCCTACAAAGATTTCTCTGAATTTTGAACTACTGTAAGTTGTAAATTTGTAATATATTGCAAATGAATACAAAACAAATTGTGCTCTATCTAATTTTCATGTTTTCCAATTCAATGTATGTTGAATTGCTATATTTTATTCAGTTATTCTTAGTTGATTTACTTTGTTATATGCTATTGGAATACAAAATTTCATTCAGGAATTTCAAATTCAAATATGAATGATCATTGATGATACGATACAAAGTTACAAACTACACTCTATAGTAATAATACTCTTTGTTCTCAAATTTTAATGATGAAACATAATACATTCTTTCTTTTCTAAAATGAACATTGAAATTTGAATGATAGGATATAGTAGTTAATAAGTTCAAAAAATACCTATTGATTGCTACTGCTAATTTAGTAGAAATTTCCTAAATTTGCCAATTCATCTCTGTGTCGTCATCATCATCCAATTCTGGTATTCCAGTTTCTTCATTGTTCTCTTCATTTTTGTTTGTGCCTTCTTCACTCTGACCTCTGCTTCTCTGACTCCCATCGCCACCTATACTTGTCCCACTCAGAGCCACTATCGAAGATTGGTTAATCGTGTTTCCCAACCCTCTTCTTTTGCATCTTTTCTTCCAGATTTCCATTTCTTTTTGATAAGGAAAAGTATTGACATCATACCTAGATGTGTAGACCCTCAAGCATGTTTCCAAATTCTTGTCTAGTTTGTTTCTTAGCTTTGATTTTAGGAAGCCCAAAGCACTGAAAACTCTCTCATCCTCCACTGAACCCAATATCATGGTCTGACATAGATCAGCAAGCTTGAAGAACTCTGAAATTTCTTCACGCAACATTGTGCTCTATTTTAGTTATGTCCAAAGCCTTGGTGCCAAGCCCTCTTCATGTGGGTTATGCATTAATTGATATTGATGCCTCATAGTCTTTGCAAAAGTGCCTGATTTCTATCTAAGAAGACCCTCATCTAAAATTCCACTGATAGTCACTCCATTGAATTCTACAGATTTGCAAAATTCCTTTATCAAAGTCATCAGCCTATTACGATAATCTTCCTTAGAGTTTAAGGTCCAATATTGAGGAAACACAATTGCCATGGCCTCAAGCAATTGTTCATATGGAAATCAGGATCTTATTTCAGAGGAAACTTTATAGGCTATGTCCCTTGCATTACCTGCTATAGACTTGACGATCTTCGTAAACTCTTCCCTTGTAACTCTTGTAGATCGCTTCTTTGGGGCACTGTAATACATTGGTATCTGAAATCCCCTTACACAAACACATAAATCCCCATTTTCAATGATCTTTAAATAATTATTAGGATTGTCCAAATCTGTTAGTTTCCGCCAGTGTTTAAATCTTTCATTGAATAAATTTAGGTCATTTCGATAGAGACTATCCAGGGCTTGGCATGACATTTTACGTAAGTGAGCATATTCTGCAATATACATGGTTCTTTGTTGGGATTTTTTCATAATGAATGTCATTTCTTCTAGCATGGGAAGAAGAGATGCTAAAGTCAAAAGTGTCTCTATATTGCTTAACCTCCGAAGCAGCTCGCCACATCTCTAATTTTTTGCATTGTCCCAATTTTTGTACATCAGTCCAATCAAAGATTGATATTCAGAAAAAACTCGATGCGCTGGTCCATCCAAAGAGATCCATCTGGTATCAACATCTTTAAGAAGCTTGTTTCTATTGGTAATTTCATCAGCAAAGTGTTGAAATTCCCTAAAACATTTGGGACTTCGACAAAAATATGAGTACAACTCTCTTACTAAATCTTCAACCTTGTTTACTAAAGGGAACTTCTTCACAACTCTAAAAGCAAGATTCATCCTGTGGGCCATACAGTGAATGCGAACAACATATGGTGAACAAGAAGCCTGCATCTTTGTGCAAAGACCATTCCTTTGACCTTGCATTACTAAAGCTCCATCCGCTCCAACACAGATCAACTTCTTCACTATTGTCAATTCATGCATACCTCCATATTCCATTAATTGGTTCTTTACTAATTGAAATAAAGTTTTTGATGTTGCATTGTCCCTCAATTTTGCAATAGTTAGTAGATGTGGTTGGCAGGCATTATTCTATACAGTATAAACATGCATGCATACTCACGATGTATTATCTATTGATGTAACTTCATCTAAGGACAATGCAATAAAGGTTGACTCTTTTATTTTTCTTTGTACATCCTCTATTTCAACCTGGGCAATACAACTTGCCAATTCCCATCCACTGTTTATTGACCAATGAGTGATAGGATAGTTAGGAACTTTCAAAAAGTGTATCAAACCACTCATTTCTAGATAGTCTATCATTGGACGCCCTCAGCTCAAAATATGGAAAATATTACTTAATTGAATAGATTTTCTGCGTTCTTCTACTTCACTTGCTTTTGCAAAAATAGCATTAATAGAACCTTGAACTTCACCAGGCTTTGTCTTAAATTTTTGAAACAAATAATATTCCTTAGCATTCCTTTTATGTTGACATTGCTCCTTTGTTTTATATCTTACCACTTTTATTTCCTTCCCATCAATAGTTGAGGTTTCGTAAACCTTACCAACATGTTTCTCTATGGTGTCTAGTTTAAGCTACAACCGCTTTTCCTTTTTATACTTCCAACTACAAATCATACATCTATATTCTACTGGCGGCTCACCTAAAATTGGATTGTCCACGGGCTCAATGAATGGATACTTTGCCGCCCAATCAAATTCAAATCTCGTCGACATCTCCCATTGACGATCAGTTTTTTCTTTTGATTTTCCTCTCCCTTTAGTGTTACTGTTAATTGAACCATCATCATAACCGAAGTCGATCACTTCGTCCTGGTACTGGTTGTTGACTTGAAATTCTTCTTCAAGGTCATCTTCATTAGAGATATCAGGGTCCGTAACTTCATCACCAGATTTATTAGGCTCCCCAATTTATTCATTAGACTCCTGTGTTGGTTGAGAACCTTCAAATTGTACAGGTTCCTCTGATTATGTACCTTCCTCAGTTTGACCAACACTATTGTGTCTGCCCATGCCAAAGTATGAAGATATATTTCTACATTTCATTGGCCTCTCTTGGACATCTCCACCTTCAATAGTCCTCTTCATGTTTAACTTTAACTGTGACATCTCCAACAAATTATGGCTGCAATAAAATTTTACTTGAATAAGATACTATGGACTGGTAGTCGTTCGCTAGAATCGCTACCGCTCGCAATTGTGAGCTCAGAATCAACTAAATCTCTTGAAGTCTCCTTCTCCCAGCATGTTTCAATAATGAAACTCATATCTCTTAAATAGACAACTACAAGTAAACCGTTTTCATATCAGCCATCAGATTTTATCTCATAATATCCATCGTCCATATTGGCAAAGGGGTCGACTATTGCTTATGATAACAAATAATATTTGGCGAACCCGTGTATTTTCAAATAATTGACTGGGTGAATAGGGCAAAAATTTGGGACACAATTAAGTATGATGAATGGCGAATTGGGTCCTAGTGTAAATAAATGTTTTACTTGGGACAATGGGCCTTTGGCAAATGTTGATCCTCGATGAAGACATCCAATTTGATCCATGGTGAATAAGAGTGAAATAGTAATAGAAAGATAGGCAAAGAGCCTGACTATCGTACTGAAATTACATAAAAATAGTGGTGAACAATCCGACAACTATATGAGCATTTTATAAAATCTGAGCGAACCGGTCAACCACTATACGAGCATTTTATTCACCAAATTCTATTCACCGATCGGGACATATTCGCCAATTGGCGAATAATCGCCACTAAAAAAATCCTTGATCTACCCCTACTAATGATCCCCTAAGGAAGGAATTAGATCCACTTTCCTTGAAGCCTCATCAGAATCCATTTGTTGTACTTGAGCACCCAAAGACACTTCACCCAGAATTCCTTCCTATTGGATCAAATCATCAAGAACATCAAACTTGTTAATAATGACATTAATCTGCCCATCAAACCATGTTTTCTTCTTTCCTCTACCTCTATTCCAAGATTTAATCCTGAATAAAACTATCCTTATTTGCAAGAACATCAACCAAATGTGTCTTCTCCTTATCCTCTCTAAGAATAGTGTGAGGAGGATAGAACACTAATAGTGAAGGAGATTTATTTCTGGGACATCTCCACTATAAATGACCACATTCATGACAAATTATGCATCTGAATGGTAAGCTCTCATAGTCCAACTGTTGGATCCAAGAAGATGTACCCAAACAGATCTCCATAGAGTCTGGTAATAGATCATTTAAGTCAACTTTAACATAAATGCAAGCATAAATAATTACTTTATGACCCTTAGTTTGCGTTGTTGAACCCACAGGTTTACTAAGAAGCAACAAGACTTAGTGAAGAATATCTTCCCTTAAGAATTGTAGTGGAAGCCTTGGCAGTCTAACCCACACAAGTACTCAAGAGCGGAGCTCCTCCGCAGAGTTGAAGCCACTATGCCAGGGTTTGATAATGAGTCCCACCTATTTGAAGAGATGAGGGACACCTCAAAAACCCTATTCCTATCAGTCGTGTTGGAAAAAATAACTAGAAAGCCATTATTAGCAGCTAGAAGTGACTCCATGTTCCCTTCGAGGTTCCAGACTCGGTGTGTCCACGACTCTTAAACACGTAAAGAAAGACGAAGACCCATGAACTTACATATGATACATGATTACACCAGTATTCGACATCCTCTAAAACTTGCTCAAGCTGAATAACCAAAACTGGACGATCTTGAGATCTCTCCAAACAACCATTCAATTTTTTCATTCAAAAAACCTCTTTTGTAGAAGAATCTCCTTGCCCCGATTGGGGTTTACCTATATGCTCCTTTGCACAAGCATGCACCGTTGAAGACGGATCAGCCATTTCAAGATCTCCAGAGGTTGCCGGAGAAGGACACTTCCCTCCATTTCTCCATGAAAAAAAAGAATCCAGCAGAAGAAAAACGATGAGATGGGGCCGGTGATCCACAACCCAAACCCCACACTCCACCCGCGGCGGAAGCACAGGGCTCGACCACTGGCACCAAGAAGAATATGAAATGGTGGAAGAAAGCCCAAACAGGGCTTGCAGCAGAAAATTAAAAACAAAAAACCCAAAAATATTAATCGCACCCCTCTGCAGACGGCAACAAAACTCTCCTCCCAGCGAAAGCACAGCACCTCAAAATGATCAGCCACCAGATTGAGCTTGGGCACGGAGGCCCTAGCTCGCGCCCGATCGCCATCCCACTTTACTCCAACATTCAAGCTCAAGTCCATGGTTTAGTTTTTTCCAATACCACCTATACCACTGGCGTACTAGCTCTTTTCATGTGATACAAAGCAACTCGTCTATTTTCAACGCCATTGCAAAGCAAACTGCATGCTCCACGTCGCCAATACCCCCGAAATTTCTAACAATGAATAACAGGAAGCTAAAAAGTATAAATCAACACTCAATATTTATCTCTTTTTTTTACTATCGAACTATTCCTATGAATCTCTAAATACTTTAAAGATAATATCTGCTCACACTGCGTGCGTGATGTCCCCATTCAATAGTTTCATTCGTTATGCTCATGTGAAATTCATTTTAATCGTCTGTGTAAACCATGCCCACTCACAACACCTGCGTGAGGAATGGATGAGTCGACTGTCGTTTTAGCCTCATATATAAGTGATGATGTCTTACGTGCTCATCAGGTGTATTGGGTATGTTAACTATGCATCCTTTTAATCAAATAATTTGGAAATAATTGATCACTTCTTACCATTTTGCATTCAACAGTTTGGTCCATTGTTGTCTCTCAGTTTATTAAATTCCTCTTTACTAAGCAGAATCCTAATGATTGGGAGAGTTCAAAAGGTGTATAAGAAATGTTTTGTTTTAAAGATGTGATAGTTTTTATTAAAAATTTGTTCTATTTAAGAAAAATTTATATGTATTTTTTAGTGTTTTTTTATCAATTATGAAAAATATTTTATATATTCATAAACAAAATGGTGGATAGAAATAGTTATATTTCTAAATTTTGTCGCAAAGAATTTATAAAGCAAGAATAAGACAATGTAATTTTCAAATGTCAAGTAACCAAGGACACACAACCCAAGCTATGTGAAAATACAAAAAATGTGATCTAATGATTCTGAATGACCATAAAATGAGTATTAAAGATTCTTGATCTCAAAATAATAAGAATACATTAGAAATGAATAACCTATGAAAAAACAACAAGATTTGGCTCCAAGAAAAGTAACCAAACCATATGCACATCAATTGCAAGATAACCAAAAACAATTGCAACATCAATATCTTATTTAAAATAGGAGCCATAAACAAGTGCAAAGGGATCTGAGAATACTCCTTACAAGGCTCATATTGCTCAAGTAGTGTGTTTAGAAATAATTTCTAACCTTTCAACTAGGGATTTAAAATAATAAACCTTGATTTAATGAATAACATCTAGAGACATGGAGTTGATAACAACTTGAAGAGTTACAAAGTCTTAATTAGAAAGATAAAACTAGTAATTGGGTTTAATTCATATAGGATTGTCCCTAGTTCTTTTACAAAAATAATCTAAAAGGGTCTTCATCTATTTATTAAAAAACCTCAAAGTGTGAACCCAAGGATTCGTAGCTAGAGATTGACCTCGTCAAAAGATAATAAGAGACCACTATAAGGAATGTTGATTAATTGAAACCGTAGCATAAAAGTCAGCCAATTCCAATCCAAAAAAACTTGATACCTTCTCACTAAACTTTTTATTTTATTTTAAATAAAGCAAGAAAAGAAAGTAACACAAAAAAGAATTTGTTTCCACAATTTACTAGAATTTTTTAAGTCAATGATAGTTCTAGTTAATAAAGAAGATTTTTTATTATTATACTAATTAGTAAGAGCTACAAAGTTTTTTTTTTTAAAAATTGTTTTCTATTAGGTAATTAATTAGATTATTTCATGACTTGGGATAAATATAAATATTTAAATACATGGAAAATCCCTCAAAATTTAGCACCAAATATCTGGGATTACTCTCTCTTCAAAAGTAAGAATATATGTACTATATTATAAAAAAAATACATTAAAGTAGTCTCACCTAAAATAAAACTATTTGTAAAAGTATTTTGCCTCCTTATGATTTCCAAATATGACATTCATTACATCAAACATGATGTTGTCAGACTCAAAATTACATTCTAAAATAGTAACATTATACTAAAATGTACCTTTTTTCTTTGAAAAAGATAGACACCGATGTATCATTCAAAATGGTATAGTAAAATAGTAATAAAATTTAGAGGTGGGAGCCACATAAGATAAAACACATTAGGTCAATATTTAATGTGTATTATTTAAACCTGACTATGAGTATGAGACATAACTTGTGATATTATATCTTTCACCATAATCAACTCCCCAATTTGAAAGAAAATTGATCCATCTATTTCAACTCCCTATAGACTTAAAATTGAATAATCCATAAATTTCAATATCACTCTCTTATTTTTTCCCAATTTTTGGTTGTAAGACCTAAATTCCATTCAAGTTTTATTTGATTGTATTAATGCGTAGTAACAAATCTGGAGGCAAAGTATAATAAGGCATCAAATAGTGTTTCATTATTTCATCTTGTGGTTGATCTTAAAGATTATATTATTATTAGGTTCTAATACTCATATTGATGATACATCCACCACTAGAAATAGGTGTAGGTCAATATTAAGTTTCAATCTCCCACTTTTTAGATTCCTCTAATGAACTTTCTCATTTTTAGCTTTAAATTTTTTAAATATTCAAACACAACACAAATTTTGAGATCATCCCACTTCTTCATTAATATGTACAATCTCAACTAGTGAATCACTTCTTACCATTTTGCATTCAACAGTTTGGTCCATTGTTGTGTCTCAGTTTATTAAATTCCTCTTTACTAAGCGGAATCCTCTTGATTGGGGGAGTTCAAAAGATGTGTAAGAGAACTCTTGTTTTAAAGTTGTGATAGTTTTTATTAAAAATTTGTTCTGTTGAAGAGAATTTTATATGTATTTTTTCCAGTGTTCTTATTATTAATTATGAAAAATATTTTATAAATTCATAAATAAAATGGTAGATAGAAATAGTTATATTTCTAAATTTTGTCGCAAAGAATTTATAAAGCAAGAACAACAAAATGTAATTTTCAGATGTCAAGTAACCAAGGAGAAGTAAAGAGATGGAAATAATGCTAAGATCGGTCTCAATGAAATGGGTCCTTGTCTATTCTCACAAAAGGTTATAAAACATAAGAATGAGTATCTTGTTCTTTGAAAGAAGATTGACATTTTCCTTGACTATGACCACGAGATAGAATGCAGCCTTGGCTAAAGGAAAGAATCAAGGGGGCTCTAGGAACAATGCACATGTGTCATTTCACTAGAGAACTATAAGAAATTTATGTGTCACCTTGCAATGCAACCTTGTTAGATTACACTAATATTTTAATAATCATATTCAAATAAATCATTGAACTAGCATAAAGAAGAAATAGGATCAATTGAATTTTTTTAAAAAAAACTTAGAATATTGATCCTTCCGTGTGTTGAAAAAAAATTCACCTTTAAACTAGACCAAATCTATGTAAACTTAAAAGGGGTTATAGGCCAATCTTCTAGTAAAACTATGTGCAATGAGAATAGTTTAGGTTTAAAAGGTTTGAAGAAATCATGAATCCAAGGACACACAACCCAAGCTATGTGAAAATACAAAATATGCAATCTAATGACTCTGAATGGCCATAAAATAAGTATTGAAGATTCTTGATTCCAACATAATTAAATATGAAAATAATAAGAATACATTAGAAATGAATAACCTATGAAAGAACAACAAGCTTTGGCTCCAATAAAAGTAACCAAACCATATGCACATCAATTGCAAGATAACCAAAAACAATTGCAACATCAATATCTTATTTAAAATAGGAGCCATAAACAAGTGCAAAGGGATCTGAGAATACACCTTACAAGGCTCATATTTCTGAAGTAGTGTCTTTAGAAATAATTTCTAACCTTTCTACTAAGGATTTAAAATAATAAACCTTGATTTAATGATTAGCGTCTAGAGACATAAAGTTGATAACAACTTGAAGAGTTACAAAGTCTTAATTAGAAAGATAAAACTAGTCATTGAGTTTATGATGCAGAGCCTTGCTATCTTAGTAAATTTGGTGCACCTTACAAGCCACTGTTTGTAAATTCAAACTCTCTACCCCTTCTCTGTTAGGAGTACCCGTCTACCAAGGCTCCACACCTTCAAGGGTTCAAAATCTAATCACTAACTCATCCACTTAGCATCCCCATAACTGCACACTGAGTTAAATGCTGTCTCGTGTTCCTACTCCCTGTCACACCTGCCTGTACCCTGTATATCATCCTCACTTGAACTATACCAATCTCTCGCTTAGGCCTTTAGATCCTCCCCACAAGTCAATTCAATCTTATTGACACCCCCTAGACCAACCAAAACACAACATAGCATCATCTCATCAAAAACAATTCAAAACTGTCCTCACAGACAGGGTATCCGCCAGTCAAATCAGGCCACTGTTTTCGTCTTTCCCACTTAATTCCTCAAGAACTCATAGGAACAGTCATTTAGTATTGATCTTAGTGTTATGTCAGTAATACTTCCAAAGGGAATGGACCTGGTTCTTCTCCAAACTCCCTGTAGTCGCTTGTCTTCTTCAAAGGTAGGAGGCCTGGACGGTAGACTCAGCAAAGGAAGTACAGTTTAGACTTGGTCTCTGACCAATCTGACTGTAGGAACATTTCGAGGGACTTAATATAAGTCTAGTCTCCAATTCTTGGCTTCCAATTTTAAACCCATTAAAAGTTATGGGGGTTTTACCAGTCAATTTACTCCATTCTGCCTGTCACATGGAGATGCCCGGCTGGGTTTTTAGACATAACTCCCTGCAAACAGAATCATTCTATGCAAACTTACCCTCAACTGAAAGAAGACTCTCATATCTCTCGTTTGAGCCCGGTTTCACAATTTTCTCATGGCTAAAACTCGAGATATCACTGGAGAAAGCCGACTGTCCTAGTTTTATGTTAAAAACGACCTGTAGACGACTGTCAGTCGATGACTGGTCGCAAATGAAAGCTATGACTCCAGGTAGACTTCCTATGGAGTTAGATTTGACATTCTAATCTACACGAAATCGGCAGAAATCAAATACCAGTAAAAAAAACGTTAAAAATTAAGTTTTCTCAATCTTGTTTGCAATATTTCTTCCTTGAACATTACAATCAACCTCTGCAAGGTTCAATCTCATCATTTTATATGATGTTACCCTAATTCCAACTGTTTTGGGGTGGTTATACCCATTGTTTAACAATTTTTCAAATAAAGTTGTCATTTGAGCAACTTTTGTAAGAAAATGTTGTTGACAACATTTTGCAAAATGTAATAACTCTATCCTGAGGGTCTTCCAAGGTGAATCTAACCTAGTCTGATGTTAAAAGATCGATCCAACCTTCCTAGTACATTTCTATCTATTTATTGTCCTACCAACCTTAGTGAACCATAGGATTTATAATCCATCCTAGGCCACTAGGTTTGACATTATTAGGACTTATTACAAAATTGTGGGATCTCCCGATCCTCCTTGGTCATTGACGAATCAGATCTTCCCAAGATCAGCCTTGGAAGTCTTCTTGCCACCTCCTTTGTCTCTGTCTTTGTCAAGGAGTCCTGCACCAGTTTAATTCACATGGGATGATCCGTAGTTCTTTTACAAAAATAATCTAAAAGGGTCTTCATCTATTTCTTAAAAAGCCTCAAAGTGTGAACCCAAGGATTCATAGCTAGAGATTGACCTCATCAAAAGATAATAGGAGACCACTATAAGAAATGTTGATTAATTGAAACCGTAGCATAAAAGACAGTCCATTCCAATCCAAAAAAAACTTGATACCTTCTCATAATCTCTAAAACTTATATTTTTTTAAAAAAAACCTAAGAAAATAAAGTAACACACAAAATTATTTCAACAATTTACTAGAATTTTTTAAGTCAATGACAGTTCTAATTAATAAAGAAGATTTTCTACTATTATACTAATTAGTAAGAGCTACAAAGTTTTTTTTTAATAAAATTATTTTTTATTTGGTAATTAATTAGATTATTTCATGACTTAAAATGAATATGAATATTTAAATACATGGAAGCACAGGGCTCGACCACTGGCACCAAGCAGAATATGAAATGGTGGAAGAAAGCCCAAACACGGGCTTGCAGCAGAAAATTTAAAAAACAAACCAAAAAATATTAATCTCACCCCCCTGGAGACGGCAACAAAACTCTTCCTCCCAGCGAACGCACAGCACCACAAAATGATCAGCCACCAGATCGATCTAGGGCACGGAGGCCCTAGCTCGCGCCCGATTGCCACATAGTGCCATCCCACCAGATCGATATTGGGTATGTTAACTATGCATCTTTTAATCAAATAATTTGGAAATAATTGATCACTTCTTACCATTTTGCATTCAACAGTTTGGTCCATTGCAGTGTTTCAGTTTATTAAAGTCCTCTTTACTTAAAGTTGATCGAGTTTGACCTTAAGAAAAATTCCATGATTAAATATGATGAGTGCTTCACTCACCTAAATACATTTAGTACACGGAAAATCAAAAGGGTTGAATTTTACTTAAACAAATAAACCTAACCCACAAACTAGACAATTGTATTCTAATACTATTATTATCATATAATATGAAAACCTCTTAAACTTTCAAAAACTATAACTAAAACTCAATGGGAAACCTCTCCATAAAACCATAGCGTAAACTTCCTAAGTCAAAAAAAATCATTATGTCTGCAAGTAAAACCGTGTGAGGTCAAATATAGCAACAGCGGCTGTCTTGCGAAGAATTCAGAAAATAGAATAATTAAATCATACTAAATTGTGTTGTGTGTGAGTGAATTGCCGTGTTGAATGGCGTGAGAAAGGGGTTTGGGTTGGATTATGTGTGGGCCAAATCAATGGTGTGAATCAAACGTTCAGGCCAATATAGCCCACTAGTTTTACAGCTATTAGAAGGGTGTATTTCATTCTCCTGTAACAGGATTTTGCCCCAGTTTGGACAACTATATTTAGTGGAGAATACATGATTGGGAGAGTTCAAAAGATGTGTAAGAGAACTTTTGTTTTAAAGTTGTGATAGTTTTTATTAAAAATTTGTTCTATTGAAGAAAATTTTATATGTATTTTTTTAGTGTTCTTATTATTAATTATGAAAAATATTTTATATATTCATAAATAAAATGGTGGATAGAAGTAGTTATATTTCTAAAGTTTATATACAAAAGAATTATAAAGAAAAAAAATAAACAAGTTGTTAAAGCGTAGGAACATGAATAATAGTTGGAATGGGAGGAGGGTCTCACACTTCTAGTTTACTTCATATATAAGCAAGGTATGGAGTGCTTCAAGTGGTTCCCAGCCATAATTATCATCATCATCCTTATTTTATTCATTAGTAAACTAATTGTTGCAAAGAATTTATAAAGCAAGAACAAGACAATGTAATTTTCAAATGTCAAGTAACCAAGGAGAAGTAAAGAGATGGAAATAATGCTAAGATTAGTCTCAATGAAATGGGTCCTTGTCTCTTCTCACAAAAGGCTATAAAACATAAGAATGAGTATTTTGTTCTTTGAAAGAAGATTGGCATTTTCCTTAACTATGACCATGAGATAGAACATAGCCTTGGCTAGAGGAAAGAATCAAGGGGACTCTAGGAACAATGCACATGTGTCATTTCAATAGAGAACTATAAGAAATTGATGTGTCACCTTGCAATACAAACTTGTTAGATTACACTTATATTTTAATAATCACATTCAAAGAAATCATTGAACTAGTGTAAAGAAGAAATAGGATCAGTTGAATTTTTTTTTAAAAAACTTAGAGTATTGATCCTTCCGTGTGTTGAAAAAAATTCCACCTTAAAACTAGACCAAATCTAGGTATACTTACAAGGGGTTATAGGCCAATCCCCTAGTAAAACTATGTGCAATGAGAATAGTTTAGGTTTAAAAGGTTTGACGAAATCATGAATCCAAGGACACACAACCCAAGCTATGTGAAAATACAAAATATGTTATCTAATTACTCTGAATGACCATAAAATGAGTATTAAAGACTCTTGATCCCAACATAATTAAATATCAAAATAATAAGAATACATTGGAAATGAATAACCTATGAAAAAACAACAAGATTTGGCTCCAAGAAAAGTAACCAAACCATATGCACATCAATTGCAAGATAACCAAAAATAATTGCAACATCAATATCTTATTTAAAATAGGAGCCATAAACAAGTGGAAATGGATAAGAGAATACACCTTACAAGGCTCATATTTCTGAAGTAGCATGTTTAGAAATAATTTCTAACCTTTCAACTAGGGATTTAAAATAATAAACCTTGATTTAATGAATAGCATCTAGAGACTTGGAGCTGATAACAACTTGAACAGTTACAAAGTTTTAATTGGAAAGATAAAACTAGTCATTGGGTTTAATTCACATAGGATTATTCCTAGTTTTTTACAAAAATAATCTAAAAGGGTCTTCATCTATTTCTTGAAAAACCTCAAAGTGAACCCAAGGATTCGTAGCTAGAGATTGACCTCATCAAAAGATAATAGGAAACCACTATAAGGAATGTTGATTAATTGAAACTGTAGCATAAAAGTCAGTCCATTCGAATCCAAAAAAAACTTGATACCTTCTCATACTCTCTAAACTTATATTTAAAAAAAAAAAATTAAACTAGGAAAAGAAAGTAACACAAAAAAAAGTTTGTTTCCATAATTTACGAGAATTTTAAAGTCAATGACGGTTCTAGTTAATAAAGAATATTTTTCATTATTATACTAATTAGTAAGAGCTACAAAGTTTTTTTAAAATTTTTTTATTTTCTATTAAGTAACTAATTAGATTATTTCATGACTTAGAATGAATATAAATATTTAAATGCATGGAAAATCCCTTAAAATTTAGTACAAAATATGTGGGATTACTCTCTCTTCAAAAGAAAGAATATATTTACTATATTATAAAAAAATACATTAAAGTAGTCTCACATTAAAATAACTATTTGTAAAAGTATCTTGCCTCCTTTTTTATTTTCTATTAGGTAATTAATTAGATTATTTCATGACTTAGAATGAATATAAATATTTAAATGCATGGAAAATCCCTTAAAATTTAGTACAAAATATGTGGGATTACTCTCTCTTCAAAAGTAAGAATATATTTACTATATTATAAAAAAAAACATTAAAGTAGTCTCACATTAAAATAACTAGTTGTAAAAGTATCTTGCCTCCTTACAATTTCTAAATATGACATTCATTACATTAAACATGATGTTGTCACAAACTCAAATTTACATTCTAAAATAGTAACATTATATTGAAATATACCTTTTCTGTTTGACGTATCATTCAAAATGGTATAGTAAAATAGTAACAAACTTTAGAGGTGGGAGCCACATAAGATGAAACACATTAGGTCAATATTTAACGTGCATTATTTAAACCTGACTGTCAGTATGAGACATAACTTGTGATATTATATCTTTCACCATAATAAACTCTCCAATTTGAAAGAAAATTGATCCATCTATTTCAACTCCCTATAAACATAAAATTGTATAATCCATAAATTTCAATATCACTCTCTTGTTTTTTCCTAGTTTTTGGTTGTTATACCTAAATTCCCTTAGAGTTTTATATGATTTCATTAATGTATAGTAACAAAGTTGGAGGCAAAATATAGTAAAGGCTTCAAATAGTGGTTCATTATTTGATCTTGTGGTTGATCTTAAAGATTTTATTAATATTAGGTTCGAATACTCATATTGATGATACATCCACCACTAGAACTAGGTGTAGGTCAATATTAAGTTTCAATGTCCCACTTTTTAGATTCCTCTAATGAACTTTCTTATTTTTAGCTTTAAATTTTTTAAATATTCAAATACAACACAAATTTTGAGATCATCCCACTTCTTCATTAATATGTACAATCTCAGCTAGTGAATCACAGTTTCTTTTGGTCTTTGGAATGTATGTTCATCGATTCACTCACTTTTTAACTTATCAATGATAATACCTTCTCTAGTTGCACATTGTTTTTTTCAATAATACCAAATAAGTCATTCTATTGCTGTCCAAGAAAATGTAATATTTTTTTTTCTATTCCTAGTAGGTGGCTACAAATCTATAATTCAAAAGGATGTGAGAATTTGATTCAATAGTGTCTTTTCTCTAGATTGGCCCCTTAACACCAATTAACCAAAATAAATCCTTGATTAGTACATACACTTATGCAATAACATAAAATAACATGAAATAATCTAATTTTTTTATATATTAATACAGGATATTATATTTTAGTTTTTATTGATTTGATGCATTGATTGTCTTAGATCTATTATCAAGGAATTTATCAAGCCTGTTCCCCTTTCATATTAGCAATAAATTTTTAAAATGATTTGGTTTAATTATTTCAACTTGAAGCTAAATCTACAATCTATTTAAAATATCTAATGTAATATCACAAAAATAATCTAGTTATTTATAATCAATGATGAAATAATAGAGTATTACCAATCTATACAAGAGTGTAGATAATTAATCTAATCCTATTTCTAATATAACCTTTTCTTAAACAAATTAATCAAATATTAAAAATAATGTCTAAATTAGAGTCTCACAACAATAAATTGGTAGCTAAGGTGCCTGATAAAGATGTGGCTTTTAAGTTCTCATTGACTTGATTTTAGTATTTTATTAGTTCCTTTCATACGCAAGTAACTATTTCCATCATTAGATGCAAGAATATTTATTATTTTTTATTGGAGGAAAACTAGTTTTACAGGGACCAAAAACCCAAAGTTTAAACAACATAAATAGTCTTCTTTCCAAAATAGATAAACCAAAACTTAACAATACATGAACTAGACATTTAAAAAAACCCAAAAATCTAGGGAACTAAAGCCCCCAAAATAGACTGCAAAGCCTAAGCTAAAACTCCATTTTTGCAAGTGATATCAATATTTATATCCTTAACCTTCCTAAAAAAATTGTCCAAAGGGGTAAAACCATTATTTTTCTCCTTAGTCTCATGGCAGGTCCCGTCAAACCCAAGCAGGTCTCATAATCAAAGTGCACCTCATGATCCTTATCCCTGACTTTGTTCTTAATCTTTAACTGTGTATTCCCTGTGTCACATAGAATGGTTCTTGAACTAGTAACTAGAGAATTTTCCTTTGATAAGAAATGAATGGCTTCAACCTTCTCCTTAAGATTTTGTAGACCCTCACTAGTGTCCTACAAGGTGATTTTACTAACATTCACAAGCCTTGTTAGTTTATTTTGTATATATCATCATTTTTTATCCAAATTTTAAATTTTCCTTTCATGGTCTTGCTTGAGATTGTTAATGCCCTTAGTTAAGGTATTATTACTAGCAAGGATATCATCCAAATGTTGGATATTGCTAATGCATGGGTGGTGATTGAGACATGTAATATGTTTAATCACTACATTATTGAATGGGCACTCATACTGTTGTCATTTGTGTTTTGTCACTAATGTCAACATATACTTTTATGAAGGAACCAGACTGGTAATCAGAGTGTACAGTTAGTGTACGGATGTTTCAAATGCTACAAAGTTAAATGAGAGTAAAGGTGGATGTTGTGATCTTATATCTATGATCGCACCATTAAGTATTTCATATTAAGAGATTTACAACTATTTTGGTAAAGACTAGTCACTGGACTATGACAGTGAGAATTGACAGAGTTAGTCTTTGAGTCTTTGATATATCTTTCAGAGGGATTTGATTCAAGGTATACGAACTTGAAAAATGATGTAAGAGGTACTGATGGATGTTCATTGATCATTGCAAGGTATGGAGTGATTGGTGATGTCATTTGTGGCGTATGCTCTAGCGATGGCTTATCTTGAAGCTAACTTAGGAAATAAAGCATGTGTTTTGTTTGGCAAGCTCAAATCAAGGATGTTGGTCCTTAATTATTGTAATGTAATTATTGTAAATTTGTTATAGATACTGTGTGTATCTTAGCAAGGGTTTATGTAATCATTTGTATATTAGGAAAGCCTCATGGGCCGACCTGATCATGTGAAAGTGTAATAAGGTATATATGTAGCGTCTTTTCTTTGGAAAAGATATGGACGAAATATGTATGATATAAGGAGGTTGTTAAAGTTGTGAACTTGTGTCTGCTATATGTAGAGAAGAGGATTACTGTTGGACTTCATTGGAACTGATCAAGCAAAGACAAGTTGCTAGAAAATAGTTCAAAAGATTGTGTATTTCTTCATATACACCTGTTGTGAACTAGTGAGTTCTAAAGCTAGATTTAACCTTCTTTGGGTAGTGAGCCTTGGGTAGTGAGCCCTCTATTGTTCTTGACTCCTAATAGGGTATGTCCTCTAACAAGGACTATGTACTGTAATGTTTCAATAACCTCCTAATAGGGCTATATCTCCTAACAAGGATTACCATACTCTCAATACATCATTTGTGGGTGCTAATTCCCACTGGGGTTTTTACATTTAATAGGGTTTCCCCGAGACCAAAATATTGTGTTATTGAGTTGGAATTCATTGTGTTCATTGTTTCTGACATGGTTGAGCTTAAAGTTTAAATTTTAATGTTCTGTTATACAACTAATTCACCCCCCCTCTCAGTTGTATTGTGGACTATTATTCCTAACAATTGGTATCAGAGCTTGTGGTCCTTAGAGAGAAAGCTTAAAATCTTGATGTGATCTTAGAAATGCCATTCTACAGGAGAGAAAGTCCTAAGTTTGATCTTGAAAACTTTCACAGTTGGAAAAACAAGATGCAAACACATCTGCTATGTATGGGCATATACTACTGGATGATTGTGAAGAAGAATGAATCTCTGAAGGTTGAGAATGACTTGGAAATAGTTGATGATGATGAAAAGAAGTTATTTTCATGCAACATGGTCACAAGAGAAGCATTGACCAATGCACTATCTAAGGGTGATTTTACTAAAATCAAAGATCTAGATTCGGCACATAAAATTTGAAATAGACTAGAAGGACTCTATGAGGGAGACAAGTATAACAAACAAGCGAAATTGCAAAACTGGAAGACAAAGATGGAGAAGCTGCCAATGAATGAAGATGAAAGCATTAGATCCTATGTTCATAGGGTTATAGAAGCTGTAGTTGGAATCATAAATTATAGAGGTACTTATGATGAAGATGAAGTCATTGCAAAGATTCTCAGATCTCTAACTCCTACTTACAAATTCAAGGCAATGTCAATTCAAGAAACTATACCCTTGACTCAAAACTTTAGCAGAGAGATGTTGATTGCAAAGTTAACTACCTTTAAAGTTGCAAAATTAGGAGAAGTTCCACCTAAAGTTGAATCTGCATTTAGGGCATCCACACACAAAAAAGTATCTGCACTTCTCAGCATAAGAAAAGAAGACCTGAAAAAAGAGCTTAGTGAGTATGCTGAGGAATGGGAGAAGATAATGGAAGAAGAAAAGAAGATGGAAGAACTTGTTGCACTAATTTCTAGAAGAGAAAAAAGAGGTAAGGGTAAATTTGAAGGAAAATTACCTTTGAAATTTTTTTCATGCAATAAGATAGGTCATTTTGAATCTAGATGTCCTACAAGAGTTCCTAAATAAAAACCTTATTATGCAAAGATTAGAAGAGACAAAGAATGTTAATATGCTAGTGAAGGAATATCTGATGATGATGATTTAGACAATGAATGGATTGGATTTTTTTCTATTAAAGATGAACCGATTCATGAAGAAAAAGCTTTAGTATCTCATGTTGATAAGGAAACTGAATGGATAATTGACAGTGGATGTTCTCATCACATGACTGGTGATTCGAATAAATTTGTTAAATTAGTAAATTGTGATGGAGGTGTTGTAAGGTCTGGGGACAATCTCCCAAAGTCCATCATAGTAGTTGGTGTAAGGTTTGGGGACTACTAGTTGAAGGATTGAAGCATAACTTGTTGAGTGTTGGACAGTTAATGGATAAAAACTTTCAGTTAAGTTTTGTTAATGGAAAATGCTTTATCAGAAGCAAGGAAGGAAAATAGATTGCTACCAGTTCAAGATCTAGAGGTAATGTATTTGAACTTGCCACATTTGGAGCCTCTTGTTTTGTTGCGAAGGTAGATGATAGTTGGTTATGGCATAGAATATTTTGTCATGTTAACTTTGATAACATTATGAATGCAAGTATGGCTAATGCAGTAAGAGATCTACCAAAGATTGTTAAACCTTCTAACACTGTATGTAGAGAATGTGTTATGGGAAAGAAAACTAAAAGCATTCATAAAAGAAAAACATTTACATCAAAAGGAAAGTTGGATTTGGTACATACTGATCTATGTGGGCCTACAAGAACAAAGTCATACTATGGTGAAAGGTATGTTATACTCTTTGTTGATGAATTTTCTAGAATGATGTGGGTTACTTAATTGAGAGAGAAATCAGAAGCATTTGACAAATTCAAGTTGTTTAAAGAAAAAGTAGAGAATGAATCAGGACTGAAAATAAAGTGCTTAAGATAAGACAAAGGTGGAGAGTTTGCATCAGATTTATTTAATTTATACTGTGAAGAGGATGGGATAAAAAGACAAACATCTGCTCCTAGGACTCCACAACATAATGGGATAGTAGAGAGAAGAAACAAAACTATACTTGATGTTGCCTAAACAATGCTGATTGATGGAAATGTATCTCATGTACATTGGAGAGAGGCTGTTGGAACAACAGTGTACACATTAAATAGAATTCAAATCAGAGATGGCACAAATAAGAATCCCTATGAACTATGGTTTCATCATACTCCTACTGTAAAATATTTCAAAATTTTTGGTTGCAAATGTTATATTAAGAGGGATGATGAGATAGGGAAATTTGATGCTAGAAGTGATGAAAGTATCTTCCTTGGTTACTCTGTTAAAATCAAGGCATACAAATGTTTCAATTTGAGATTAAGGAAGATGGTTGAAAGTAACAATGTAAGAATATATGAGAAATTTCAGATACAAGAAACACTACTACATTTGGGGCCAAATTTCGAAAGAAGTTTCCAACGAGTAACTTTTTATTATGAATTTGGTATTTTTTTTTTTGTAATAGGCCCCGATGATGTCGATATTCCGATGGGTGTTTAATTGACCATTAGAATTTTGACAGATTTGGAGTATAGATTAAAAAAAAAGTGAAATGACCTCATCATTTTTATTTCAATTAGATAGAGAGAGCGGGAGAAAAGGAGCGAAAGCTGAGTGCGGGAGAAGGTATGTGATTTCTTCATCTTTCAAGCCTCTCACATCATCTTCGAATGCATTTCATTTTATTTGATCATGAATGCTCTATGAAATGACTGCATTCTATTGGTGTTGTGTTGTAGCCAGTGCTTTATTTCTATTATTTGATGTTATTCATGCTTGTGCTCAAGGATATCGATTCACTGTATTCAAATGTTTGGATTCATGTTTGTTGATATTACTGGCATATATGTTTAATGATGCCATTATAAATTGTTGTCACTCAAATGACCACATTCTACTGGTGTCATTCCCTAACCCATGCTTTAACTCCATTATTTGATGTTATTGGTGCTTGTGCTCAAGGATATACATTTTTTTGAAATGTTGATTGTGGTTATCAAATGGACAGCCCATGAGCTTCTAGCTAGGCACCATTTGTATTGATAGCTTAGGGCATCAAATATATTGTATCATTGATAGTTGATACTTTGTTAAAAGGAAATAGGACAAAGAATGATTTTTATTTAGTTTCTCTATTTTGATCCCTAAGTGTCTTACAACCCTAGAGAAGTATATGCAAATTTATAGATGCAGTTGCAGGATACATAGCAGTTGATAATTCACAATAAATCCATGCATCCAATTTGAATAGCAATTAATACAAAGAACCAGGGTTCTACAATGGCCCAATCATCTGGACCTTGACTGTCCCCTCAACCAGTGACCCTTCAAAATTGGGTTATCATGCAATCAGTGAGTGATCCTTCATTCTCCTGGTGAACTTCTAGGTAGGCACCATTTGTATATTTGATAGCTTAGGGCATCAAATGTATATTGTATCATTGATAGTTGAGACTTTGTTAAAAGGAAATAGGACAAAGAATGATTTTGATTTAGTCTCTTTATTTTAATCCCTAAGTGGCTTACAACCCTAGAGAAGTATATGGAGATTTACGGATGCAGTTGCAAGATACATAGCAACTGATAATTGACAAGAAATCCATGCATCCAATTTGAATAGCAATTACTACAAAGAAATAGGTTCCTCCAATGGCGCAATCATCCAGACCTTGACTGTCCCCTCAACCAGTGACCCTTCAAAACTAGGTTATCATGCAATTAGTGAGTGATCCTTCATTCTCCTTGTCTGCCCTGCATCCAAACATATTGGAAATACACAATACAATGATAACAAGTCTTTCACAATCCCCCTTCCCTCAAGGAACACTATCAACCATCCCTTCCACATAGCATTTCACTATTTTATGAGTGGATTGTGCAGGAACAATTAACATTAAACAAGGAGAAAACTCCTCAACACATCTTTGAAACCATTGAATTCAATAATAAATGAAACCTAACACCAACACTATTCCTTCCATAGTTGCAGGATACATAGCAGTCGATAATTCAAAATAAATCCATGCATCAAATTTTTATAAGGATATCCTACTAATCAATAGGAATTTTCTTGAGATGACCAATGATTATGCATTTTGATGGCAGTGTGCTAGTTCAAAAGGATAATATAAATCTAAAACAATTTTGTCTGATTTTCTCATACTATAAATGTGGTTAAAGGGAAAATATTATGTGGAAAACCCACAAACCAAGCTAGCAAATGATTGTACATCAAATTATTCCTATATTCATTCAAGTATTGCTATGCTTTAGCTACTTGACCTTTGAGAATCATCGAGAGGAATGTGTAGCTTTAAGATAGAGTTACTTCTTGGGCCTTACAATAGGGTGGAATATGATCAAGATTTGTTTAGGTTGTATCTTTGTTAGTCCCATTGTTAGGTTCTTATAATTCATGGTTTGAATCTATTATGGTTGTGTAAGGGATTTGTAGATTCTTTTCCTAACATAATTATTGGACACCATGATTGGAACAACTGGTTGTTGGCTATTGTACACATGAATCATATCTGTCAATGGTTCTTTGTGCTCAAGAATTCGTTGATCAATCTTTGAGATTTATTGTCCCAGCTTTAAAAGAGTGATAAAAGATATAGTGAGTGTTATCTTTTCCAAGTGTTTTGTGGGTGCCATTATCTTCTAGGAGTAATTGCTAGAACCAAATTATGTTCTTTGACTCTAGTAAATATTGCAGACACAACCATCTTCTTGGTGAAGGGTTTCTTCCATCCCCATGAGGCACTATTGCATGGTTTCCATTCTCTTGTAGTATACTGAACCTAATTTAATACAAGTGTGCACTATTTTGAGTTCCATAATTTATGGCCCCTACATTGTGGTTGTTAGCCTAATTAAGACAGACCTACCTTTGCATATAATAAGAGGCGAACATGAAACAAACATCCAGAGGTTAGGGGGTTGTTCCCTATCCATAATTTATTATTTAAGTGCTAAGTGATGATGGGTATATCATGTAATTCATACCTAGTGTGTCTCTTTCTTTCTCTCCACATTTCACATTAGGAGTATATGTTATAAAATACTAATGAAATCAACTATAGGTCAAATCTAATCAAAATTGCAATATAAAGATTAAAATAGATCTTGAAGAAATATGGGAACCATTTTTGACAGATATTGTACAAACAAAGAGAATACTCCAAAGAGGAAATGCTTCAATGTGCAATAATTGAAGGACAATATTTTACTTTTATATGCACATCTGTAATGTTTTTGATATATTTCTGAGATAAGAAAACCATAGAAAGAATAGCATATAGAAGAAAGTAAAGAATAATGATCATACTTTGAGATATTATGTAAAATAAAGGAAAGAATTCTTGGTGGGGTTATCATGCAATCAGTGAGTGATCCTTCATTCCCCTCTTCTAGTGACCCTTCAAAACTTGGTTTTTATTTAGTTTCTCTATTTTGATCCCTAAGTGGCTTACAACCCTAGAGAAGTATATGCAGATTTACAGATGCAGTTGTAGGATACATTGCAGCTGATAATTCACAATAAATCCATGCATCCAATTTGAATAGAAATTAATACAGAGAACTAAGGTCCTCCAATGGCCCAATCATCCAGACCTTGACTATCCCCTCAACCAGTGACCCTTCAAAACCAGGTTATCATGAAATCAGTGAGCGATCCTTCATTCTCTGGGTGAGCTTCTAGGTAGTTGCCATTTGTATATTTGATAGCTTAGGGCATCAAATGTATATTGTATCATTGATAGTTGAGACTTTGTTAAAAGGAAATAGGACAAAGAATGATTTTGATTTAGTTTCTCTATTTTGATCTCTAAGTGGCTTACAACCGTAGAGAAGTATATGCAAATTTACGGATGCAGTTGCAAGATACATAGCAGCTAATAATTCACAAGAAATCCATGCATCCAATTTGAATAGAAATTAATACAAAGAAATGGGGTCCTCAATGGCCCAATCATCAGGACCTTGATTGTCCCCTCAACCAATGACCCTTCAAAACTGGGTTATCATGCAATCGGTGAGTGATCCTTCATTCTCTCGATCTGTCCTGCATCCAAACTTATTGGAAATACATAATACAATGATAACAAGTCTTTCAAAATCCCCCTTCCCTCAAGGAACACTATCAACCATCCCTTCCACAAAGCATTTCACTGTTGTATGAGTGGATTGTGCAGGAACAGTTAACATTAAACAAGGAGAAAACTCCTCAACACATCTTGGAAACCATTGAATTCAATAATAAATGAAACCTAACACCAACACTATTCCTTCCATTCACTTCTACCAAGAATAAATCATTTAATCCATTCAACATTACATATAATCATTAGATAGTTACAGTTCCTAACTGTGTAGAGGAACAGTCATGACCAAAATGATCAAAACTACTTTCACCCTTGCACAAGCTATTCCTCACTCTTAATGAGTTATAAACATGCCATTGTTTCAGTTTTGCTTGTGAGTTATGATAATTTTTGTAAACATGTCATTGGTTCAATTTAGTGTATTCATTTTTTTCAGACAAATCTTCATTGTCTTCTGATTGTATTCTTTATATAGTAGCATGTATTAATTGGTTGACAAATAAAGAAGCATTTAGACAATCAGAAGACAATGAAGATAATTTTAAATGCATCTAACACAATTTTTTTTTACAAAACTGAACCAATGGCATATTTACAACAAAGAAATAGAGTGATAATAATATGCTGAAAATTGTATTCTATTTAATACACGCCAAAGGACTAGTCCCAACAATTTTTAATCATACTTTATCTGATATGATGAATTCTTAAACAATTAAGGTTGGAGTAGACATAGTTATCACAGAGTTTTTTTGTGTGGTACAAGGAAGATTTGGCTGATTAGGAATGAGGCCTTCTTTAGAATCTCATATAAATTTGGCCAATTAAGATGAGAAAAAACACAATTCATTAGTTAAATTTTTCAATTTCATGTATTTTTTCTCCTATTTATTAGGTGCATGAGTTGAAGGTTGAATGTAAGAGTCTTATAATGTTGTGTTACCTTAAATCTCAAGTTTTTGATACTCCTATGATGATCTTTCTCAACAATTATTTTATTCTATTGTTGTTTTTTGAATAACATATTGGGCAAATACAAAATTGTGTACTTCTACAGGACATTTAACACAAAATTGAAGCGTCAAACAAGACTTGATCAAGTTGGAGGGGAACATGCACTCAAATAGTAAGTAATGTAGAATAACACAATAAGTAATCTATCGTGTCTACATTTTGTTATTTTTTGAGATTACATCCATGTTCTATATTCACATAATGGTTCAAAATTGAAATTTACAATTCGATGAAAGTACTGACGGGTGTTGTTCCTTGCACCCTCAATCAACAACTTGCCTCCATTTTATTTTGATTTACAAACTACTATATTATTTGAATATCTTTCTTTCTTGCCACAATAGGAAAGAGTTTGAGGTGGAAGACTACAATAATAGAAGTGTTTCAATTTGGTATACTATACTACAACATCATTTCATAACTAAGTTTTCAATTTCTATATATAATTAGGTTATAGATAATCTAAGTGAAGAAGCATCATGTCAGACAATCCAAGTGAAGAAGGTAATGGGGATGCAATCAATAGATTGTGGTTGAACTTGAAAAGAAAAGGCGATGGAAAATGTTATTGTCCCTGCAATCATTGTAAGGGCTTAAATATTAGAAGATTGCTAATCAAAACAACTAAGAGACATTGTAGGGATAATGGTCACATTGAAGGAGGCTTTGATTATCATGAATTGGTAAGTTTTTCATTATATTTATTTAACAATTAATATATATATATATATATATATATATATATATATATATATATATATATATATATATATATATATATATATATGAAATACACTTGATGATGCGATCATTATCATGGTTTATTTGTGTTCATTTTAATATAGGTCAACCTTTCTAGGGGAGTACGTGATATGGACCATGGAGGTGCAAATATTGAAGCTGAAGATTATGATCCCATGGAAGATGACAATGATGCGCCAGATGATGGTACTAATACATTGATCCATGACACATTTGGTATTGGCGCAACTGATGATGATGATCAGGATGATGTTGATGTCATCCATGATATATCTCTAATTTAGAAGGCAGCCACACCCCTTTACGAAGGCTCCCAAACAACTCTTCTCTCTGTTGTATTGTTGTTGTTGAATTTGAAGGTTATGAATGGTTTATCCAACACAACAATGTCACATATGCTACGGTATGTCATATATGTCATTATAGTAATTAAATGGTCAAACATGTACCATAAATATTGTTATTATTAACAACATATATTTTTTTCTACAGATTGATAGGTGAGTTCTTGTTACCACCATCGAATATTCTCCCTCGCTCATACTGAGAATTATGTGCCACTATGAAAGATATTGGAATAGAGTATCAATTAATAGATGCTTGTCCCAATGATCATATTATTTATCATAAAGAACATGAATTTGCAATAGAATGCCCTGAATGTCATACGAGTAGATATTGAGCAGATCAAATAAGAAAAAAGGTGCCTCACAAGGTTCTTCGTTACATCCCCATTATACCATGTTTGCAAAGATTAGTTAGGTGTAATAGCTTGGCACAATTTATGGATTACCATGCACGCAATAGGAGTCAAGATGACATTATTCGAATGCCTGTGGATGGTTCTATATTTAAGGTCATAGAGGAAAATTGGCCGCACTTTATCGAAGAACCTCAAAATCTCAAGCTTTCCATGGCAGCGGACGGTGTCAATCCATTTGGAGAGCTAAGATCTGTTTGCACTGTTTGGCCTATGTTTGTCATCAACAATAACATTACTCCATGGATGTCAATAAAGAGGGAGCACATTATGTTGGCAATGATTGTTCCAGGTATTTGATCATTTAATAGTTATCTGCATGTATTTATAAATCTTGTAGTAAAATGGTCACAATAATTATGTAATGTTGTTGTTCATTCAACCAGGTAAATACCAAGTTAAAGATATGAATGTATATATTGAGCCTCTTATCGACTAGTTGGTGGAGTTATGGAAAGGTGTCACTATGTATGACATCTCTAGACCAATAGGAGATAGACAATTTCAATTCTATGCAATGCTTGTATGGACACTACATGATGCCCCAAGGCTAACACATTTTTTTGGTATGTTATGGTGAATTCAAGTTGCACATAATAATTCTAAAAATAAAAATTAACATATTTAATCCAATTTTATCATTACCTTATAGGTCTTCAAACAAAGAGAAAATTTGCATGTCCAGTTTGTGGTCCAAAGATGAAATCTCGTTATTCAAAAAGTTTAGGAAAGTAGGTGTTTGATGAGTATAGACACTTTCTCCACAAAAATCATAACTATCGAATTACCCAAAAACATCTTTTCAATGGGAAAGAAGAGACTACATCTAAGCCACAGAGAATGACACCTCACTTATGGAAGTTGGAATACAATAGAATTAATCGTCAAGGTACTACCATTCTACCTAACAGTTTATGTTTGGAATTTGTATATTTTTATTATGTTTTGTTTTCTGATTATGTGATTGATGATCGTGAATGTCATCAAGGAAACACTACTAATCACCTTCCAAAGGGGCTAAAGAGTTATCCCAGACAATTTAGTAGATTTCCCTACTACGAGCAGCTGCTTGATGTGCATTTGTTTGATACTATGCATATTGGAAAGAAGGTAATGGAGACATTGTGGAAGATATTGGATGGAAGACGTGACAAAAAAAAAATTGTCAAAATTTGTAGCGACATTCATGAATCCAATCATGCAATGTAAAATTTTATTGAATCAAATAGAAATGGAGAACGGATTAATACAAGTGCCCTTCCTTGGTTATTAACAGAACAACAAGGTGATGCCATAAAAGAAGTCATACAAAAAATTTGATTTCCCACAGGATTTGCTGCAAACATAAGTAGTACCATATCAAAGAAAGGTGAATTTGGGCCAAGGTTGAAAATGCATGATTGGCATACCTTCATCAAGGTAAGTCATGTTCTTTTGTATTTACAATATATTTGTAAACTGCATGTACTTCTCATTGTATTATATGAGAAAAGAATGACATGATTATTTTTATAATTGTTGCAGTACATGCTACCCCTATCTCTCCTAGAGAACTTCGACAATAACATCAAACAAGTGACATATGATCTTAGAAAATACATGAGGTAAGTAATGATATCTGTTCAATTTGTTGTATATATATATATATTGTAAAGTCTCGTGTTTATATATTTTTGTGTCTCGAATGTCTTGTAGGTGGTTGTCATCTAAAGAAATCCATAGAGCAGATATAAAATACTGGAAGAGAAGAATTCCTCTTCTAATGTGTGAAATGAAAAAGTGTCTACCTTCAACCTTTTTCAATGCACAAGAACACTACCTCATACACCAAGTTGAGGAGATTGAAATGTGTGAACTTGTACACACTCGGTCAATGTGGATGGTTGAGAGGCACTTGAAATTTTTGAAGGCTTTGGTTCGGCAAAGAGCACGTCCTGAGGGCTCTATGGTGGAGGGATATATGGTATACCAGACTATGGTGTATGTTATTGAATATCTTCCTAAGCTTGCAGCAAAGATCCATATAGATCGCATTTGGGATCTTGACACCATTAGAAAATTTGAAGGGGAGTACTTGGTGGGGGAAGGAAGATTGAGGAAAGTGAGAGGTAATAAATTATAAGATGTTATTGTAGCTGTTAATTAATTCTTAATCTTCAAAATTAATCGGTTGTAAGTCATCTATTTATTTTTTTTACAGCTGCTTGAGAGTGGGATGCAATACATTTGTATATTGCAAACATTTGTAGATTACATGACAAAATGGATTGAACGATGTCATTATTTAGGTCACACATTAACATGGGAAGTTGTGTCTTCATTGGTTAATGAAGCTCATTGTAATAGAGATCCAAATGTTACCCAAAGGGAAATAGATTTAGCACATGGTTTAAAAGATTTCCAGGTACATATAAATTTGTTAATCACTCGTACATTTATGAACTCTCGATGCATTAATTTATACATGTTTTACATATTTTTGTAGGTCAAACACCACAAGGCTATGTTTTGCAATGGTCATAAATTTTGTATCAAAAAGTTGGATGACACAAAGAAAACTTGTGATTCTGGGATAAGTGCAGTCTTTCAAGTGACTAATATTTCATCTAGAAATGACTTACATCCTCGAGAGTCTGAAAATTAATACTATGACATTTTGGATGATATACTTGAGTGTGACTTTAATTTGTTCAGATTAGTTCTCTTTTTCATCAGATGGTATAGGCTACGACTTAATCAAAATGATCCTGATAGAACTTTTATTGAACATGACAATAGATTTCCAATGATTAATACAAGGTGGTTTGAGCCAATTGGGGATGAACCCTATGTTCTTCTAAGCCAATGTGAGCAAGTATTTTACTCAAAAGTTTCATATAAATCGGGTTTGTCATTTTTTGTTAGACATGATCCAATAGGAAGGCCAATGAGGTATAATGCGATGGAAGAAGATTGTGAAAAACTAGAAGATGATGTAGATGATGATCATGAACAACAGTTAGTCGATGATGTTCCTGATGCAACTTTTCTTGAAGAAGAAGAAGATGATGACAATGATGATGCTACTGATGATGCTACTAATGATGCTACTAATGATGATGATGATGATGATGATGATGATGATGATGATGATGATGATGTTGCTGATGATGATGTTACTGATGATGATGATGATGATGATGATGATGATGATGATGATGATGATGATGATGATGATGATGATGATGACGACGATGACGATGATGATGATGATGCCGATGATGACGATGACAATAAAGATGAAGACAATGATGGTGGTGGTGATGATGTTTACGTCAACGATGATCATGGCGATTAGTTGGATGAAGAAGAAGATGAATGACATGAATGAAATGTACAGTTACGTGATCACTGCTTAATCTATTTAATATTGATTTCTTGATAGAAATGTGCAGTTATGCAATCAATGCTTAATCTAATTAATTTGTGATGTACTTACTATGAGATGCTTATGGTTTTTAATGTACTTACTATGTGGTTTTGAGTATATGTATCATGAGTTTTTAAGCTAACATTAGATAATTGAATTACATATGTAGGTACCCAAAATCCTTTCACGAACATCCCACGCAATCTCATGGATCGACAAACTGACCTCGATGTTGATGGTGTGACTAGATCAGGTAAAGAGCTATATGATTATGGCCTGTAAAGTACTGAAATACTTTAAAATGTTTTAAATTGTTTTTAATTATAATAAAATGTTTTTAATTTAACCCTTTTATATGTTATTGTAGATGACCCCCCTTTGCATCAACAGAGAACTACACGTGCATTGAGATCTAATGAGAGGGTAGATGATCATGATGATGATATCGATACTCATCTTACAATTATATCTTAAAAACTAGAAATCAAAAGAAAAAAAAGAAATGATTGTCATCTATGCACCTTAATTGATAATGACTGATTTTTATATGCCAATGAATTTAATTATGTGGTAGTGAATGTTCATAAATTTTATAATGTGTAAATGAATGTTATCGTGTGATAATTAATGAATGTCACATTTTATTAATTTGTGAATGAATGTTATCGTGTGATAATTAATGAATGTTACATTTTATTAATGGATGAAATAATGAATGAATGTTAGATGTTAACGGGGAATTTAGAGTGATGTTAGGGGGGGGGGAGGGGGTGGGGCCAAATGAGCTTCCACCTTCATGTGGTTGGCCCTGTTTAGTACAGAATATAAAACTATTCTCGAAACAAAGTGAAGCTCAATAAGTTTGTTCCTTATATAGGGTCTCAAGTGTAGCTTTTATCCCACTCTCAACATTGCAAGGCTTCAATTGGTGTTCTGATATTGTTTTCTCCATCTCCCACTCACATCTTGTCTTTCTCCTAAGAACTCTCACCGAGCTATGATACATGGATGAGCAGAAGATGTCCCTTACAGGCTACACATATATAATATGGTAGATCTAGGGAACAAATATATACTACAACATAGAATGAGTCAACTTGAATCTATAGTTTCTTCATTCACAATGAAAATTCAAATTACAAGCCATATTTTAGATTTAATATTCATATTTATCTTCATCATGATCATAGCCATCACAGTCAGCATTTGGTTCAACTTCATTTGAACCACACTTCATGTTGGATTATAACATATTGACACTTACACCATGAACAAGACAAATGATTAAATAGAAAGAGAGGACCAACTGAACCATCTTATGGTCAGTCTATATCACATTGAGAAACAATGTCAAGACTTGAGAATCAAAACAATCAAAATTTTCTTCAAGACCATGAATGATCAACAACATTCCATTAGAAAACAAAACACTAATCTATATTATCATTAAGCCATAAAATATGTTTTTAAAGTTTAGAAGCATCACAAGAGCTTTCAAGAAACATAGTACTATCCAAGGACCAAAATGAATACCCTCCAAATGATTATGATTATGTTGATGTTGATGTCTACAATTTATGTCTAATGATTATGATGATGTTGATGTTGATGTCTATAATTTATTTCACTTACTAACGCTTGCCTAGATTGACTTTTGAATTGCTAGGTTGGAGAATGCTTTCAAAGTTTAGGGTCTATTCTACATGATACTCTTAGTTACAGCTCAAGTGCAACTCAACATATTTTTGATGCTAGGCAACCCACTGCAGAAACTCATTCGTAGGTGAAATTTAATGATGTGAATCTTGGCATTGTTAATGTTATTACTTTTTCCTCACGTTTCATATTTGTGAAAATGTTTCTTAGCACTATCTTATTCTTATTAAAATGTTCTTTATTGTGGGGTAGGAGGTCAATCTTCATTGTCTTTATTGTGGGGGACAGTGAAGATTTCTTTGACAAATAGCAGGTCTCTTTTAGTATCTTATAATAGCATGCTAAATTGATAAAGGTGTTATGGGCATTTAATCTACAATTACTAATAGACTAAGCATATTATTACTATGCTTAATGTTCCATTTAAATGCATTTAACACAAAAAACAAATTTACAAAACTGAACCAATGGCATGTTTACAACAAAGATGTGTTGAGGAGTTTGCTCCTTCTTTAATGTTAATTGTTCCTACACAATCCACTCATACAACAGTGAAATACTATGTGGAAGGGATGGTTGATAGTGTTCCTTGAGGGAAGGGGGATTTTGAAAGACTTTTTATCATTGTATTGTGTATTTCCAATATGTTTGGATGTAGGGCAGACCAGGAGAATGAAGGATCACTCACTAATTGCATGATAACCCAGTTTTGAAGGGTCACTGGAAGAGGGGAATGAAGGATCACTCACTGCTTGCATGACAACCCCACCAAGCATTCTTTCCTTTAATGTTCCACAATATCTCAAAGTATGATCATTATTCTTTACTTTCTTCTATATGCTATTCTTTCTATGGTTTTGTTATCTCAGAAATATATCAAAAACATTGCAGATGTGCATATAAAAGTAAAATATTGTCCTTCAATTGTTCCACATTGAAGCATTTCCTCTTTGGAGTATTCTCTTCATTTGTACAATATCTGTCAAAAATGGTTCCCATATTTCTTCAAGATCTATTTTAATCTTTATATTGCAATTTTGATTAGATTTGACCTATAGTTGATTTTGTTAGTATTTTATAACATATACTCCTAATGTGAAATGTGGAGAGAAAGAAAGAGACACACTAGGTATGAATTACATGATATACCCATCATCACTTAGCACTTAAATAATAAATTATGGACAGGGAACAACCCCCTAACCTCTGGATGTTTGTTTCATGTTGGCCTCTTATTATATGCAAAGGTAGGCTTGTCTTAATTAAGCTAACAACCACAATGTAGGGGCCATAATATTTTCCCTTTAACCACATTTATAGTTTGAGAAAATCAGAAAAAATTGTTTCAGATTTATATTATTTTTTTGAACTAGCACATTGCCATCAAAATGCATAATCATTGGTCATCTCAAGAAAATTTCTATTGATTAGTGGGATATCCTTGTAAAAATTTGATGCATGGATTTCTTGTGAATTATCGACTGCTATGTATCCTGCAACTATGGAAGGAATAGTGTTGGTGTTAGGGTTCATTTATTATTGAATTCAATGGTTTCCAAGATGTGTTGAGGAGTTTGCTCCTTGTTTAGTGTTAACTGTTCCTGCACAATCCACTCATAATACAGTGAAATTCTATGTGAAATGGATGGTTGATAGAGTTCCTTGAGGGAAAGGTGATTGTGAAAGACTTGTTATCATTGTACTTTGTATTTCCAATATGTTTGGTTGCAGGGCAGACCAAGAGAATGAAGGATCACTCACCGATTGCATGATAACCTAGTTTTGAAGGGTGACTAATTGAGGGGACAGTCAAGGTCCCAATGATTGGGCCATTGGAGGACCCTATTTCTTTGTAGTAATTTCTATTCAAATTGGATGCATGGATTTCTTGTGAATTATCCGCTACTATGTATCCTGCAACTGCATCCATAAATCTGCATATACTTCTCTACGGTTGTAAGCCACTTAGAGATCAAAATAGAGAAACTAAATCAAAATCATTCTTTGTCCTATTTCCTTTTAACAAAGTCTCAACTATCAATGATACAATATACATTTGATGCCCTAAGCTATCAAATATACAAATGGTGCCTACCTAGAAGCTCACCAGGAGAATGAAGGATCACTCACTGATTGCATGATAACCCAATTTTGAAGGGTCACTGGTTGAGGGGACAGTTAAGGTCCAGATGATTGGGCCATTGGAGGACCCTAGTTCTTTGTATTAATTTCTATTCAAATTGGATGCATGGATTTATTGTGAATTATCAACTGCTATGTATCCTGCAACTACATCCATAAATTTGCATATACTTCTCTAGGGTTGTAAGCCTCTTAGGGATCAAAATAGAGAAACTAAATAGAAATCATTCTTTTTCCTATTTCCTTTTAACAAAGTATCAACTATCAATGATACAATACATTTGATGCCCTAAGCTATCAATACAAATAGCACCTAGCTAGAACCTCACAGGCTGTCCATTTGATAACCATAGTCAACATTTCAAAAAAATGGATATCCTTGAGCACAAGCACCAATAACATCAAATAATGGAGCTAAAGCATGTGCTAGGGAATGACACCAGTAGAATGCGGTCATTTTAGTGATAGCAATTTAGAATGTGGTCCTTTGGCATGTATTAAATAGAATATAATTTTCAGCATATTATTATCATTCTATTTCTTTTTTGTAAACATGTCATTGGTTCAGTTTTGTAACTTCACTGTTGTATGAGTGGATTGTGCAGGAACAATTAACATTAAACAAGGAGAAAACTCCTCAACACATCTTAGAAACCATTGAATTCAATAATAAATGAAACCTAACACCAACACTATTCCTTCCATTCACTTCTACCAATAATAAATCATTTAATCCATTCAACATTACATATAATCATTAGACAGATACATTTCTTGACTGTGTAGAGGAACAGTCATGATCAAAATGATGAAAACTACTTTCACCCTTGCAAAAGCTATTCCAAACTTCAAGTAAAATGAGCAATATGATATATCAAATCATTCATATTCATAGTAACCATTGAAAGGATCATTTTGTCAATGAACCCTCTGACTGTACCCCTACGACAGAGAAAGGAAACCTCAAAATAGAGAAAGGAAACTTAGTAAAACCAGTCTATGCCGATGTTTGTGAGGGTACACTCATGATAAGTGCCTCTCAAACCTCTCCAAACATGTAAGATTGTCTTTAAATACTTTATTCATCTCTTCTAAACATTAACCAAATCAAACCTATATTTGAATCCACACACAATAACCCCAAAATGAAGGGTTTTGTATCCTTTAATGAATCTCAGTCACTGGTAGCGCATGGACAGTCAAACCAGTAGTTTCTAAAGCATTCAATAAGTGACTGGATTGTATTTAATACACACTATTCCTTCCATTCACTTCTACCAAGAATAAAGCATTTAATCCACTCAACATTACATATAATCATTAGACAGTTACATTTCCTAACTGTGTACTAGAGGAACAGTCAGGAAATGTAACTGTCTAAACAATCCAAACATTTGAAAATAGTGAATCGATATCCTTGAGCACCAGCACCAATAATATCAAATAATGGAGATAAAGCATGGGCTAGGGCATGACACCAGTAGAATGCGGTCATTTCAGAGAGCATTCATGATCAAATAAAATGCAATGCATTTGAAATTTGCAGTCGAATATGATGCCAAATGCTCAAAAGATGAAGAAATCACATACCTTCTCTTGCGCTCAGGTTTCACTCCTCTATCCAATCGAAATAAAAATGATGAGGCTGTTTCACTTTTTTTTTTCATAGCCAAATTTTCCTTGTACCACACAAATAACATGCCATTGGTTCAGTTTTGTAATTTGTTTTTTGTGTAATTAGTAATTGGAAGATTAAATGTATATAAAACCTTTATCAGTTTAATTAGCATGTTATTATCATATAAGATAAAGTATGTTTAAGAATTGTTGGGACTAGTCCTTTTTCATGTATTAAACATAATAGAATTTTTAGCATATTATTATCAATCTATTTCTTTGTTCTAAACATGCCATTGGTTCAGTTTTGTAGATTTGTTTAATTTGTTAAATGCATTTTTCATGAGGAGGGGTCTTGTTCTCAGGAGATTGATGAAGATTATGCACCTCAAAAACCAATTCATAAGGTACCAATCATGCTTCCTATTTTCTTATATTTTTGGATTGGTAAATCTCCTTATAAGTTTCATGTCCTTTCTTTTGATTACTATGGATGAGATATATATCTTACATTTAACATTCAACTTCTTTACATTTTAGAACATGTAGTGTGTTTCTTGAGGATTTTACCAAATCAACTTTTAACATAAACCGAAAACACCAAACTGATATCTTGCCCTTTCAACTTGACAAAATATTTGTATTTGACCAATAACTGCAAGCAACTGAATGATAAATCCACATACTTGTATCTTTGTAAAATACCTGGAACATCAAAAAGATGGCTAAGTGGCTACCACCATGATTTTTATCTACTGAATATGAGAAAAAAAAAACACCAAAAAAAATTGAATAGAAAACATGATTGGTCATTTTAGAGAGCATTCATGATCAAATAAAATGCAATGCCTTCTCTCGCGCTCGATCAACTTTCACCCATTCATTTTCTCCCACTCCTTTTCTCTTCAAATGAAATAAAAATGATTTGGCCATTTCAAAATAGTGAATCGATATCCTTGAGCACAAGCACCAATAACATCAACTATTTTGATCTGTGGGTACCCTAATGTTGGCAAGAGTTCTTTTATTAATAAGATTACTCTGCAAGCTTGAAGAAGTGATATATTTTGGCAAATGAAGAGTAGAAAGATGATGATATTCTTGAGATCATGGATGGACACAATGTTGCAGATAGAATGGGAAGACATCTTTCTAGACTGGCCCTAGATCCTTCGACAATTGGGGTAGGATCCAGACCCAGGCTAAAAAGATGTCTTCCTTTCTATTGTGGAATTATCCCTTCTTTGGCCTGCACTCATTCCTCTTAAAAATTTTTATCTAGAAAGTTTGGATACTGTTTCTCATCCATGCAAAAAATGTGCTAGTGATCATATAAAATTACTTTAAGCCTGTAGTATTGATGAGATGTACAAGTGTAAAATGTTTTTGTGAGACTGGGATCAATTTGTGCAGTGTACATAAATGCAAGGCGGTGATTATTCTTGACGATCGACAGGTAGCTAGGACAGTAGCTAGGACTAAAGATAAAATAGCTCAAGAGACCATCATAGGTTCTCTCTTTCTTCGGTCTATATTATTGATAGAATGTTTTACCTTTCATTAGCTCATCAAATCCTCGGATTTGATGAGCTAATGAAAGGTAAAACATTTTGTCAATAATATAGACCGAAGAAAGAGAGAACCTATGATGGTCTCTTGAGCTATTTTATCTTTAATGTGCATATCCATCGGTTTTTCGACACTTAATCATTAATTTTGATAGAAGTGCTATGCATTCGACAGATAAAATTTCAGAGAAAACTAATTTACAACAATAGTTCCGACAGTAATGCTATACGTTTGATAGGGAACCTGTCGAAGAAATAATGAAGGATTGTCACTCTTCTGACATTTTAAGTGTCACAAATAGAAATTTTTTGACAGAACCTTCGATAGTAATGCCATATCACCGACAGGTATATCTATCTGAATTAAGTGGAAACTGTCACTATTCCAATAGTTATAATGTCAGAAAGGATATGTTTTTGACAGTTAATAGGTCATTGTGTCATAATTCTGATGGATGAACCGTAGAAAATGCCATAACGAAGCTATTGTTGAAATGCAAGTTTCCGATGTGATATGGTGTTGGTAAACTGATGGATACGTCTTCTATCACAATTTCCTATGCAAAAATGGTGACGGACCCATCTGTTGAAATGCTGACAAATTAGCATTGCAAATCCGACAAATAGCTGTTAGAATTTGACACCAAATGTAGTAGTGAAAGAATGTATGACATTATTCAGATATCAGAAGTGAAAGAAACCACTACTACTATCAAAGAAGAAGAACTTGTTGAGGAAGAAAGTGAAAAAGAGGCTTGTGATGATACAAGCAAGACTACTAAAACTCCTGAAAATCCAAGTTATGTAAAAAATAACCATCCTAAAAATTAAATTATTGGCAATACCAATCAAGGAGTACTAACTAGATCTAAAGTTAAATAAGAAATTTGTTTGATTTCTCAAGTTGAGCCAAAAACTATAGATGAAGCCTTTAAAGATGAATCTTGGATAAATGCCATGAAAAAAGAATTGCATCAGATAAAGAAAAATAATACTTGGGAATTGGTTCCAATACCTAAAAATAAAAAAGTTATAGGAAAAAAATGGGTCTTTAGAAAGAAAATGGATGAAGAAGGAACAGTTGTAAGGAACAAAGCAAGACTAGTGTGTAAGGGATACTCACAACAAGAAGGCATAGACTTTGAAGAAACATTTGCTCCTATTGCTAGAATAGAGGCAGTAAGATTATTTATATCTTATGCTATGCACAAAAACTTCAAAGTGTATCAGATGGATGTTAAATCTACATTTTTGAATGGAGATCTTGAAGAAGAAGTATACATAGAAAAATCAGATGGATTTCCTCTATGCGAAGACAAAGACATGGTGTGCAAATTGAAGAAAGCCCTTTATGGGTTAAAGCAAGCTCCTAGGGCTTGGTATGCAAGGTTGGACAAGTATCTGCTTGGAATTGGATTCAGAAAAAGTAATGCAGATAGTAATTTGTATTTAAGAACTACTGAAGATGGAATCCTGATAGTAGAAGTATTTGTGGATGACAATATTTTTGGAGGTAATGATGATCTATGTAAGAAGTTTGCTAAAGAAATGGAAAGTGAATTTGAGATGTCCATGATATCTGAAATGAAATTCTTTGTTGGACTACAAATAACTCAAAATGAGAATGGTATTTTCATTTCTCAGACCAATTATCCCAAAGAATTGCTTAAGAAATTCGGTATGGAAGATTGTAAACCAGTAGGAACACCTATGGTGATTGGAAACAAGCTAACAATTGATGATGAATCAAAATGTGTTTTTCAGACTTTAATTAGATCAATGGTTGGAGGGCTACAATATCTGACTCACACTAGACCAGATATTGGTAATGTTGTTGGAATTGTTGCTAGATATCAAGCAAAACCCAAAGAGACTGTGAAAATAATACTGAGGTATCTCAAAGGAACCATAGACTATAGTTTATGGTATGCAAGGAATGATAGCTTTGAACTTCATGCTTATACTGATGCTGAATGGGGAGGAAATATTCATGACATAAAAAGTACCAGTGGTGGTGGATTTTTCCTTGGGAAAAAGTTGGTTTCTTGGCTAAGTAAGAAACAAGATTGTATAGCACAATCTACTATTGAATCAGAATATGTTATTGTTTCTATAAATTGCACTCAAATTGTTTGGATGAAATAAATACTGACAGACATTGGAATAAATTTTAATGAGCCTGTGGTTATCCATTGTGATAACACCGGCACAGTAAACATGTCAAAGAATCTGGTGATGCACTCTAAAACTAAACACATTTCTATCAAGTATCACTTCTTGACAGACAAGGTGGCAGAAAAAGAAATCAAGCTAGAATATATCAGTACAAAAGAGCAGATTGCAGACATTTTTACAAAGCCACTACTGAAAGATACCTTTGAATATCTCAGAGGAATGCTAGGGGTTCAGGCCTCTCCTAGTCAAAACTAAATGATGCAGAGATGCATTAGTCCAGAAGTGTTCAGAGCCTCATCATTTTCTGGACTAGATGTAGGGATCTACTTCTCAGGGGGAGTGATTGTGGAAGAAAGTTTATATGTGAAGGCATTTGAAGGCTCATGGCACCCTTTGCCATTGCTGTGAAAGGGGGAGTATTGCTATGAGAAAATCTCTACTATTTGGGGAGATTGTTTAGTTGAAGGACTTTGGATTGATATAAGTTTGGGATAAGATTTTCCCATATGTTGACATAAATAACAAAGGGGGAGATTGTTGGATATTGCTAATGCATGGGTGGTGATTGAGACATGTAATATGTTTAATCACTATGTTACTAAATGGGCACTCATACTATTGTCATTTGTGTTTTGTCACTAATGTCAACATATGCTTTTATGCAGGAACCAGCCTGGTAATCACAGTGTAGGGTTAGTGTATGGATGTTTCAGATGTTGTGAAGTTATATGAGAGTTCAGGTCGATATTGTGATCTTATATATGTGATTTCATCATTAAGTATTGCATATTAAGAGAGTTAAATTTGTTTTGGTAAAGACTGGTCACTGGAATGTGATAGTGAGAATTGACAGAGCTGGTCTCTGAGTATTTGATATATCTTTCAGAGGGATTGGATTCAAGGTATGCAAGCTTGAAGGATGATGGAAGAGGTACTAAAAAATTTTCATTGGTCAATGCCAGGTATAGAGTGATTGGTGATGTCATCTGTGGCGTGTGCTCTGGTGATGGCTTATTCTGAAGCTGACTCAGGAAATGAAGCCTGTATTTTGTTTGGCAAGCTTAAATCAAGGATGTCAGTCCTTAATTTTTGTAATGTAATCATTGTAAATTTTTTAATAGATACCATGTGTATCTTAGCAAGGGTTTATGTAATCATTTGTATATTAGGAAAGCTTCATGGGCCAACCTGATCATGGGAAAGTGTAATAAGGTATATATGTAGAGTCCTTTCTTTGGAAAAGATATGGATGGAAGATGTATGATATAAGTGTGTGTGTGAATTTTGTACCTGATCTGTAGACACAACACTTCAGTAAAACATTAGAGGTTATCTAAAATCAAAATCGTGCAATAAATGAAAAACTAAACTAACCAGGTGATTTATTGCCTTCTAGTAGATGCGAGTATGTATTCTCATATTGGACTGAGATCAGTGACCTTGACGACACCTAAATGAAGGATTTGAATGCAAAATCTAGATATGGAATGAATGCAATTAATCTTTTTTTTTTTTGGTTTTTCTGTGCAATTATGATAATGAAAACTTGATATGAATCTATGCTAATATGAAAATCGATATGCTAAAATGATCTAACAATAATATTCTAAATGATATGGATACTATGCAAAAACAATGAAAATCTCACAACAACTCGAATTATCAAGATTGATTCTTCAGTCTCCAATTCGACAGCATTAGTGTACAATTCATGGATGGATCTTAAATTGAAGAGCTGAAGCCTTAATTTATAGAAATCTAGGGCTTTGGAGGTGCATGAAAAAAAGCCATAAATTACTCAAATAACTCAGGTTGATTTTTGAGTTATTTTCAAATAAAAGATAATTAACTCACAAAAATATGCAAAAGCAGAGTTTAACTCAAAATAGAGTTTAGCTTTAATTGATAATTGATAGTTGTCTACTTTTTTGATTGTGCATGTTTTATTTATGAATTAATTTAATAATAAAGTGATTTATTTCCAACTTAACTAATTTTGAAAAATGAAACAATTGATTTATGGGTTAATCAATTATTTTTCAAACTTTATTCAAAAACAATATTATTAAAAATTGACAACTTGGTTTAATTAATTAAATAAGAATTTAATCAATTATTCATAGGATTTTGGATTTATTGTCAAAATTAAATAATAAAATTTAGGAATAAATAGAATTAACTTCAATTAAACAATTAAGTGGTAGAATTAAATCTAATTAATTAAATATTGAGAATATTCAATTAATCAAACTTTAGGACAAATAGGATTTATTGCCAAATAATCATTAAATCAAAGATAATTAGGAATATTACTAGGAATATTCCCTGATGAAGAATTTATGATAATCAATTAGGATTTGATGATGTTTAGATGTGCCTTAGGTTAGGACTTTGATGTTGATTTCATTCGAATTGTCGATGTAGGAGGTTAATGAACTTATAGCCCATTTTTGGGGTATTACATTTTGCCCCTCTTTGAATTGTTGTGTGAAGCGCAGTGGTTCAAAGATAGTCTATGTATGATATTGAAATTGATGTTTGAAATTGATAATTGATATGAGACAAAAGTTGATTGAAAGATTTGATATGAAGATAATAGGTCCTGAATGACCAAAGATAATGTTAACTATAACAGTAATGAACTGATGATTGCGAAAAAGTGTCAAAACACTTGATTCCAAACCTTATGATTGCAAAGAAGTGAGTGACCTATTCCAGACTTGATTGTTGATAAGAATCACATTGGTATCACATCCGAACCCTTCAGTTTTCGAAGAACCAAGGAAATAACACAATTGAATTGATAGTTGCAAAAACTGATCAAATTTACAAGATTAAGAGAATACCAGATTGATATGGATCTCGATGAATCTGATATGGCCTGAGTGATGATTGATTTTGATGAATCAGTAACTAGACGTGGTTGTTGTCTTGATTACCGAGGAAAGATATGATTCAAGTTTAGATTACAAACTTTGATGATGTGCAATACCATGCCCCCTTCGGGATTACAATTGAAATCTGACAAGAAAAGTCAGTGTTGAAGTTTAGAAGCATGTTAATTGATTTGAGAAATGGTTATTGACATTCAAGAATGCATTTTGCATCGTTTAGAGGTCCTGGAGACCAATTTTGACTAGGTTTGACCATGAGTTGACCATGGTTGACCAAGTTGAAATTTTGATAGTTTGATGTAAGATAATCAATTAAGTTGAATACTGGATTTCTATGATGATTGAAGGTCGATTGTGCAAGCAGTAAACCGTCCTAGGTCCAAAAAAATTTAATCATGATTTTGACATAGTAAATGATGTCAGATTTGAATTTTGATCCCAAAAATGGATTTAGAACGTTGAAATTAGCTAGGGGTGCAATTTTCATGAAAAATGGAGCACTTTTGAAAATTAGGTCAAAAGCTATATAAAGGCCAGAAGGGTCATTTTCAATTCATTTCAACCTTTTGACTTTAGAAATCTTTGTGGAGCCCTCTGAGAAAAATGGTAGATAAAGCAGTAGAACTGAAGGTACCTATGAGTTCGCATCAATTTGAGCACAGTCAGAGACACCAGAGACCTCAGTAGTACGAACATCCGGTAGGTGGACCTCTGTGCTTTGCTAAAATGTCAATTTTTTCATGTTTTCTAGTATTTTAGCAATTTTCATACGTCTTTTTCATTTTTGAATTTCGCATGCACGGAAACTCATATGACTCCCCAGTGGGACTCGTATGAATTTTCAATAGTAGATAGGTTGTCATCTGATAAGCCCCCACGACTCGTATCAGAGGGACCCATGAGTCGTACAACATTCCATCGGGTCCCTCATAACTCGTATGATGAGGGATGCTTTGTCGTGCTACTATGGTTTGTCATATGGTATGATGTGGAAGGTTGTACTACTTTTCATGCCAGTCTGAGTTGTTGTATGGAAAACAGTGAGCTAAAAAGCTCAGTATTAGGTCAATTTTTTTATTTTTCTAATCTCTTAGCCTGATTGCTGACCTATTAACCTACCTTCTGAAATACTGAACTGCCCCATTTCAATCCTTGTAACCTATTCTATGACCCAATTACTGATAGGATTCCCTATTTTTGTGTTGTGTAGGTTGTATATCCAGATGTACATGTATGGATCTCTGATCCTGCTACTCAGAGATTATGTGTCTCCTTGCTAGACCCTATGAGGGTCCATCTTTCTTCTTGTGGATTCAAGCACTTGATACATTTACCTAAGATTAGGGTAAATCATAGGCTTTTGACTGCATTGATTGAGAGGTTTCACTCAAAGACCCAGACTTTCCACTTGCCGAAGGGGGAGATCACTGTTACCCCTGAGGATGTGTACTAGATACTATGGATTCCTTTCCATACTGCTAGGAGACTAGAGTATGTGGGTTTGGGGAACTTAGGTGTTCTAGCTTTTAGACATCTCTTCGGAGATGATACCCAGATGACGGCCTCCATTTCTTGGGAGACCTTAGTTCAGAGATATGGACAGACACACCAGCTGGAGTGCATCATTATCGGGATGATTGGTGGCATTATCATGTTTGACCATTAGCAGAATGGTCTTCTGATGATTTGGGCCCCTATGGTAGCATGGTTGATGGCCACTCCCTTTGAGTTGGCTTGGGGTCAGTGTTTGTTAGCACACATGTTCTCTAAGATGCACGAGGTGGTGTATGAGGAGAGCAAATCTTTTGCAACAGGAGCTCTTGTTCTATAGATATGGGTGTGGGAGCATATCCTTGTGTTGAGACCAGTTTGTACTTCACAGAGGCAGCCTCAGGAGCCTATCATATATACCTATGCCAGATATGTCATTCAGGGATGGATGGGTCACATAGAGTACTAGAGGCAATGCCTCGATGACATGACTTTTGTTCACTGGAGACCTTATGTAGCCATTGAGCCTTGGCCTACTATTTAAGATCAGTTTAGCTATTTCTTCTTGAGCCGTGTACTGATTGGGAGGTCCTCCTCCACCATAGAGAGGTTTCTAATTACCAGGGTCTGGTAGTAGTATGGACGTATTTAGGATGCCCCAAAGGATTATGCTACATATGCACATATAGGGCATGAGATTGGACTTGGGTGGACACAGAGGCTCTCTTATGATTTGTGTTCATAGGAGTACAGTACGATTGTCGATAGGGACTAGGAGTACAGAGAAGATGTACTGGATGCTGGTGTTATTGACGGATTCATCTCATGTCTTGTTGATCACCCCATTCATAAATTTTTTGATCCCACTGAGCTGATACCCTCCATGGAGGAGGCGATGGATGTCACTGGTGCTTCGATGGGATAGGGTCCTAGACCTACATAGGCTCCTATCATACACCCCACACCTCTGAGACCCAAAGCAATGGCTCCACCATAGAGACCATAAGGACAGATGAGGGCCCCTCATCCCACTAGTTCCACAGCAGGCAGATCTTTCGGTTCGCACAGACGGACTAGAGGAGAGGGTGGTGCATTAGGTGGAGTTGGTTCAGAAGATGAGGTACTTGCAATTGAGTAGGTGGTAGGTGGTGGTGTGGACTTTATAGAGGGGGATACTGGTTTTGATTTAGGTGTTGAGGTTAGACACTGTAAGGCACAAAGGGAAAAGACTACTGAGAAGATTTCCCTGGATATGGATATGCCAAATGTTGATCCTACTACTCCTCCTACTCCACAGGACACTATCAGATGGCTTAGTGCATAGGTCAGGGACCTAAAGGTACGTAGTGCTCGATGGGAGGAGTTATATATAGAGGCAAATAGATAGCGGACTGAGCTGCGTGCTGAGGTACAGAGGTTACAGGCAGAGGTGATTCATCAGACCTCACAGGTAGCTTATTATGTGTCCACATATTATATAGTTGTTCCTGCTGCATAGAGAGTGCCCTCCTACTCATAGTATATGATGGCCTCAGAGGGAGCTAGAGCACCTAGAGCAAAGGTAGTACCAGATGCACCACCTCCTCCTCCACCAGATGCAGAGGATCATGCTGATAGCTGATTGATCTATGATATGTTCTGACATTTTTGATTTGTTGATTCTGATATACTGTACTCTTTTTTGATCATTGATATACTATATTGATTCTAATAGCTCAGCTGAGCTCATTCTTTTGTACACTGTGCCAGTAGTGCACCCCTGACTGGTTCAAGATTTTTGATATATATGAGATTGATATTTTGGTTGTGACTTCATATGTACTTGTCATGTTTTGATTTATGATGATATCATGTGATGCTTATGCTATGAGTAGAGTAGAATGTATGTATGCATCAATGCAATGCAATGATTTCTTTCAAATGTATGAATGTTATGCAAATGTATTTGATTATGGAAAGATGTATGTATGATTTATGCTGATGCACATGGATAAATTGTAATGCAACAAATGATTATGCTATGTAAATGAAATGATACACATGATATGTTTTACAGGTATTGATGAAGACAAGTACTCAATCTTATGTCAAAAAGGATGTTTAACCCAGGAGGCTACTGCTTGTGAGTCTATGTAGAGACCTTCAAGTTAGGTTTCAGCTCCTGTTAGATTTGAAGAGATGAGTAAAGAATCATTTAAGCATTTGAAGTTCATTGAGTCATTGTGAGATCATGCAAATAGGAAAAATGCAAAGAGAGATGCAGAATGAAATGCAACCTAAGACCTAGGAACTAGTCACTGATCATGTGTCGGTCATTGTCATCATTGAATTTTTAGGTAATCGGATAAATCAATACAATGCCCACTAGTGATGAAACCATAGACATATGAATATCAATTTGCATGCGTAGGAATCATTACAACACCCACTGATTATGAAACCATGGACATATGAATATTGATTTTGTTTTCGGAATGTCGGATTAGATATAAGCACCAAGGCACAAATGCCAAGATGACCTGAATATCATGTCCATTTTGATATAGCAATTTTTATAAGCATCAAAACATAAACATTGTGATGACCTGAATATGCCTTGCATTTCAAACACATCAAAAAATCAGGAGATCATTCTAAATCCAGTGTGAATTACCCGTAGTGACCCTTGATCATTCACATCCTTAGGCCAGATCACATTTCATAGTAGGAGGAAGAACTCACTCAAAAAGACAATACTTAGATCAGACTTCCTTGAATTTTTTGGGTATCAATGGTCGAGGTACGCATGGCCATCCAATTCAAGATAGAGGCTCTTACAGTCGAACACCATTTCAATCTAGAATTTCCAAAGTTGTTAGATTTTCACATACAAGAAGAAAACAAAGAAAAGATTATGCCCCTAGTCATCACTCTCTAAATCCTATAAAGGAAATCATCGAAGAGCTCATGGGAACAAAATAAGTAAAAATCTCCATGTGAATCAGTAAGCATACAAGGAGATAAAAGCAAGAAGCACATATTGTTTTCAGTTTGATGTTTGATTACATTGTTGTAGATGCAAAATCATTTCTGGAGACAAGACAGACTAACTAACTCGGATGAAGCTTCAAAGGACCTTGACTAGATATGATACGTCTAAGAGACATTGGAGGCCATAGGATACAGACTTTGATTACCCCTAGGTGGTAAGCATTGATAGGATACAGACACTTGAGCTGATTGGTGTACAGACCAACTCATTGAAAACAAACTGGGAGATATGTACAAACTAAAGCAAGACTGAAAGCTAGGAAAGACCAAGATTGTGTTGATAGATGGAGAATTTTGAAACAAGTGGCACCCATTTGCTAGGTTTTCACCATCTTGGTAGAGATTCTATTTTTGCTACCAAGGCGCCTATTTCCAGGTTTTCACCAAGGCACTTTTTCTTTTTCTCATTGTTTTGTACTTTTCATTTTTTCAATTTTTTTGTACTTTTGATATTTTTTACTTTTTTTGTGAATCATCAAGGCACCTATTGCTAGGGTTTTACCAAGATGTTCATTTTTTTAGGACTTTTTCCAATTTTTAAGATTTTTTTTTTAGGATATTTTACCATAGACTGAATGCCTTAGGCATAGAATTTCTTCAGATGGAGAATGTTGATTGGTTCTTAGAGCTGTTCTCCTTTAGTCATTGAGAGTTGATAGGCACTAGAGCCAAAAGTAGTAGTGATAACAAAAGGACCTAGCCAGTTGGGTTCAAACTTCCCCTTGCGCTCTATGTGATTGATTTTTAGGATTCTCTCTCAAGACTAGATCGCCAACCTGAAATTCTCTGTGTCTGACTTTCTTTTTGTAACCTCTAGACATTCTCTTCTAATATAATCTAAGATGATCATATACTACTTTTCTATGCTCATCTAGTAGTTCAAGTTCTTGCAACCTAGACACTCTATAGTCATCATCAGTTACTAGACCATGCATTCTGATTCTTAGTGATGGGATTTCAACCTCAATAGGTAGTACTGCTTCAAACCCATAGACTAAAGTGAAAGGTGTAGCCCCAGTAGGTGTTCTGATACTTGTTCTGCAGGTCCAGAGAGCTGGATTGATCATGAGATTCTAGTCTCTTCCTATTTTATTAACTGTATGATGCAAGATTTTCAAGAAATTCTTATTAGAAGCCTCTGCTTGTCCATTCCCTTGAGGATAGTAGATAGAAGACCAATGTTGTGTGATCTTGAATTTGGCACATAGATCATCTAGGTCTTTGTTCTTGAATTATCCACCGTTATCTGTGATTATGGAATGAGGTATCCCATATCTGCATATGATATAGTTCAATATGAACATAGATATTTGCTTTCCAATTGCTTGTGTCAAAGGGACAACTTCTACCCATTTTGTAAAATAATCTATAGCTTTGATTATATGGGTGTGTCCATTAGAAGAATGAGGATGTATAGCTCCTATAAGATCAAATGCCCATTGGTGAAAAGGCCATTTTGTAGTAAAAGGAATTAGATCTCTCCCTGGAGCATGAATTAATTTTCCATGCACTTGCCACTTTTGACAGTTCTTAGCAAACTTGATAGACTCTTTCTCCATTTCAGGCCAATAGTACCCAGCCCTAATAGGTTTTCGAGCTAGTCTTAAACCATTCGAGTGTGACCCACAAATACCATCATGGACTTCCTCTAATGCACGTTGAGACTCTTCCCATTCTAAACATCTAAGTAGTGTACCATCTAGACCTCGTTTGTAAAGATCGTGACCAATGATGACATATCGGGAGGCATTATGGATGAGGTATCTCCTTTCATGGTTGTTGAAGGTATCAAGAATGATTTGGTCTTGGAGATAGGAACATATGTTTTTGTATCTAGATGAATCATGACCAACAACAGTGTAGATCATGAGGGTTTCAAGGGAATCATATGCAGGATAAGATAGTTCTTCCACCAGGAACTCATAGCGTAGCTCATGTTTAGGCTGTTGTAATAAAGTAGATAGCATTGCCATTGCATCGACAACCTTATTATCTGTTCTAGGAATTTTCTCAAATGTGATAGATAGGAAATACTTCTTTAGATCATCTACCATTTTCTTGTAAGGAATGAGCTTTTCATATTTAGTTTGGTACACATCATTAACTTGATGGATAACAAGTTGTGAGTCTCCATGAATGTGTAGTTCTATTACCCTCCATTCAATCGCTATTTTCATACCATTCAAAAGGGCTTCATATTTAGCAATATTGTTTGTGCAAGGAAACTTTAATCTGAATGCTTTTGGTATTGAGTATCCTTGAGGATTTATGAACAATATTCCTGCTCCAGATCCATTCTGTGTATAGGAGCCATCAAAGAATAACTGTGATTCTCTAGAAGAAAGAGTCATGATAGAGGAATCTGGAAATTCCATTTGCATTGGTGTATCATCAATCATAGGTGCATCTGCTAATTGATCAGCAATAACCTATCCTTTGATAGCCTTTCTTTCCACATATTCAATGTCAAATTCATTTAATAGCATGACCCATTTAGCTAATCTACCTGTGAGGGCAAATTTTCTTAGTAGGTACTTGACTGGATCAATCTTAGCTACCAAATGTGTGGTATGAGCTAACATGTAGTGTCTCAGTTTCTATGATGCAAAGATCATAGCTAGATAAGCTTTCTCAATCATTGAATAGTTCTTCTCATATGCAACCAATGTCCTACTGATATAGTATATAGCTCTTTCCTTTTTGTTCTCATCATGTTGTGCTAGCAATGCCCCCAGTGATGTATATGTAGCAGAGACATATAAGATCAATGGCTTCCCATGAATAGGAGGCATCAAAATAGGAGGATTTGATAGATACTTCTTGATATGATTAAATCTATTCTCACATTCTTCATTCCATGCAAAGGTCACACCTTTATGTAATGTTTTTGTAAAAGGTTGTGATATGTCTGCTAGCTATGATATAAATCTTCTGATAGATTGAACTCTTCCTTACAATGTCCTCATTTGACTAATATTCTTTGGAGGTTGCATTTCCATGATAGCCTTTACTTTAGCTGGATCCACTTTAATACCCTTCTTTGAAACTAGTATCCTAAGAGCTTTCCAGAAGTGACACCAAAAGCACACTTCTTAGGATTTAGTTTGAGACTAAATTTCTTCATTCTGTCTAGTATCTTGCTCAAGTCATCTAGATGTGCAGCTCTAATCATAAATTTTGCTAAAGTATCATCAACATAATCCTCCATAGTTCTGTGCATCATGTCATGAAAAATAGATGTCATGGCTCTTTGATATGTAGCACCAGCATTCTTAAGCCCAAATGGCATGACATTCCAAAAGAAGGTGCCCCATGCACATGTGAAAGTAGTTTTCTCTTGATCTTTTGGAGCAATTTTTATTTGATTATATCCAGAAAAACCATCCATTAAAGAATACATCTCAAAGCCCGCAGTCATCTCCACTATCATATCAATGTTAGGTAGTGGAAAATCATCCTTAGGGCATGCTCTGTTTACATCTCTAAAATCTGTGCATACTCTGATTGATTTATCTGGTTTTGAAATAGGTACAATATTAGAGATCCACTTTGCATAATCAATAACTCAGATGAATCCAACTTTCAGGAGCTTCTCTAATTCAACTTTTACCAAGAGTGCAACATGAGGATGCATCTTTCTTAATTTTTGCTTGACAGGTTTAACATTTTGAGCTATAGACAAATGATGCATTATAAGATTAGGATCCAACCTTGGCATATCTGAATATTTCCATGCAAATTTGATCTTCTTCTCTATTAGGAATGTTGTAAATTTTTTCTTCTCTTCATCTGATAAAGATTGTGCTACATGAATCAACTGTGGTTCTTCTGTTGTTCCCAAATTGATAGATTGAGTGGGCTCAATTAGAACTGGAGATATGTCCTATAAATGACTTAAAAGGACATCAAATATCTCATCCTTAGATGCCTCAAAGAGGTTTTCACCTTCGGATACATCTTTTATTTTTACTTTTGTAGGTTCTGAGACTGCCACAAAGTGGTTTTCACCCTCAGATTTCCTTTTCTTTTTATTCTTATTCTTATTTTTCTGACTAAGATACTTGATATCTGACTCCATCATGCTAATGATTGGTTCACTGATGGAAGAACTCATAGGATCAACTACATTGAGGTAGCAAGCAAGGGCATAGTCATTCGGGAAGGTATAAATACCATGGCTTGAATTTTTGGAGGTTTGATCAATAAGGTCTGGATATTGAATAGTCAAAGTGGGGAAAGATTGGGAGATAGTGTTTACGGATATGGATCTGTCATCATTGGTCCTAACCCGATGCTTGAGTTCAAAGATGATATTATAACTTAATACATTCAATTCATGAATAGGCTCAATGTCATTGTGGGATTCCAATTTAGCCATAGGTGGATCAGACTCGATAGGTTCATCATTTCGCTCTAGACTTACATTGGGTGTAGGAGCATATTGGTGAATAATATACACATGTTTCTCTATGATAAGCTCATCTTATTCTGGAATGGCTCCCCATTCATAGTCATTAGATTCTTCATCTATGCCTCTAGGGAATCTAAGAGCATTAGTAAAGTCAGGATGAATACCCCAAGAAGGGTTACCCTCAGATTCTAATTTGAATTCATACTCATGAGAATATGTCTCAGAATAACTAACACCTTCCTCTTTGTCTGTTTGATTGTATTCAAGATTAGTTGGTTCTTGTGTGGTAACTATCTCTTGATTGATAGTAGGTTCTTATGTTTCTACTACATTAATTCTTTTGATTGGATCATCTTTATCATCAAGAAGGTCTTTGATCTCTTTAGGAAATTTTTCATAGGGGATGAGTTTTGAGCTATCTGAATCACTATTTGATGGTTCATCTTCCTCCTTCTTAAGAAGAGGTTCATCTGGTGTGATCTGATCTATGACATGAGAACAATTACCTTTGAGGTGAAAGGTTTTCTTTTTAAATCCTAAGCCAACTTTGTCTTTATTTTCTCTACTAGTATGTGGGATAGGTTCCTCAAGACCTTTTCCTCTGACTCCTAGAGGTCCTTTACTTAGATATCCCATCTTAGCTATTAATTTATCTCCTGGGCCATATGACTTAGAAGGATCTTTTGGTACTGTTGAGTGACTAGTTTGAATATCATGGGATCCAGATTCATCTTTGTATAGTCATGCAAGCACAGCTTCATCCTCTTCAAATTCTTGCTTGGAGACTTGTTCTACTACAAAACTCTTTTTATATGCCTCAAGAGGTTCTTTAGAGTCTGGTTTGGATTGTTTCAAAAATTTTCCATAAGACTTAGGTGAGATAGGGAGAGATGTCAAAGATAAGAATGGCTCCATAGTATATTCTCCCATAGTATTTTCTTTGATATTAACCTCTTTTGCAAGATCTTCCATTTTAGATGTGGATGCTTCTTTAGTTGGTTCAATGGAAGATTCTTTGTTATTAGGAACAAGCTTATCTGCACTTTCCTTCAATGTATTGCAAGTGGTGGATATGTCTACTAGAATAGTGACCTCTCCTCCTTCATAAGGAAATTTCAAGCATTGGTAAAATGTAGAAGGAATAGCCTTCATTTCATGTATCCATGGTCTCCCTAGAAGAATGTTGTAAGCCAAAGGTAGATCAAGAACTTGACATATAGTATCTCTGATAACTAGACCTGCTCTGATAGGTAATACAATGGTGCCTTTAGAAGATCTTTCTTGTTCATCATAGGCTTTTATAGTTATTTTCTTTCTAGGATCAATAGCCAATTCTGAAAATCCCAATTGTTTGATCAAGCTGTAAGAACAAATGTTTAGGCTAGTGCCTCTATCTATCAACACACGTTTGACTCTACGGTTCTGGATCAAGACCTCTATATGCAATGGCTGGTTACGTGGGTGACTCAAGGAGTTGTCATCTTCCTCTGAAAAGGAGATATACTACAGAGACATGAGATGTCCAACCATAGTCTGGAACCTTTCTAAATCAAGGTCATCAGGAACATTGGATCCAAGCAAAGCTTTGTTTAGAATGGCTCTATGAGCTAGGGATATTCAAAGCAACTCAAACATGGAGATTTTTGCATTAGTGTGTTGGAGTTGTTGAACAATGCTATAAGATGTTGGCCTCATGTCTTTAGGATTGGAAGATTTAGAAATAGCCTTCTATTTTGAAATGGAAGAAAGATTGAAGGGAATCTTAGGGACATTTGATGAATCTGGGATTTGTCCATTCAGATGTGCCTGAGCTTGTGATTGAGTAACTATGTTAGCTGAAGAATGATCTCTATCTCTTTGTACAATTGTGATGACATTGCAATGTTCAAAGAGACAAGGTTCAACCATATTGATAACAACATTATTTCTAGGGTAAGCATAATTGACCTTTGCCCCCATATTAGGTTGAGAAGATGAGACTTCTTGACCATGTTTCAAAAATGGTTCTGTGAATGTTATATGATCATTATTGCTCTTATGATTGTCAATGGTGATATCTCCCTTATCAATCAGATCTTGAATAGTATGTTTCAAGTGTAAGAAGTTATTGGTTTTCTGACCTTTACCCCGATGGAAATCACAGAATTCATTCTCTCTCCACCATTTTGGTTTAGGTTCAGAATCAGATTGTTAGATCTTAGGCAAAGAGATGATTTTATTGGCCACTAGAGTTCTCATAGCTGATTCTAAAGATTCTCCAAGAGGAGTGAATGTTCATTTATTATCAGCGGACCACTTTTTATACTCTATCTTCTTTTGAGATGATTTAGACACCTTTTGTTCTAAAGCTTTTATGGCTTGGGTACCAATAGTGAGATTGAAAGCTGGTGCCTTTGATGGAGCATGGATAGTATCAACAACACAATCTATGACGATGCCTTTATTATTGTTCCAATTTTTGTTCTTGTCTTTAGAACTGGATCTTGATTCGTACTTGTCCTTTTGAAGTGTGATTTCTCCTTTTTTCACAAGTACTTTTTCAATTTTGATTGCATTGTCAACCATTTTATCAAAAGATGTATGATCTTACATTTGTGAAGGATAGTTGATCTCTGGGACAAGATTATTGATGAAGATTTCTAGTTTTTTAGTTTCTGGAATAGGCCTAGCTTAGAGAGAGAATTTCTTCCTCCATCTCTTGAGAAACGTTAGGAATGGTTCCCCTGGATATTGTTTGAGATTGCAGATATTGATCATGGTAACTCGATGTTGAATATTGTAGGAGTATTGATGATAGAACAATTTGATCAACTCCTCAAAAGTTTTGATAGTAGAAGGCAATCTAGAGAACTAGTGGATGGTTGCTCCCCCTAGAGATCAAGGAAAGAGACGCATCAGATAGGTTGGTTCGTGCATGAACTCCATAGATTGTGTATAGAATTCTCTGACATGATCTTGGGGATCTGATTATCCATCATACTTATCATACTTAGGCATCTCCACTCTTTTTGGGAATGGTGGCATGTACAAGTCTTTGTCGAATGGAAAAGGACATAGGGCCTCCATGGAGAACTCCTTGGGTTCCTTTTCTTTCTCAAGGTTATTAAGCTTGACTTGCATGGCATGCATCTATTTCATCATAGCTATGAGTGTAGTTTCTTCCTCATGTGTAATGATATCTTCAACATTAAATTTGGGAGGAAGTTTAGCTCCTTGATGAGCCAATTGTAAAAATTATGCCTCTCTGTCTTCTTTCAAGAAATGCTTCATCATTCATTTGAAGTTATCATCATTTTGATATTGAGCAATTTCTTCAGGTGTGGGTTCTTGATCTACACCATGTTGAGATCGAGCTCTTTGAGAGCTAAAATTTGTCCCTACTTGAGACATGGTAGGAGTTCTACCTGGGATAGATTGATGTGGAGTTTGTTGATTACCTCCATGAGTTGATGAAGGAGGAATGTAACCAGTTTTTAATCAAAAGTTGCCAAGACCGTCGTCTTTGTAAAGACTAGCATTGTAGAGCTATTCAAGTGTTGGACCTACGTGAGTAGACAAAGCTCTAGTGTTAAGTGCTTCTCCCGATTTCTTGTGAGAGGAAGCTCTAGTTTCCACCATTAACCTTGGGTGAATCAAAAGAATAGGGTGAAGACAACTGAAGAATGAATTGAATCAAAATTATCAGATGAAGCAACCTTGTCAAGGTTTAATTGATTGAAGCATAGATTTGACTTAGATGAGGGATATTGTGCCGTGGATGTATGCGTAGACTCCCAAAAGATAGAGGACATGAGTTCACAACACTTAGTCATTTTGATGATTGATTGAAGATTGATAATTATGACAAGGTTTTGACACAAGATGATAAAGAATCAAATCGATTAAACAAAAGGCTAACTCGGATTCAAAAGGCCACTTTAGGAAAATGATTGGATTCTTTGTATTTGTTGCTCTATTCTTGACACAGTGATTTGTTTGACAGATTCTGGAAATAGGCTAGAAAAGCCGAGTCCCTGATAGTTCTGACAACTTTTTGAAATTTCTCAAATGACTCTCTGTAGGCTCGTACGACGGTGGGTATAGCATGAAATGATAATTGACAAGCTGGTACGATAGTTGACAATAGGGAAATTGACTTTTGAAAATGACTGGTAGCAAAACTCGTACGACAATATACCTGATACCATACGATAATCTTGGGTTCTGAAATGACAACAGCCAAAATTCGTACGACTTTCTGACTTTACAAAATGATTGTTGACTCCAGAAAGGTGTTTTACTTCAATTTTTGCAAATTTTGGGTTTTCAATTTCAGATTGTTTGCAAATTTCAATGTCCAAATTTGAGGATTGTAATAGATTTGTTCATTTTTAGTAACCAGATAGATAATCAAGCATGCAAAATAGCAAGCAAGTGATTTCAAGCATGTCTGAAAAAAATGAACAAGGGAAAAAGCAACCTTGCGCGTGAACAATCAAGTGACTTATTTGTGCTAATCCTTAGAAGTGCTAATTGTGTATGTTCCAAAAAGTTTTGCAATAATGCACATATTCCTAGAAAATGAAAATTTGGCCTCACTAGGGTTTTTAGTAATGGTTTGACTCTGCAACTTTTATGATCCAAGAGGGAAAACTCCAATCCAAGCGCACCGGGGTTTTGACATAGTTTGAGAACTTAATCTTCAGGATCTGCTAGGGAGATCTAATAGCCCAACAAGAGACCACACCTATGGAGATTTCTTCCAATAGGACATTTATATAGTGGTTGTCACTAACACAACGAAAATGGCTATTACCGCTTGAGGTTCTATCAATGTGGTCGACCTAATTAAGGGAATGTCCACTATGGTTAACCCTCTCTAAAGGTGACTCACAAGATATACCACATGGAGACTAGTTCCAGATTCAAGGATCTAAGTTTCTGTTACTACCCAAAAAGGGAGTAGATTCAAGGATCTGAGTTTCTGTTACAAACAAAGCAGACAGATTAATCTGAAATGCTAAGACCAAGATTATCTCACAAAGATCTATGACGTCAACCCCTTATAATCTATCAACCTCTCTGGAGAGAGAATGCATCAATCAAAAATTGAAGACACATGGATCTAGTGGAACGTGAGACTCCCTCAGTATCCTCCCTACCTACAAGGGTTCCTTCGTTGAGAAGAATTTCGCTGGAAATTCAATCTCTCAAGAGCCACAAATAGTGTTCATAGGGCCTATTTACTATGTGTAACAAAGATGCTGAAAGCAAATCTATGTTTTTTTTAATAGCCCAAATGAAATATGTGATATGAAAGCAATAAAGGTCACACAAGCTAGACACGCAAGATGTTCATTTTAATCCAAATCAAAATGTTATCAGCTGAAAAGATTACCTGAATTCCTCACAACATGTGTAGTAGATTCTTACCTATTTTTAGCAATTCTTGCACTTTTTCCAATCAAAAACTAGTGAAAATTAATCAAAAATAGAGAATTTCAATTGTTAGGGTTAGTTAGTCAAAATCTGAAAACCAAATCTGACAAACTACCCAAAAAAGTGAAATGACAATTGAACCCTGGCACTAAAACTCGTATGATAGTGGGTTACCTTCCAGATGACAGTCCAGAAACTCATACGATAATGGGTATCAGATCACATGACAATCTAGCTTCCAGATGACAGTGGATTTCTACTTGTGTGATCCTTGATCAAATCAACTGTCGTACGATAGTGGGTATCTCTTGGTACAAGTTTCTAACAAAACTCGTATGAAAATTGTACGGACAGAGAATAAAAATCATAGCTGGGAATAGAAAAAGACAAGAAAATGATAGAAATTGATAAAATTTGAAGGGAAACCCATTTTAGGGCCCCACGGTGGGTGCCAAAAATGTGTTTTTGAATTTTGTACCTGATCTGTAGACACAACACTTTAGTAAAACATTAGAGGTTAGCTAAAATTGAAATCGTGCAATAAATGAAAAACTAAACTAACCAGGTGATTTACTGCCTTCTAGTAGATATGAGTATCTATTCTCAGATTGGACCGAGATCAGTGACCTTGATGACACCTAAACGAAGGATTTGAATGCAAAATCTAGATATGGAATGAATGCAATTAATCTTTTTTTTTTTGGTCTTTCTGTGCAATTATGATAATGAAAACTTGATATGAATCTATGCTAATATTAAAATTGATATGCTAAAATGATCTAACAATAATATTCTAAATGATATGGAAACTATGCAAAAACAATGAAAATCTCACAACTCGAATTCTCAAGATCGATTCTTTAGTCTCCAATTTGACAGCGTTAGTGTACAATTCATGGATGGATCTTAAATTGAAGAGCTAAAGCCTTAATTTATAGAAATCTAGGGCTTTGGAGGTGCATGAAAAAAAGCCATAAATCACTCAAATAACTCAGGTTGATTTTTGATTTATTTTCAAATAAAGGATAATTAACTCACAAAAATATGCAAAAGCAGAGTTTAACTCAAAATAGAGTTTAGCTTTAATTGATAATTGATAGTTGTCTGATTTTCTGATTATGCATGTTTTATTTATGAATTAATTTAATAATAAAGTGATTTATTTCCAACTTAACTAATTTTGAAAAATAAAACAATTGATTTATGGGTTAATCAATTATTTTTCAAACTTTATTCAAAAACAATATTATTAAAAATTGACAACTTGCTTTAATTAATTAAATAAGAATTTAATCAATTATTCATAGGATTTTGTATTTATTGTCAAAATTAAATAATACAATTTAGGAATAAATAGAAGTAACTTCAATTAAACAATTAAGTGGTAGAATTAAATCTAATTAATTAAATATTGAGAATATTCAATTAATCAAACTTTAGGATAAATAGGATTTATCACCAAATAATCATTAAATCAAAGATAATTAGGATAATTAGGAATATTACTAGGAATATTCCCTGATGCAAAATTTATGATAATCAATTAGGATTCGATGATGTTCAGATGTGCCTTAGGTTAGGACTTTGATGTCGATTTCATTCGAATTGTCGACGTAGGAGGTTAATGAACTTATAGCCCATTTTTGGGGTATTACAATAAGGAGGTTGTTAAACTTGTGAACTTGTGTCTGTTGTATGTAAAGCAAAGGATTACTGGTGGACTTCATTGGAACTGATCAAGCAAAGACAAGTTGCTGACAAATAGTTCAAAAGATTTTGTATTTCTTCATATACACCTGTTGCAAACTAGTGAGTTCTGAAGGTGGATTTAACCTTCTTTGGGCATTGAGCCTTGTGTAGTTAGCCCTCTATTGTTCTTGACTCCTAACAAGGTATGTCCTCAAACAAGGACTATGTACTGTAATATTTCAATAAGCTCCTAATAGGGCTATATCTTCTAACAAGGATTACTATACTCTCAGTACATCATTTGTGGGTGCTACTTCCCACTGGGGTTTTTACCTTTAACAAGGTTTCCCTGAGACCAAAATATTGTGTTATTGAGTTGACATTCATTGTGTTCATTGTTTCTGATATTGTTGAGCTTAAATTTTAAAGTTTAATATTTTATTATACAATTGATTCACCCCCCCTCTTAGATGTATTGTGGACTATTATTCCTAACAATTGGTATCAGAGCTTGTGGTCCTCAGAGAGAAAGCTTAACAGCTTGAGGTGATCTTGGAAATGGCATTTTATAGGAAGGAAAGTCCTAAGTTTGATCCTAAAAACTTCGGCAGTTGGAAAAATAAGATGCGAACACATCTGCTATGTATGGGCATAGACTAATGGATGATTGTGAAGAAGAAGGAATCTATGAACGCTGAGAATGACTTAAAAATAGTTGATGATGATTAAAAGAAGTTATTTTCATGCAACATGGTCACAAGAGAAGCATTGATCAGCGCACTATCTGAGGGCAAGTTTACTGAAATCAAAGATCTAGATTTGGTATATGAAATTTGGAATAGACTAGAAGCACTATATGAAGGAGACAAGTATACCAAAGAAGTGAAATTGCAAAACTAGAAGACAAAGATGGAGAAGCTAAAAATGAATGAACATGAAAGCATTAGAGCCTATGTTCAAAGGGTTACAGAAGCTGTAGTTGGAATTAGAAATTGTGGACGTACTTATGATGAAGATGAAGTCATTGCAAAGATTCTCAGATCTCTAACTCCTACTTAAAAATTCAAGGAAATGTCAATTCAAGAAACTATAGCCCTGACTCCAAACTTTAGCAGAGAGATGTTGATTGCAAATTTAACTACCTTTGAAGCTTTGGAATTAGGAGAAGCTGCACCTAAATTTGAATATGCATTTAGGGCATCCAGACACAAGGAAGTATCTGCACTTCTAAGAACAAGCAAAGAAGACCTGAAAAGAAGAGCTTGGTGAGTATGCTGAGGAATGGGAGAAGATAATGGAAGAAGAAAAGAAGATGGAAGAACTTGTTGCATTGATTGCTAGAAGAGAAAAAAGAGTTAAGGGCAAATTTGAAGGAAAATTACCTTTGAAATGTGTTTCATGCAATAAGATAGGTCATTTTGCATCTAGATGTCCTACAAGATTTCCTAAATACAAACCTGATTATGTAAAGATTAGAAGAGACAAAGAATGTTATTATTCTAGTGAAGGAATCTTTGATAATAATGATTTAGACAATGAAGAGATTAAATTTGTTACTATTAAAGATGAACCGGTTCATGAAGAAAAAGATTTAGTATCTCACGTTCATAAGAAAACTGAATGGATAATTGATAGTGGATGTTCTCATCACATGATTGGTGATAAGAATAAATTTTTTAAATTAGTAAATTATGATGGAGGTGTTGTAAGGTTTGGGGACAATCTTCCAAATTCCATCATAGGAGTTGGATCCATCACTCTGGACGAAAAGACTAATACAGACAATTTACTACTAGTCGAAGGATTGAAGCATAACTTGTTGAGTGTTGGACAGTTAATGGATAAAAACTTTTAGTTAAGTTTTGTTAAAGGTAAATGCTTTATGAGAAGCAAGGAAGGAAAATTGATTACTACTGGCTCAAGATCTAGAGGTAATGTATTTGAACTAAACACATTTTGAGCCTCTTATTTTTTTGTGAAGGTAGATGATAGTTGGTTATGGCATAGAATAATTTGTCATGTTAACTCTGATAACATTGTGAAGGCAAGTATGGCTAATGCAGTAAGAGATCTACCGAAGATTGTGAAACCTTCTAACACTGTATGTAGAGAATGTGTTATGGAAAAGCAAACTAAAAGCAATCATAAAAGAAAAACATTTACTTCAAAAGGAAAGTTGGATCCGGTACATACAGATCTATGTGGGCCTACAAGAACAAAGTCATACTATGGTGAAAGGTATTTTATACTCTTTGTTGATGACTTTTCTAGAATGATGTGGGTTACTTATTTGAGAGAGAAATCAAAAGCATTTGACAAATTCAAGTTGTTTAAAGAAAAAGTAGAGAATGAATCAAGATTGAAAATAAACTATTTAAGATGAGACAGAGGTGGATAGTTTACATCAGATTTATTTAATTTATACTATGAAGAGCATCGGATAAAAAGACAAACATTTTCTCCTAGGACTCCACAACATAATGGGATAGTAGAGCGAAGATACAAAACTATACCTGATACTGCCAGGACAATGCTGATTGAAGGAAATGTATCTCATGTACATTGGAGAGAGGTTGTTGCAACAATAGTGTACACATTAAACAAAATTCAAATTAGAGATGGCACAAATAAGACTCCCTATGAACTATGGTTTGATCATACTCCTACTGTAAAATATTTCTGAATTTTTGGTAGAAAATGTTATATCAAGAGGGATGATGAGATAGGGAAATTTGATGCTAGAAGTGATGAAGGTATCTTCCTTGGTTACTCTGTTAAAATCAAGGCATACAAAGGTTTCAATCTGAGATTAAGGAAGATGGTTGAAAGTAATGATAAAATGATAAAGAACAAAATATGGAATTGCAGGAAATTGTTTAACTCAAGAGTTAGGAGTAAGGAAAAATACCATGAATTAGCACAAGAACTAGGAGCATACACCAAAAAATAAGCAAAGAAGAGACAAGATTTTGAAGGGGAAAAGCATAAAAAAACCCCTGTGAATTTAATTAAAGTGGCAACAAATGCCTAAGAATGAGAGAGAGAGAGAGAGAGAGAGAGAGAGCAATGCTCATACAATAATTACGAAGAGGAAGAAATATCATGAGAGAATGAGAAAAAGAAGGAGAGCCATCTCTTTTAATAGAGATGTGAGAGAGGAGTTACATTGTAACTCCCATATCTAAGTGTCCCACATTTCACTAGTGTGTGAGACAAGTGTAGGATTCCTCATAAGGAGGAATATCTATTTTTCTTAATAAAAGAAATTACAAATATGACATGTCCTCCCACTTGGACTAGAGGACAAAATACATTAGGATACCTTGGTTTATCCTATTAAATACAAAAATAACCAAGGAAAGATTAAATTCTAACACCCCCCTTTAATCTTTACTTGGGGTAATTACATCAAGGGGTATCAAACCCAAATTGTTACAATGAAATTCAAATTTCTCTCTAGAAAGAGGCTTTGTCAAAATATGTGCAACTTGATCTTCACCTTTGCAATGAATAAGGGAATTTTTCTTTTCTGCAATGTGCTCTCTAATGAAGTGATGGTGGAGAGAAATGTGCTTTGACTTTGCATGGTAAACTAGATTCTTTGCCAAGGCTATTGCACTTTGATTGTCACAATACAATGGTGTAGGTTCTGGTTGAGGTAGACCCAAATGTTCAAAAATTCTTCTAAGCCATAAAGCTTCTTTAGAGGCATGAGTACAACTTTTATATTCTACTTCAGGAGACCATAGGGACACAGATTGTTCTTTTTTACTTTTTCAAGAGATAGATCCTGAACCAAGAGAAAAACAATATCCAAAAGTAGATTTCCCACCATTGGGGTCTCCACATAGATCTGAATTAGTAAAACCTTTGAAAGAGAAATCAGAATTTGCATCATAAAATAATCCTAAGTTAATAGTACCTTTAATATAATGTAATATTCTTTTAGCAATTTTGAAATGAGTTCATTGGGGTTTTGCCATAAATTTGGAAACTAAACCAACACTAAAAGATAAATTGGGTCTAGTGAGAGTTAGATAAATTAAGCTACCTACTAGTTCTCTATAAGGAGTAGCATCTATGAAAGGAGATTCCATATCTATCATTAACTTAGTTCCTAAATCACATGGAATTGAAACAGGATTAGCATCATTCATATGAAATCTATCTAGGAGATCTTTAGCATGTTTACTTTGAGAGATAAAAATACCCTTAGGGGTTTGCCAAATTTGCATACCTAAGAAATAACATGTAAGAAACCTAAATCTGTCATTTGAAATTTTTGATTGAGTTGAAATTTAATATCATAAATTAACTGGTTAGAGCTGGAAGTAAGAATCAAATCATCAACATACAAAATGATAATAATAATATCATCTTCACTATGCTTGATATACAAGTTAGGATCATTTTTACTTCTTTCAAAACCTTGAGAAATAAAGAAAGCATTAATTTTGGAATACCATTCTCTAGGAGACTGTTTCAAACCATAAATAGACTTCTTTAATTTGTAGACTAAATGTTCAATACCTTGTTGAATAAAACCAAGAGGTTGAGACATATAAATTTCTTCATGCAAATCACCATTTAAGAAAGCACTTTTAACATCCATTTGGTGAATAGGCCAATTCATTTTAGCAGCTAAAGCAAGAACTTTAATATTAGGCATTTTAGCAACAAGAGCAAATGTTTCATTATAGTCTATTCCTTCAATTTGAGAAAAACCATGTGCAACTAATCTAGCCTTAAATTTACTAATTTCATTATTGGAGTTTAACTTAGTTTTATATAACCATTTACAAGAAACTAGATTCTTACCATGAGGTAAAGAAACTAAATCCCAAGTATTATTAGAAATTAAAGAGTCATATCCTTCTTGCATAGCAGTTTGCCAATGAGGTTGATTTTTAGCTTGAGAAAAAGTTTGAGGATCATTAGAATTAGATATAGAAGACATAAGAGCATAATTGTAGTAATTTATCCTTCTAGGTTTAAGTCCACCCATTCTAGCAATGTAATCATCACCCTCATTAAGTAAATCTTTAAACCATTTAGAATTTCTCCTAGAATTAGCAAAAATATTACTAGGAGGAGTAAACAAATTGTTACCATCATCATCATCATCACTACTACTACTAGCAGGAACAAAATCATTAGGAATATCATTACTATCTTTATGTTCATCATTAGTATTATTCTGAGTGTTAGGAGCAGAAACAGAAGGAACAGAAACTTTGGGAGCAGAAACAGAAGGAACAGAAACTTTAGGAGCAAAAACTTTAGGAATAGGGTTGAGAGATGGAGGTTGGTCCTCCACAAGAACAATGTTGCTGTGACTAAAATCTGAATCTAAAATTTGAGAACAGTCATGGACACCATTTTCAGCAATGCACACATCTCTAGCTATTTGAACTTTATTAGTAAGAGGATCATAAACTCTATAACCTTTAGTATTTTCAGAATAGCCAACAAAAATATGAGGTGAGGATTTAGGATCTAAATTTTTCCTTTTCTGTTTAGCTGTGTGAACATAAGCAGTGGAACCAAAAATTTGTAAATGAGACAAATTGGGTTTTCTTCCTGACCAAACTTCTTCAGGAGTTTTATTGGGAAGAGCCTTAGTAGGAGTTCTATTAAGAATATAGGTAGCACATGCCATAGCTTCAGCCCAAAATTTATAATCTATATTTCTAGCATGTAAAAAACATCTAGCCATTTCTACTATTGTTCTATGCTTCCATTCTACCACACCATTCTATTTTGGTGTATAAGGAATAGTAATCTCATGTTTGATACCAAAAGATCTTAAGTAAGAATGAAAAGCATGATTCACATATTCAGTACCATTATCAGTCCTAAGAATCTAAATTTTACAACCACTTTGTCTTTCTACAAACACATGAAATTTAGCAAAAGTATCAAGGACATGATCTTTACTATGTAAGAAATAAATCCAAGTTCTACGAGAATAATCATCAACAAAAGTTAAAGCATATTTAGAGCCTGATAGAGAAGTATTTTCCATAGGACCTAAAAGATCACTATGAATCAAAACTAACTTATTATTAGCTCTCCAAGATGATTTATGAGGAAAACATTCTCTATGCATTTTACCACTCATACATCCATTGCAATCAAACTTAGAAGTAGTAAATTTAGGCAGCCCATCTACCATATTTTCTTTTTGCATTAACGAGATATAATCAGAATTTAAATGTCCTAGCCTCTCATGCCAAATATGAAAATCAATAGTAATAAGTAAAAAGAGTATCTAGGAGAGGAAAATTGATGAAATTTAAAGAGATTATCAGTATCTAATTTAGCATTAGCAACTATCTGATCAGTGTTAGGATCAATGATACAACAATTCTTTTTATGAAACTCAACCTTATAATCTTGTCATAATTGAGGAACAGAAACAAGGTTAGCTTTCAAATCAGGAACATAAAGCACATCATGTAATTTACCATTTGGAACAGAAACATTACCAGTTCCTTCAACTTGACAGCAATGATTATCAGCTAAGGAAATAGGAATATTCAAAGAATCAGGTTGCAAAGAATCAAAGACTTCCTTATGAGATGTAACATGTTGAGATGCACCACTATCTACAATCCATTCAAGAGGTTTAGAAGCATTAAAACTAACAGTAAAAGCAAAATGGGATTGATTACCATTAGGTTTGTTATTTGAGTAATTTTGAGAATTACGTTGATCATCTTTTTGTTTCTTAAAATAGTTATGAATCAAATGACCATCTTTACCACAATATGTGCAATAAGGCCTATTAGAATGATTATTATTATTATGATAGTTATTGGAATTATTATTATTATTAGATCTTTGATAATTGTGGTTATTATTTGAAGTATTAGTATTGTTAGGTCTTTGATGATTTTGATTATTATTTGAATTGATAGATCTTTGATGATGTTGATTGTTATTTGAATTATTATTAGAAGATCAATTATTATTATGAGATTGATAGACATATGCATGTTCATGAGTTTTAAGAATGCCAAACTGAATCAATTTAGCTTCTTCTTGATGCAACATATTTTGAAAAATAACATAAGTTAATTGAGTTGCTAAAGAGGGAATAGCTAATTGAGAATAAATGTTAGTAATTTGAACTGTTGGAACTGTCTAGACAAACATTTACGAATAATAATATTAATGATTCTTAAATCAGAAAGAGGGACTTGTAACCCAGTGAGAAAAACTTTAATGGAATCAAACTTAAGCAAGAAGTCATCAATAGAGTTGAAGTCAATATACCTGAGGTCTTCAAGTTGGTCTTGAAGTTGGATTTTGTGAGTTTCATCTGCACTATCATAAGTATTTTTCAGGATGTCCCAAGCCTGATGGGCTTCTGTACAAGTGAAAATTAGGACATACAATTCAAGACTTAGGGAAATTCCGATTAAGCCAAGTGCTTCCTCATTTTTTGTCTGCCAAGCAGTTTGGTCAGCTTGAGGAGCAGAGGCTGCTGGTTTTAAAGTGGCATCAGTAGCAATGTCTAAAAGGTGTCTAAATCTAAATATGAAAGTCATGTGAGTTTTCCATGCATGGTATTTGGTACTAGTTAATTTAATTTCTGGCATTAGGGTAGTCATGCTTAACGGGAAGAACAGCTAAACTTGAAATAAAAACTTAAAACAACTTGTTAGAGAAAACTAAAACAGCAACACGAACCTGCAAAACAAAGGTTAGAAACTGAATACTAAAATTTTTTTTGAACCTGCAATGAAACGTTAGAAAAAAAAGATGAAAAAAGACTAACTAAAGCCTTTAAGAAAAAAAAACACAACCAAATAGCTTGAATAAAGGGCTATAAAACTAAACTTAAAATGCTTCAATTTTTGAATTACAAACAGAAAGAAAATGAGCTTAATAAAAAACCCCTTTGATTAAACTTAAAAAAGCTCTTTAATTTTAAAAAAATAATGATTTTGAAAAAACACAATAAACTTTTTTAATCTAAAAAGATTTACCTTAACTTTTATTAAAAAAATTAGTATAAAAGAAGCTTGATTTTTTAAAAATATTTTTGCAAAAGATTAATAAAGAGATTAATGGAAAATGAGATAACACAAAAGTTAAACTAAAGTAATTAAATTTTTAAAAAACTTAAAAAAATTAAACCAGGCAAACTTAAAAGCATAAACAATTCTAATTCAATAGACAATCTAATTGAATTGATAACTTCAATTAATACAAAGAGCAAGTACCTTAATTGACAAACTTAAGAATATTGGAGACCTTAAAAAAAATTAGAAATCTGTGTGGAGCAAAATAACCAAAATGATAACATGCAATGATCAAACCGTTAACCAAAACGGTAACCAAAACAATAACTGCAGTCGATTCTAAAGCAGTGCCTCCACAAAATGCAAATCAATGCAGATTTTAAAGAAAGATTTGCATGCAAGGACTTTAAAATGAAGGATTTGTAAATAATCGATGCTAATGAAATCTCCCCTGCAATAATACACAATTATCTTAGCTAAATAAGAAGATAAAGAAATCTACAAGCTTATATGAAATCTACAATCTGAATACGCTATCTGGATTTTTTTTGGTGCATGCAAATGCCAATGGTTGAATACTATACTTAATACACATGAAATGCAGCTAATACAAATCTAAATATGCAGTTGAAGGCAAGAAAAATGAACGAAAAAAACACTGCCTTGAATCTACGTTATCCACTAGCTTAGTTTCAAACCTGCAGATCTCCGCGGTCACATGCAAAAAACTAAAGAAACTTTATCTTAAACATGCAAGCACTAATATTGCAAAATATAAACACAGAGACATTAAATACAAAAAAAATACAGAGATAAATATTCAATTTTGAAAATACAAGATCTATTCTAAGATAAAACAACGGCACACAATTTTAAGATCTAGTGTGACTAGTGTGAAACTAAACCCAAACCTGCCTTATACAAGCTTAACTGAGCAAAACCGTGAATTTATATTAATGGTAGGATAAATGCTAAAGATTAAATCAAACAAATTAATAACAATAATAGCTTGAAATTTTAACAACTCATGTATAGAGATGAACTTAAATAAAACCAGCACCGAGTTGCTCCAATGAATGCACAGGAAATGATTGATTTCAAAACTTGGCAAATCGAAATGGATATTAAAGAGGGCAAATGTAGATATAACCACTAACAACAATAAAATAACATGCAGAGAACCAAAACACGTCCCTTCTAAATTGCAGTATGAGCCACCAAGGAACAAAGGTTCACTCCAACTATTCAGACTTCTCCTTAGATACAAGAATGCTGGTTACGTGAGTGCTAATAAAACAAACCCTTTGAAACTACACAACACAGAATTGCAAAGATATTGATAAAAAATCAATTGCTAATGTGAATCAAATCCTTATTACTAAGAAACTTTTGTAGATCAATATAATATTGTAGAGAAAAAGAAATGCATGCAATAACCAACTGAAATAACAATACAATGCTACGAGAAACCTAAGATTTCCTTACAATCAGAGTAAAGAATGCTCTGAGTTGAGAACACTAGCAAAAGGCAGACACAATTATATTCCAACCAAACGAGCATAAAAAACTTGAACAAAAAACAAAGGAACCATGCCAAAGAAGAGGCAAAACATGAGATCAAGCACAAGCAGCTGAAATGAAACTCAAAAAGAAACTTAAGAAAAACTAAAAAGATAGCACAAACCTCAGAGCGTTGCCTGCACGAATAAGAGCGCTAGAAGGAGGACTTCATGATGCATGCAAAGAAAAAAGAGAACAGAGAAAAAAAATGAAAAAGAAACACCAGAGATATACTGAGAAACAATGTTCTCCAATAATGTAAATAAAAGCAATAACCGAACAAAATGGCAACAGAATAAACGCAAGAGAGAAGGATGTTCAATTTTTGGAACAATCCCCAAATGTTACTTCTTGCGGAGATATTTATATTAGTAACATGCAAAAATGAAACTAGAATATGCAACCTGTTCTTATAAAAAATGCAACTGTAGGAACTTACGAAGATTGCATAGGCCTCGAAGCAAATAATAAAAAAATAATAACAGCGAAAAGAAACCAGAGGAGTTAAACCAGATTTCATGAAAACAAGATGAATGAAAATGATAAGAACTGATAACAATACAACAAAAGATGTATAAACAAATAACAATAATGCTATCTACGCAAAAATGCTACTAGATCCTGCGAAACAAAAGAATTTTATAACATGCAAGAAATGATATGCAAATACAACTGCGAAATGCAAACAGACTAATGCTCACTGCCTTTTCTGTGTGTCAAATATTGGGTGAAAAAAATTTCTAATTGGATGTGCAGAGAGAAAGATAGCAACTTATAATAATAGATAAAAAATGCATTCATAAAAAAGGAATAAAAACTGCAACGGAGACAATGATAACAAATTTGAAATATTAGATAAAAAAATGTATGCAACTAAAATTAGTAACAATAATAATAATAACAATGCAACTAAGATTAGTAACAATGATAACAAATTTGAAATGAACCTATACATGCAACAGCCAAAATTTTGAAAAAAAATTGAACTATAAAACATTTTAAATTTTTCAAAGATTAAAATAAGATTAATTTCTAAATCCTTTTAGAATAATGAAATATTTATAATGGAAAAAAATTGAACGTAGAAATGAGGATAACTAATATATTTATAAAACCTACACCAAATATAAGGTTAAATATTGAAATTGTGACTACAATGAAATTGCATAAAACTACGTAATAAAATAACCAACTATATCAACTGGGTTTGGCAGTAAACCAGCCAAACCCCCAAAAAAATTTGATTTTTACTTAAGAAGATTAAAAAAATTAGGAAAATCTCTCTCAAGAGTCTCCAATTTGGAGTGCTCCAAAATATGATACCTCCTCCACCTGTACACTCAAAACGAGATTAAACCAACCCACTCTGATACCATGATAAAATGATAAAGAACAAAATATGGAATTGCAGAAAATTGTTTAACTCAAGAGCTAGGAGTAAGGGAAAATACCATGAATTAGCACAAGAACTAGGAGCATACACCAAAAAATAAGCAAAGAGGAGACAAGATTTTGAAGGGGAAAAGCATAAAAAAACCACTGTGAATTTAATGAAAGTGGCAACAAATGCCTAAGAATGAGAGAGAGAGTGAGAGAGTGAGAGCAATGCTCATACAATAATTGAGAAGAGGAAGAAATCTCATGAGAGAATGAGAAAAAGAAGGAAAGCCATCTCTTTTAATAGAGATGTGAGAGAGGAGTTACATTGTAACTCCCATATCTGAGTGTCCCACATTTCACTAGTGTGTGAGACAAGTGTAGGATTCCTCATAAGGAGGAATATTTATTTTTCTTAATAAAGGAAATTACAAGTATGACATGTCCTCCCACTTGGACTAGAGGACAAAATACATTAGGATACCTTGGTTTATCCTATTAAATACAAAAATAACCAAAGAAAGATTAAATTCTAACAAGTAACAATGTAAGAATACATGAGAAATTTCAGATACAAGAAAGAATGTATGATAGCTGTCAGATATCAGAAGTGAAAGAAACCACTATTGTTGTTGAAGAAGAACTTTTTGTGGAAGAAAGTGAAAAAGAGGCTTGTGATGATACAAGCAAGACTACTGAAACTCCTAAAACTCCAAGGTATGTAAAAAATAACCATCCTGAAAATTAAATTATTGGCATTACCAATCAGGGAGTACAAACTAGATCTAAAGTTAGAGAAGAAATTTGTTTGATTTCTCAAGTTGAGCCAAAAACTACAAGTGAAGTCTTTAAAGATGAATCTTGGATAAATGCCATGAAAGAAGAATTGGATCAGATAAAGAAAAATAATACTTGGGAATTGGTTTCGAGACCTAAAAATAAAAATGTTATAGGAACAAAATGGGTCTTTAGAAACAAAATGGATGAAGAAGGAACAGCTGTAAGGAACAAAGAAAGACTAGTGTGTAGGGGATACTCATAGTAAGAAGGCATAGACTTTGAAGAAACATTTTCTCCAGTTGCTAGAATAGAGGCAGTATACATAGAATAACCAGATGGATTTCCTCTATGCGAAGACAAAGACATGGTGTGCAAATTGAAGAAAGCCATGTATGGGTTAAAGCAATCTCCTAGGGCTTGGTATGCAAGTTTGGACAAGTATCTACTTGGACTTGGATTCAGAAAAGGTAATGCAGATAATAATTTGTATTTAAGAACTACTGAAGATGGAATCCTGATAGTAGAAGTATTTGTGGATGACATTATTTTTGGAGGTAATAATGATCTATGTAAGAAGTTTGCTAAAGAAATGGAAAGTGAATTTGAGAAGTCCATGATAGATGAAATGAAATTCTTCCTTGGACTGCGAATAACTCAGAATGAGAGTGGTATTTTCATTTCTTAGACCAAGTATCTCAAATAATTGCTTAAGAAATTTGGTACGGAAGATTGTAAACCAGTAGGAACACCTATGGTGACTAGAAACAAGCTAACAACTGATGATGAATCAAAATGTGTTTTTTAGACTTTGTATAGATCAATGGTTGGAGGGCTACAATATCTAACTCACAACAAACTAGATATTGCTAATGTTGTTGGAATTGTGGCTAGATATCAGGGAGAACCCAAAAAGACTCATCTAGCTGTTGTGAAAAGAATACTAAGGTATCTCAGAGGAACCATAGACTATGGTTTATGGTATGAAAGGAATGATAGCTTTGAACTTCATGCTTATACTGATGCTGATTAGATAGGAAATATTGATGATAGAAAAAGTACCAGTGGTGGTGGATTTTTCCTTGGGAAAAAGTTGGTTTCTTGGCTAAGTAAGAAACAAGATTGTATAGCACAATCTACTGCTGAATTAGAATATGTTGTTGCTGCTATAATTTACACTCAGATTTTTTGGATGAAACAAATGCTGACAGACATTGGAATAACTTTTAATGATCCTATGGTTATCCATTGTGATAACACCAGCATAGTAAACATGTCAAAGAATTTGGTGATGCACTCTAAAACTAAACACATTTCTATCAAGTATCACTTCTAGAGAGACAAAGTGGCAGAAAAATAAATCAGGCTAGAATATATCAGTACAAAAGAGTAGATTGCAAACATTTTTACAAAGCTACTACCAAAATATACCTTTCAATATCTTAGAGGTATGCTAGGGGTTCAGGCCCCTCCTAGTCAGAACTAAATGATGCAAAGATGCATCAGTCCAGAAGTGTTTAAAGCCTCATCATTTTCTGGACTAGATGTAGGGATCTACTCCTCAGGGGGAGTGATCATGGAAGAAATTTTATAAGTAAAGGCATTTGAAGGCTCATGGCACCCTTTTCCATTGCTGTCAAAGGGGGAGTGTTGCTATGAGAAAATATCTACTGTTTGGGGAGACTGTTTAGTTGAAGGACTTTGGATTGATATAAGTTTGGGATAAGATTTTCCCATATGTTGACATCAATGCCAAAGGGGGAGATTGTTGGATATTTCTAATGCATGGGTGGTGATTAAGACATGTAATATGTTTAATCAATACATTACCGAATGGGAACTCATACTATTTTCATTTGTGTTTTGTCACTAATGTCAACATATGCTTTTATGAAGGAACTAGACTGGTAATCACAGTGTACAGTTAGTGTACAAATTTTTTAGATTCTACAAAGTTAGATGAGATTTCAGGTGGGATTTTTGATCTTCTATATGTGATAATATCATTTATTATTGTATATTAAGAAAGTTACAATTATTTTGGTAAAGACTAGTCACTGGACTGTGACAATGAGAATTGACAGAGTTAGTCTCTGAGTCTTTGATATATCTTTCAAAGGGATTGGATTCAAGGTATGTGAACTTGAAGGATGATGGAAGAGGTACTGATGGATGTTCATTGGCTAGCGCAATGTGTGGATTAATTGGTGATGTCATTTGTGGCGTGTGCTCTGGTGATGGCTTATTCTAAAGCTGACTCAGGAAATGAAATGTGTGTTTTGTTTGGCAAGCTCAAATCAAGGATGTCAGTCCTTAATTATTGTAATGTAATCATTATAAATTTGTTATAGATACTGTGTGTATCTTAGCAAGGGTTTATGTAATTATTTGTATATTAGGAAAGCCTCATGGGCCGACATGATCATGGGAAAGTGTAATAAGGTATATATGTAGTCTTTTATTTGGAAAAGATATGGACAGAATATGTATGATATAAGGAGCTTGTTAAAGTTGCAAACTTGTGTCTGCTATATGTAGAGCAGAGGATTACTGGTGGACTCCATTGGAACTAATCAAGCAAAGACAAGTTGCTAGAAAATAGTTCAAAAGATTGTGTATTTCTTCATATACACCTGTTGTGAACTAGTGAGTTCTAAAGATGGATTTAACCTTCTTTGGGAAATGAGCCTTGGGCAGTGAGCCCTCTATTGTTCTTGACTCCTAACAGGGTCTATCCTCTAACAAGGACTATGTACTGTAATATTTCAATAAGCTCCTAACAAGGCTATATCTTCTAACAAGGATTACTATACTCTCAGTACATCATTTGTGGGTGTCAATTCCCACCGGGGTTTTTACCTTTAACAAGGTTTCCCCAAGACCAAAATATTGTGTTATTGAGTTGGCATTCATTGTGTTCATTGTTTCTAACATTGTTGACCTTAAAGTTTAAAGTTTAATATTCTATTATACAACTGATTCACCCCCCCCCCCTCTCAGTTGTATTGTGGACTTTTATTTCTAACACCAAATTCTAAGAAGTCATAGATCTATTTTTTAGAGCATTAATCTCAGAAAAAAATAAAATCTAAAAGAGCCTCATGAACCTATACAAGATTTTTAACCTTGGCATTTATAGTGGAATTATCTAAGATTGAGGACCCTTTTTTGATAGGCGTGTCCTTACCTAAGTCTAAAGGAATCTTGAATTTAATGTCCTTATCCAATAAATAATGAAAACCTTCTCATCAAGAACATCTTGGACAATAGGAAGAGTAGTTTTATTTTGAACGAGGGATCGGAAACCCTTAAAAGGAGAGCCAGAGGGATTATGTTTTAGCTCAAGATCCTACTAGGTTTATTATTTACTTTACTCTTCCCCACACTAGGTTCAAAGGAATCAGACACAAAATCTTGTAAGGACACATAATTCAAATCCTCCTCATCTAAGGACACCATTTTCTTTCTTTGAGAAAAGGGAGGAGTTGAAATAGAAGAATCTAGGGGAGCCTTCCATTTCTTCTTGTACATATGATATACCTTATCCCCATCAATGTCAACATCCCCATGATAAGTAACAGATTAATCATAATGAACCCTAATGTTTTTCTTAAACTCAATCCTAGAAATTAAGGGAGGGCCTTTTTTTAATTTGGAGCCCGCTTTAGTGTACATTCCATAATAAGTAAGGTAAGACCCTCATGTAAGATAGGGAAAGAGAGCTATTTTTTGTGAGAAAGAAGACTATGATGAAGAGAAGAAACAAGATAAAATGGAATCAAAATGTAGTTAGCATGGCAGACATGTTTCAAAATAAAATAATGATATCTAAAAATACTTCCAAACTTCCCATCAAGAGTAACATACCACATTATAACCTCTATAACATCTAGCCAAGCTTTCAGAAGGGAAAGACGATCATAACCCAACATTAGTAGTTTTACGAGCTTTATCTATCTGTCTCTCTATCTCTCTCTCTTCAGGAGAAAGAAAATATCAATTGCCTCCGACATCAATTTATTCTCCCTATAAAATTTTGACCCATCACTCTGCATATTAGACACGTGTGAGACCATCTCCTCATTTATCAAGAACTCCATCCCATAAGCCTAAATAAAACCATCCTTACATCCCTTACCAAATGTCTCTTTTATTAGGGCATCATTTCTATGGAGTTTCTCAATATAGGGAGTTAAACCACCTACCAAAATTTCACTCCAAATGGTCTCATAATTTTGCCACCTCTCATACTCAATGGGCTCTATTATATTTCTATCACCTAGCATTGTAACCACAACAAAGCTCTAGAAAACTAGGCAATAAAGAAGAAGTTGAGAACTAAAGAAATTCCCCTGACAAGTAATAAAAGAGGCCTAGTTGTAATCGTGCATTTGCTCATATAGGGTAAACAATTACATGTCATGGATTAAATGACTATCTATTTGCATCATTGCATAAAATACATGTCAAATCCATTAGGACTTGATATGTGGTTCTCCAATATAATCCATGATGGGCATTAAAACCTTTATTCACTAGTTAATCGATAACTTGGTTCCCCTCATAGTACTCATGATAAATTATGGTCTCTTGGAAGCCATTAAGAAGGTCCATACTAACCTTAATAATATTTTTTTATTGTCGAACTAGCGTAGAAATACCCTTAAGACAATTTATAATATTAAGGGAGTCACTTTTAATCTAGATCTTAGCCAAACCTTTATCTTTAGCCATTTTCAATTCTAGATAGACCACCTTAGCCTTCGAAGAATGGTTTTCTTGGGCAAAAATATTTATTTTTGATCTAATCATATTTTAGTATTTTTTAACATGTTTGTATAATCTAGAGTTTGATAATTATGTTGAGAAGTGTACCTATACAACTGTAGCACAAGCTACAATACCATCATGGGAATATGCTAAGAATATGTCGTGTACATAAAAAATATTTTTCGTTAGTTACGCATGATTTAGAAAAAAAGTGAAACTAAAATAATTAATGCCAAATGGCATTCAAAAAATAAAAAAGCCAAATAGCATTTTTCTTTTTTGGATTTCTTTTTCAATGTCAAGAAGAATACAAACAGTCACAAAAGCATATATGAGTAGATTTAATAATATATACTCCTAAGATTTGATTATTCCAAGAGATTAAGATTATAACTAAACTATGTTTTTCATATTTAATAAATATTAATTAGAAACATATTACTCTAAAAAGAATAATAGAAAAATGTAAAGAAAAATAGATACCTCTTATTTTTCTAATTTATAATAAAGATGTTTCTATATTCTCTTTATATTTTTCTATTAGAAATGTCATTACTCTTAGAAAAGTATAAAAATAATATAGAAACATCTTACTTTTCTAATAGTAATAATTTCTTTCTTTGTATTATTAATCATATTTAATAAGTTCTTTGAAAGTAATAAGATTACCTTGAACAATAAATTTTAGAGAAACAATTCAATCATGGATATATATTTAATATCAGTCCATCATTAAACGAAGGGATCATGAAATTTTTGAAAATATTAATTCATAATCTATTATATATCATAAAATTATATATAAGCATATTTAATAATGTATAGTCCTAAGATTTAATTATTCCAAGAGATTAAGATTATAACTAAATTATGTTATTCATATTTAATAAATATTAATTAGAAATATATTACTCTAAAAAGAATAATAGAAAAATATAAAGAAAAAATAGATTCCTCTTATTTTTCTAATTTACAATAAAGATGTTTCTATATTCTCATTATATTTTTCTATTAGAAATATCATTACTCTTAGAAAAGTGGAATATTAGAAAAGTATAAAAATAATACAGAAACATCTTATTTTTCTAATAATAATAGTTTATTCTTTGTATTATTAATCATATTTAATATAAGTCCATCATTAAAGAAAGGGATGATCAAATTTTAATTTAATTATGTAATATTTTTGGAATTAATATTTCAAATCGCAACATCACCCTAAATTGAGACTTAACTCTAACAATTAATGTTACTGTTTCAAATCACAATATTACCCTAAATAAATTGAGACTTAACCAACAAAATTGAGACTTAAATCTAACACTAAATTAAATTAAAACCTAACCTTAAAAAAAATTAATTATAACTCTAATTGTAATCATAATTAAATATTAAAATAACTTAAACTTTAACCACGACCAAAAAATAGAATCTACCATAAACCTAATACTAAACCATAATCATAAACCTAACTAAACAATAAATTAATTTTAATCTTTACCCTAACCTTAATCAAATCAAATATGAACCCTAAAACAAAACCACATTGAACCTTATCTCAATACAAAATAGAATGCTAACCCTACCACTAAACCAAATGGAACCTCAACCCTAAACCTAATATATAAATATTAAAAAATATTAATAATATATTTAATATAAATAAAAATAATAAAAAATATAAATATCAATTTAATATTTGATAACACTTATCTAATATATTAGATATTACAATTCATGTTTCATTAACTTTGTGTGTGTGTGTGTGTGTGTGTGAGAGAGAGAGAGAGAGAGAGAGAGAGAGAGAGAGAGAGAGAGAGAGAGAGAGAGAGAGAGAGAGAGAGAGTTATAAAACTAACCATAATTCTAAGTTCATAACTTTAAACTATAACCCTAACCATAACCTAAGTCTTAACACTAATAGTAACCCTAACCTTAACCTTGAATTATAAAATTTATCCTAACCTTCCCTTCAACCTTTTCCTTATTCATGTAACCTAATATGAATGCAAATATAGATGTTTTCATTAGAGAGAGATCTTAGTGATATGGGTAGAGAGAGAGGGGGGGATATGATTGTGAGATAAGGGAGGGGAGATAATGAGAGAGTGGGTGGGAAGGGATAGGAGAGGGGAGAAAGAGATATGTTTTCAATAGAGAGAGATCTTAGAGATATGGGTAGAGAGAGAGGGGGATATGATGGTTAGATGAGAAAGGGGAGAGACTAAAAGAGAAGATGATTAGGGGGCATATATAGAGAGAGACAGAGAGAGAGAGTTCTAAAATTGAGCATAATTCTAACCATAACTTTAAACCATAACCTAAGTCTTAACTCTAACCATAACCCTAACCTCAACCTTAAAATATAATAGTATACTTTATCATAACCTTCCCTCCAACCTTAATCATATCCATGTACCCTAATATGAACCCAAATAAACTATAATATAATCACTAACCCTCATGTTAATCCCTAACCATAATTATAACCCTAACCTTAAAATCATAACTTTAATTGTAATTGTTAACATAATAATACTAATTTTCATGAGAACATTAATCTCACCCTACCCCTAACCCTAAATATAATTGTAACCATTAGCATAATATTACTCGTAGCTTAAAACCGTTCACCCTAACTGTAACCATAACACTACCATTGACTCTAGGTGATATGCTAAGGTTAACTGTGATACCAACCCTAATAATAACCCTAACCCTAATACTAACTTTAAGACTAACCCTAATTATATCATTGACCTTAAATGTTACCCTAACACTAACCTTAACCATAATCCTAGCACTAACCTTAACCATAATAGTAGCACTAATCGTGATACTAAAACTAACCGTAACACTAACCCTTACATAATTATAGATTAAAATTCATATAATATTCTAGCCTTCTCTCTAACCTTAACATTAACCTTAACCATAACCCTACCACTAGTATTAACCATAACAGTAACACTAATCATAGCAGTAACTCTTACCACTATATATTCAAATATTAAAAATCATAAAATGTATTCATGTCGTGCCGCGACTGCTAATAGCATATATATATATATATAATTTTAAGTAATATAAAATTTAGTGCTCGGAGTCTACTTTTCAACTATGTAATTTATTTCAATACCCACATGGTATAAATTAAATTTTATTAGGCATGTTTAAAAACCACTTTTTCAAAATGCTTGTTTTAGAACCACTCCTCACACATGTACAACCACCCTTTTTTGAAGTTAATAAATGTCTTTTTGTGAATCCTTTTGGGAAAAGGTACCTAAAATACTAAAGATTGATAAGAATATTTTATCTTTTTATATTGAATATATTTTTTAATTTTTAATTGACTGTAAAGTACATTTTCGAATCCTCTGGTGTACGGCCTCCATAATTTGATGATAACTTCACTTTTTACAAAAAAAAAATTAAAATTTGAAGGAAATTCTATGTAGATTGATTTCATATAACTTATTTGTCAAAAAATGTAAAATTAAAAAAGTTATTAAAGTTTTAGTTAACCTCAGTATTTCAAGTTTAGCTACCATGTTGGCTTAGTAAATATTGTAAAAATATTAAAATTTATCATATCACTATAAAATTTATATTTTATAATATGCACAATAAGAGCTAAAATGGGTTTTAATATTATCAAAAAATTCATTCGAGAAGGCATCCAAAAAATTATGGCAAGGCAAAAAAACTTTACTGTAATGTCTTAGCCATACTTTTGTAGGGCCAAGCATAGGCTTGGTCCCACCAAGCCTGTTTCGAACCAAAAACCAAGGGATAATTAGAATTGATGACCTCTCTTGATAGTGCTTAGGGAGTGTGTCAAGTATCTTACCCTCAAGTGCCTTTGATATTTTCACTTTTGGATATGTCCTTTCTTTTTACTTTTTTGACATCTAGTACTGCCTTATGTGATTTTCACTACTAGTTCTTTGATTTGATTTTCTATTTTTAATACTAAAAGACTTGGAACTCTCCCAATTCAATGCATCATAGTAGTACTCACTGGTAGATGATGGCTCAACCTCGCTAAGGTATAAGGCTATATAATATTCATTAGGAAAAGTATCCATCTCAACAAGTTTGGTTTAATCTCAATCTATGAGTTTTGAATGTAGCAGTGGTAAAGGATCATGGGATTGATTTAAGTCAACTTGGGTTAGGGTCCTAATCGTGTTATGATCTAATTCATACATTTTATCATCTAGATATATGACATGTACTTCCTCAAGATGATCCATACATATTGGATCTTGTTCGTCCTCACTAAAGTATTCCTCAACGTATTGTAATCCATTTTCTTAAAGTATATAACATGAATATTGACCTTCTAAGAATATGGGTATGTATGGTTGTATTTGATTTTCCACAATTCCATGATTTTACCTTTGTTCCTCCATAGATGTGGGCATATAGGACTGAAAAAAATCAATGTCCTTATCATCACAAGATTCTTCTGAAAATGAATCCTAGTCCTATTTTGTGGAGTCCTCATCACTATATGATTGCAATTTGAGAATTTGTTCATAGATATGAAGTAAGTATTTCTTAGTATATCATGTTTCAAGATAGCTCACTCATATTTTCTCCTTGCTATATCCGAAATTAGTTTGTATGGGTTCTATAATCACTTCTTTTCTTTTCCTATGGAGCCTTGATCCTTGATAACCCATTTTTTGCATGATTTGGAATCCTTACCCCTATTGATGTGTGGGAATACTTATATTTTGGACTCTTTCATTAGTTTCCTCCTCATCTTTATAGAAACACTTTAGAATCTTATCATCTTCACCTTCTCCTAATGATGTGCTAGCTCTCACAAAATTGTCATTATACATTTGAGGAGGTTTTGGTTCTATTGATGTAGATGGTCTTCCATAAGATCTAGGAGAAAGTGCTAGTTTTGCAATCGATAATGAATATTCCCCAAATCCCTTGTCATTGAGTTGTGATTTATTCTCAAAATCCTTCATTAAGGTGTCCATATTCAAACAATGAGATGTTTTATCTCTTTCTCCTTCTCTTTTCCCTTATTTGATATGGAAGAACTAAGTTCTTTCTCTTTTTCCTTAGGTGATGTAGATGAACTAGGTTCTTTTTCTTTTCCTTTTGATGTTGAGTTTGAAATAGAAGCGTCTTCTTTTGTTGCCTAATTTGATGATTCTATTATGGAGTCTTCCCTATTGTATGGTAATAAGGAACTTGTGACCGGCTTTACATTGTTGCAATATTAAAAGAGATTAAGATCACCGGTCATCTCTTGACCATGATAGAGAAATCTCAAACATTGATGATTTGACAAGGGAACCACTAACATTTCATAGATAATGACCTTCCCAACAATATGTTGTAATACAAGTTCAAGTCTAGGACTTGACACCTTTTGAATTGGTCCCATCAAACAAAATCTGCCTAGGCTTTCCCACACTCTATTACAACTTTACTCCAAAATTCAAGCTCGAGTCCATGGTTTAGTTTTTTCCAATACCACCTATACCACTGGCGAACTCTCTCTTTACATGGCGATACAAAGCAACTTGTCTATTTTCAACGCCATTCCAAAGCAAACTGCATGCAGCAAATCGCCGATACCCCCAAAATATTTAACCATGGAAAACCAAAGAGGAGGCTAAAAAGAGTAAACCAACCCTTAATATTTATCTTTTTTGGCTGTTCAACTAGTCCTTCGAATCTTTAAATACTTCGAAGAGAATGCCTGCTCACACTGCTTGCGTGATGTCCCCATTCAATTAATCCAATTCGTTAAGCTCGTGCGAAATTGATGTTGTTTCATCTTAATGTAATACATGCCAACTCACAACACCTGCGTGAGGAATGAATGAGTCGAATCTTCATTTCATTTTAGCCTGATAGAGAAGTGATGTTGTCTTACGTGTTGATTAGGTATATTGGTATGTTAACTATGCATCTTTTTAATCAAAGAATTTGGAAAAAAATGATCGCTGCATACCATTTTGCTTTCAAAAGTTTGGTCCATTGTTGTGTTTCAGTTTATTAAATTCCTCTTCACTAAACAAAATATTAATGACTGGGAGAGATAAAAAGGCGTAGAAGAGAATTTTTATTGAAAGAAAATTTATAAGTCTTTTTTAGAGTTTTAATTTTTAAATAAACAACGTTATATATATATATATATTCACAAATGAAATGGTGGATAGGAAAAAGATATATTTCTAAATTTGGTATTAAAAAACTGTAAATAAAATAACTAAATAGGATGTTAAAGAATAAGAGCAAGGATAATAGTTAGAAGGAGAGGAGGGTCTCCATCTTCTACTTTACCCTATTCATAAGTAAGGTATGGAGTGACTTCAAGGGGCTTCCAACCATAATTACCATTGTCATTCTCATTTTATTCATTAGACAACTAATTGTTATAAGGAACTGATACAGCAAGAACAAGGCAAGGGAAATTATCAATTGTCAAGTAAACTACTAAATCAATGGCTATGAGCTCAAGGAGAAGTAAACGACTAAATCAATTGCTATTGCTATCGAGCACATAGAAATAAATTGTATCAAACATGTATTTACTAAATATTACTATTTAGTCAACTCAAGGTGGGTAAATATGTTTATTTGACCAAATCTAAATTTGTATGTTTAAAATTAAATGGACGAGTTCACAACCATGAGGTGGCCCTCATAATGACATGATTGTCCCATAGCATGCTAATAATGGTGAAATCAAAGTAGTATATAGATAGATGGACGTAGGTACATAGGTCAATGAGATAAATGAGTAAATAAAGTGAATGTTTAAAACTCTATATTTGTTAGTATAGTGCAAGGTTAATTGTATGACATTTGAGCATATAGATGGATGATGAGCTAGGTAAATGAGCCCAATTTCTCACATGATCTCATACTTGACTTTGTGTGCATGTATTAATATATACCCTAAAACTAGGCACAAAAAAATGACACATGGGTAAGAAAACTTTATCATTACATATTCCATCCACTTTAAGTTCAATGGATAAAAGAGAAGTACTAAAAGTAAAATGAAGGGTCGTTATTTCCTCAAATAGGGAAGGAAAAACTTTGTGAAGAAATATACAAGGTAAAATGTGCATGAAAGGTTCAATAATGAAAGCATAAGCTACAAGGGTAAAAAATGAAAATAAAGATTCAATTATACATAGAGATATGTGTTATATCAATGCTTATAATTAATTGGAAAAACTTATTCTTAGATACAACTCTTAGAACTTCTATCATTGGTTTATCCATTAGATCATTGTTATTTTTAAAGTTGGCATTATTGTTTCTAAAGGTAAAAAGTACAAATAAAAATTCAAATATAGGTGCATATAGACATTTGATATAGTAATGCTTACAATTAATTGAACAAACTTATTCTGAGATATGAGTTTTAAAGCTTCTATTATTGACTTATCAATTAAATTATTGTTGCTCCTAAAATTATTATATTTTTTTCTTTTTTTTTTAATTACTTTTGAATAACATATTAATTCTTGATATTTCCTTATATTAGATGAAAACACACACTCTATGAATTTAACATTAATTAGTTCACTTATTATCAAACTCTATAAAGATAACGTTAATTACTTCACTTTTTATCCATTCTAACTTTTTTTTTCATATAATTGTGGTAGAATGTGTTGATTCAATTTATATTTTCCAACTCTAAAAACTTATGTTAGTAAACACTAATGAGGCCAAAACTTCAATCAACCTACATGATATTAGGTGCCAATTTATAGGAGCAATATTGTATTTCACTTTTTATCCATTCTAACTTTTTTTTTCATATAATTGTGGTAGAATGTGTTGATCCAATTTATATTTTCCAACTTTAAAAACTTATGTTAGTAAACACTAATGAGGCCAAAACTTCAATCAACCTACATGATATTAGGTGCCAATTTATAGGAGCAATATTGTATTTCCCAAATTTGGCTTCATGAGGCTAACAATGACAATGCTAGAGATCTATAGACACGTCTAAGGTTGAAATTAAATGCCAAACGGTAGAAAAGAAACCAGAATTCACACAAAAATTTGGAATGTTGAGGCACAAATTTTGTGGAGGCATTCTGTCAAACAGTTCACATGCCTTGTCTACTGAGGCAGTTGCATCTCCTGCAATCATGGCATTCAATGAAACCAAATTTCGTTCCGTCAAACAGTTCACGTACCTCACCTATAATTCCATATTTTGCAGAGATGTCTACAAAAAATTCTCAGCTGCAATCTAAATATTCCACCTTCCATTACGCTTAGAGTGTCCTGATGAAGTAATGTGCACATGTTACAACATCACTTGCGCATTATGCAGAGAGACTTCCCAAATCAAATCCTCATATTCTGTTTATATAAGTTCTCATACATCTAACATTAGAGAGTGAATAAAGATTCAGGACAATAAGGGCCTTGCAATGTAGATTTGACACCTCTTTTACACTATCAAATCGATGTGTTGCTACTAGTTGCTCCAATGCTCTAAAATGAAATGATTTTGATTGTGTCAAGGATAAATCGATTAGAATGCATTGAATGTCTTCAAATAACATCACAATGTAATAATTTGCACTAAACATATGTTTAGTCAATTCAAAATAAAATGATATAAGTTTGCAACTACAAGGTCACCTTCAATAAAGTTTACCATATCAAGTTAATAATAAAATCTTAGAGATAGCTAGAGGAAGGTGCATATGTGAATTAGATAAATGAGAATACTAGCACTTGTACTCATAAGAGTTTCAAGGGATACATCGATAGGAAATCAAATATTTAATTAAAAGTATTTTTGCTAAATTTATTCTATGAAAAGATGGAGCTAATTTATTGATTTACTTTTAGATAATGAGAAAATTTCCATGAGGGACATTCTATAAAACTAGTGTTTATGCTCTTCATCTTCCAAACATCCAAATAAAACTAGTGACTAACAAAGCACCATGTCTTAACAAGGGTATTAAGAGATTAAGAGATTGATAGAAAAAATTTGGAAGTGACCTAAATTGTTGAGAGAGGTGTTTAGCATATATAACTCTTCTTACCCTAGTATCATACTATGCAGAAGAGGGCTATGTTCAAGAGATTGCACTTCCTTTGTCCAAAGGAAGTGTTAGCATGACCATATGGAAAAAAATTAGTGAAGAAACAACTATTCAAAAAGTTTGGTTGTCAATATGACATATTTCTACAACAAATGTCTTTCATAGACAATTCTCAATATATTATTTATACTTTATTTCTCAACTAGTCCAACAAATGTATTCTAGAAATAATTTTCAATATACATTTTATACTTGTATTTCCTTGTTCCTATACAAGTCTTGAGAGTACACCAATTAAATTTTAATATCCTAATGTTGTATTTTACTTTATAATTGTGCAAGAACCTAGTGGTATTACAATAATAGTGATTCTTAACAATCCTTCTAGAAAGAAATAATTTTAACAATCTCAATATTTCTTATGGACACTAACTTTAATGACATGGAATCATTATAACCATATATAAAATCCCAAAATTCACAATGTATTTGGTGATGTAGATGAACTGGGTTCTTTTTCTTTTCCCTTAGGTGATGTAGATGAACTAGGTTCTTTTTCTTTTCCTTTAGATGTTGAGTTTGAAATAGAAGCCTCTTCTTTTGTTGCCTTATTTGATGACTCTGTTATGGAAACTTCCCTATTGTGTAGTAACAAGAAACTTGTGACCAGCTTCACATTGTTGCAATATTAAAAGAGATTAAGATCACCACTCATGGTTATCTCTTGACCAAGATGGAAATATACCAAACACTGATGATTTGGCCAGAGAACCGCTTGCATTTCATAGATAATGACCTTCCCAACAATATGTTGTAGGACAAGTTCAAGTCTAGGACTTGACACCTTTTGAATTGGTCCCACTCTAAACATCATACAAAATCTGCCTAGGCTTTCCCACACTCTAATACAACTTTACTCCAACATTCAAGCTCGAGTCCATGGCTTAGTTTTTTCCAATACCACCTATACCACTGGCGTACTATCTCTTTCCATGGCGATACAAAGCAACTTGTCTATTTTCAACGCCATTGCAAAGCAAACTGCAAGCAGCTTATCCCCGATACCCCCAAAATATTGAACCATGGATAACCAAAGAGGAGGCTAAAAAGAATAAACCAACCATTAATATTTTTCTTTTTTCGCTGTTCAACTATTCCTATGAATCTTTAAATACTTCGAAGAGAATGTCTGCTCACACTGCTTGCGTGATGTCCTCATTCAATTAATCTAATTCGTTAAGCTCATGCGAAATTGATGTTGTTTCATCTTAGTGTAAAACATGCCCACTCACAACACCTGCGGGAGGAATGAATGAGTCGAATGTTCATTTCATTTTAGCCTCATACAGAAGTGATGTTGTCTTACGTGTTCATTAGGTGTATTGGTACATTAACTACGCAACTTTTTAATCAAACAATTTGGAAATAATTGATCACTGCTTACCATTTTGCTTTCAAAAGTTTGATCCTTTGTTGTGTTTCAATTTATTAAATTCCTCTTCACTAAGCAAAATCTTAATGATTAGGAGAGATAAAAAGGCGTAGAAGAGAATTTTTGTTAATTGTGATAGTTTTTTTAAAAAGTTTTCTATTAAAAGAAAAATTTATAAGTTTTTTTAGTGTTTTTATTATTAAATAAACAATGTTATATATATTCACAAATGAAATGGTGATAGGAAAAAGTTATATTTATAAATTTCATATACAAAAGAATTATAAATAAAATAAATAAATATGATGCTAAAGAATAAGGGCAAGGATAATAGTTAGAAGGAGAGGAGGGTCTCGATCTTCTACTTTACCCTATCCATAAGCAAGGTATGTGACATCAAGGAGCTTCCAACCATAATTACCATTGCCATTTTCTTTTTATTCATTAGACAACTAATTGTTATAAGGAATTGATAAAGCAAGAACAAGGCAAGGGAAATTTTCAATTGTCAAGTAAACTACTAGATCAATGGTTATGAGCCCAAGGAGAAGTAAACCACTAAATCAATTGCTATTGCTATCGAGCGCATAGCAATAAATTGTATCAAACATGTATTGACGAAATACAATTTAGTCAACTCAAGGTGGGTAAATGTGTTTATTTGACCAAATCTAAATTTGTATGTTTAAAATTAAATGGACGAGTTCACAACCATGAGGTGACCCTCATAATGAAATAATTGTGCCATAACATGCTAATAATGGTGAAATCAAAGTAGTATATAGATAGATGGACGTATGTGCATAGGTCAATGAGATAAATGAGTAAATAAAGTGAATGTTTAAAAATCTATATTTGTTAGTATAGTGCAAGGTTAATTGTATGAGATTTGAGCATGTAGATGGATGAAGAGCTAAGTAAATGAGCCCAATTTCTCACATGATCTCATCATACATGACTTTGTGTGCATGTATTAATATATACCCTAAAACTAGGCACAAAAAAATGACACATGGGTAAGAAAACTTTATCATTACATTTTCCCTCCACTTTCAAGTGCAATCGATAAAAGATAAGTATTAAAAGTAAAATGAAGGGCCGTTATTTCCTCAAATAGGGAAGGAAAAACTTTGTGAAGAAATATACAAGGTAAAATGTGCATGAAAGGTTCAATAATGAAAGCATAAACTAAAAGGGTAAAACATGAAAATAAAGATTCAACTTTACATAGAGACATATGTTATATCAATTCTTAGAATTAATTGAACAAACTTATTCTTAGATACATCTTTTAGAACTTCTGTCATTGGTTTATCCATTAGATCATTGTTATTTTTAAAGTTGTCATTGTTATTTCTAAAGATAAAATGTACAAATAAAAATTCAAATATAAGTGCATATAGACATTTGTTATCTAGTAATGCTTACAATTAATTGAACAAACTTATTCTTAGATATGAGTTTTAAAGCTTCTATTATTGACTTATCAATTAAATTATTGTTGCTTTTAAAATTATTATATTTTTTTTCTTTTTTTTTAATTACTTTTGAATAACATGTTTATTCTTGATATTTCCTTATATTAGGTGAAAACAAACACTTTATAGATATAATATTAATTACTTCATTTCTTATCCAACTCTATAGATACAACATTAATTACTTCACTTTTTATCCATTCTAACTTTTTTTTCATAAAATCATGTTAGAATATATTGATCCAATTTATATTTCCAATTCTAAAAACTTATGTTAGTAAACACTAATGTTGCCAAAACTTCAATCTCACTTTTTATCCATTCTAACTTTTTTTTCATAAAATTGTATTAGAATGTGTTAATCCCATTTATATTTTCCAATTCTAAAAAATTATGTTAGTAAACACTAATGAGGCTAAAAATTCAATCAAACTACATGTTATTAGGCACCAATTTATAGGAGCAATATTGTATTTCCCAAATTTGGCTTCGTGAGACTAACAATGCAAATGCTAGAGGTCTATAGACACAACTAAGGTTGAAATTAAATGCCAGAGATGGTAGAGAAGAAACCAAAATTTACACATCAATTTGGAATGTTGAGGTACAAATTTCAGGGAGGCATTCGGTCAAAGAGTTCACATGCCTTGTCTATGCTTTCACATTTTGCATGCATGTCTACTGAGTACCGAGGCAGTTGCAGCTGCAACATCTGACAAAATTCCTCTTACCTTATCCTGTCACGAATGTCCATATATCCTTCCAAAGCTCCCATTTTGGTACAGGCATGGAGGATGTTGGGAAAGATGTTGCCTCCAACCAACACATTAATTGAAATGACATACCAAACTTTCTCTAACAGCTCAACTTTAATATATCAAAAATTGTTAAACCTTGAGATGAAGCTAAGGGTTGTGACACTATTTTACATGTGAATCAGTAAGTGCTTTACAATGAGATAACATTTCTTTCAAAAGATCTTGTCACAATATCTTGTTCCAAATTCTTTTGTGCGAACGCTTTTAGGTGGCCATATGGACTTTGCTTCACAGTGCCCCATTGATATATGCTTTGACACTGATAATGAGGTAGGTGTTCAGAGTGATGATGATATTGATTCATGTTTTCAAGAGTTCCCCTCATGTAGTGACTTTGCAGAAGAAGAGAGTGAAGACCATGACAGTGTCTTGTCTTGTCATGATGATTCTAGTGATGAACAAGTTTCTAGTTCATTTTCTTTTCCTTCTTTTGATGAGTATAAAGATAATTGTGACAGTGTTGAGGACAATGTCTTAAATGATAGGGATAGTGAATTTTTTGATAAAAATGATTATACAAATTAGTTGTCCTTATGTTGCAATATTTGTGAAGAAAATCTTTAGTTGGTTCATGATTTAGTTTGTAAAGATATTCTCGAGGAACCAAGTTATTCAATGGCTGAAGGATCTTATGAACATAAATCTAAAGGTCCAGTTCCTTCTCAGCTAGGTAAGTTTGTAGTAATGCATGATGATCATTGCAGTTTATACCTTAATGAATTACTAGATGATTTTTGTATTTCCAGTCCTCAACAAGAAGAAGTAAAAGATGATCCATACTTCTTGGAGTATGAGTATGATAGTGGTTGTGACTAGAAAAATATGGGTAGATGTAATTAAAGTTTCATTTTTCATCCCATGAATTTTCATGTATGTGGGTAGAAGGTTTCTTCTGATGTTTCCAGGTGGTTGGTCACATATGTGCATGAGAATCAAACCTTTGACTTAGGAGGGTTTTGATATTTCTTTTGGTGGCCCGGGGCCACCAAATAAATTTATAAATAATCCTTTTCAGTTGTGTGTTTCCCTTCCTTTTTTCCTGATTCACCTACCTATTTTTGAGAGGGTTCCCTGTAAGTTTTTGTCTAGTAGGTGATCTGCTTCTTCCAAAAATTTTGAATTCTTGCTATGCCTGCAAGAGGCATACATCCCTAAATAGATTCAATGTTAGCCCATTTTCCTCTCATGCAAAAAATCTTTGAAAATAGCCATTTCCTATGTCAAGGTATGAAGAAATAGGGTTTATCCATGTTGCAAGGGTTTCAAAAAATTTCCTAAGTCTATAAAACACTACCTCGGTCTATTTCCTCGTTACCTTTTTTGGGTCACTTAAGTGCTTCCTTTTAGCACATGTCTTAAATTATCATTGGGTGGGGCCAAGTCTTCCATATTATAAAAACCTGATGGCAGACTTGACTTGTTGCAGTTATCTCTTGATCTTCGGATGTTGGCAGTTATTCACTTAGCATTCAATGACTTGGTGATAAAGGTTTTCTCTAGGTGTCGCGATGTTGGCGGTTAAGTCTCTTAACCTTCAATGATCTAGAGGTAGGTTAAGAAAGGAGGTTATCTCTAGATCTTGCAATGTCACGACTAAGTCATGAAACATCCAGTGATTAAGAGACTATCATTGATTCTAGACAAGATTGATGGCTTCCGCTAAATCTCAAGGTAAAGGTTGGGCTAAGAGAAAGATTTTGCAGAATTGAGCAACAACCATTGATGATGGTGAAGATCAAGGGCTAGTGTTTAATCTCAAGAGATGACCAAGGTTAAGGAAAAGATCAAGAGATTATGAGAATGCCTTCAGTCACGTGATCTCATGATAGAATGTGAGTTAAGTTAAGAGCTTGGATATTTCATGTAGCCTTTGATTGCTCATTCTCCATATGTACCTATAGTTGAGACAAGAAATCAAAGATTCAGATATTTTCCTTGATCGCTCATTCTCGTAATCAGACTCAAGTTGAGTAAAGTGTTCAGAAATCATGGGGAGCCTTCAGTCACGTGATCTCCAAAAGAAGTGTGGTTAAAGGGATTTTTCATGGTTAAACAATAAAGATTTCAGAAAGATCTAATGGTAGTTGTGAAGCCTTAAGGAGAAAGTTCTCGAAGGATAGTGATCGTGGGTTTGCATCAGTCATCTGATGAGAAAAGCCAATAAGAAGGTGGATCCTTGATACCAGGTAATGCTGATATGTTATTTTCTGGTTGGTTGCCGAGGAGATGATGTGGCCGATTATTTTCCAAGGTCTGATTCACCATTCTACTATTTTTGTGAGCCACATGATGTGTCAAGAAGGAGAAGGATCGACAACTGCATTTTAAATTTGATTGATTAACCGTTGCGGCTGAGATATTTGAATTGTTTAAAGGTATTTTCCAATAGAAAATGGATTTTGTGAGATAGAAATAACGAACCGAATCAGATTTATTTGTTCCAAGGATGATTATAGGTAAAAATTAATGAACAAGATACGGGTAGTCATCATGAACTAATTTTTGTTTCCTGAAGTGTCATTCTAGTTTAATGTAGAGGATTGATATTTTGAGAAGGGTGGCTAGGGTATGATGGTTGTTAGTAATTTCCATGCCCTGTACATGTCATATTTTCTGAGATGGTTTTGGTATTAAATTTGTTGCCTACAACAAGAAATGTATTAAATTTGTACCTACAATTGGCCTAGATACTGAAACCCAAATATTTTATAATCATACTTGATATGATCCTCCTTGGGTTTTCAGGATTTCTTTTCTTCTTTTATTTCTTGTTATGTCTAGTGGTTGAAGTGGTTGTAAGACCTAATTACACCCTAACTTTTCCCATGTTTTGTAGCTTGTTGCAACCCTATTCTATAAAAGGGTTTCCAAGACTGGGGAAGAAGGGTTCTGGATTCTCTGCAATTTTCAGAGTTGGTCCCAAGAGTGGTTCTTTCTATAAATACTTCCCTCTTATCTTCATATAGGGTGTTTCTTGTTTCCTTTCTGGTTCTAGAGGAAAATATGAATTGTAATGGCCTATCTTATGTATAAGATTTCAACATTTTTTATAATTTTATTAAGTTGTCTCCGTTTGCTTCATGAATCACATGGTTGAAACATCAAGGGTGTTTTGGTTTCTTCTATTGAAAGATCGCAATAGATGTTATTTCAAGGGAATAATTGAGATTCAGGATTTGTCATTAGATATGTATGAGTTGAGATATCAAGGATATATCGGACTTGTCTTTCAGTGAATGTTGATTAATGTATTGCTTATTTCAGGGTCTCTTCCAAGGGGAGGCTTAAATCCTTTTGTATCATCTTAAAATGGAAGCACTTCCATGATAAGAGCATTTAGTCCTTTGAATAAGTAGTATGGGGTCATGTTAAGCACCTGGATTGGGTCTTTTCATGTATTTGGCTTTTGCCCCCCATTCTACTTCCTTTTGCACCTATTTTCCACTTTCTATCTGCATTTCCTAATATTCTGGACTGAGGTCTTGAGGTTTTTGACCTCAAGGTCAAAGTCAACCTTGAGGGTCAAAGTTGACCTTGACTCTGACCTAGGTCAGGGTTGAACTCAGCTCTAACCTAGGGTAGAGTCTACCTCATCCTTGACCCACATTTCAATTTTCAAGATTTTCTGATATCCGGATATTGGGTTTCGGAAAGATTCTTTTTCCCGCCTCTGGGTCGGCCATTCCAGGTTTTTGGGATGGTAAATCCTTAATTACATTTAATATGGGTCCATTTATAGGGGTTAAGGTTAATTGGGATTTAATTCCCTAATGTCGGCCTTCTCTAGAGGTTTGTGCCCTAGTTCACTATAAAAGGAGGCCTTCCTCTCTCATTTTGACATCCACTCTCATCAAGCAATCTCTCAAGCTCTCAAGTGCAATCAAGCGAGCAAGAAGGAGAAGGAAAGAAAGCAAGCATTCATTCATCCGCAAGCCTAGCATCCACTCAAGAATTCAAACATTCATCAAGGAGATCTATTATTAGCCATTGAAGGATTCAATCTCTTTGGAGCCCCCTTGAACATCCATCCTTCCACATTCATCCAAGCCTCCTCATATGCAAAGATCAATTCAAAATTGGTGTTGAAGATCAAATGTCATTGATTTGAGACATCCTACATTCATTCTAAATCCATTGGAGCATCCCTACTTGTGGATTTGAGAATTCGAATCCTCTACAAGGACTTCAACATAAGCAAGGTGAAAAGTTCCATTTGCTTTATTTATGCACATTACTATTTCAATTCAATTTCAAGGTTAATTCCAAAATTAGGATTTGACCAAGGCAAACCCCCCATACAAATAACAAAAATCCTCTTTTTCTTACAGGTACAGGTGCGGAACTTCGGATCTGAGCTTGGATTTGGATACCCTTTTCGGTGAACTTCTGAGATCTAGGAAAAAAATCAAAGTTGACCTTCAAAATATTAATGTAGCCTTTGACCTTTTATCAGGGTCAAAGACTACCTGCTGTCACAAAGATAAAAATTTTCTAGGTTTTCTTCGTCTTGGTATTTCCAGTCCAAAATAGGTTGGAGAATTGCTTGAAATTACACACAGACATCAGAAATTGGCATTTTCCATATTTGCCCTATTTTGAGGTTAGTATTTTCCTTTCAATTATTTCAGATTTCAAACATAGCACAATTCCATTATAGGGAAATATAAGGCTTTCTTCCTCTTTCATATTCTCCATAGATTGATTTGATTGTGCATTAACCTTTTGGTTGATCAATTTGGATCTCTCCTTTGGGAATTTGGATTTAGAAGTGGATCTTATTTTTTCCCATACATTATAGAGGGGAACACTATTTCCCCCTATTCATTTTGGTGAACCCGACCTACTTACTCTCCTTTCTTTTTGTGGAATTGGATGCCCTGTTGTGTTTTGTGGTATTAGATTTCCTTTTATCTTGTTGGTATTAGATTTCTCTTTTATGATAAATCTTGCATGCTAATTAGATTTCAAAAATACAAAAATATTCATGCTTTATGTGTTCTTAGTTTAGTTCATTTGAATTGCATTGGTTTATGAGCTTTACTACTACTATTCCTACTTATAATATTCCGGTTAGAAGAAGTCCTAGACTCATGGGTGTCTTTGATCCTGAATCTTCTTCTCCTTTCCTTAGGATCCCAGATGATAATTTGATTCTTCTTGATTCCAATCCTGATATGAAGCAAAACTCTTCTCACTCATCTCATGATGAGGGTGACGCTTTAAGATTTCCTCCTAAACAAGTCCAAAAACTTTCAATTGAACTTGATAAAATGGGTAATTGGCTTATTCAAGAGAACCATAATCAAGATTCTATTCAAGCTATAGAAGCTCTTCAGAAATTTCTTCATGATACTGATCAAGGTGTTAACCTCTTGTGTGGTATTACTCACCTTGTGCATTAAAATGTTAAACCTTTAGCTTAAGAAGCTCAAGATTTAGGGTTGATTCCTCCTATCACTAGTGTAGAACCTCCATCTAATCCTTTATCTAGTATTCCTACATATACTCCTTCTTTGGTGACTGTGATGGTTCCCTCTAGTGTTCCTCCTATGTCCCTTCCTACAACACAACCTTCATATCATAATGTTCCTTTTACTTATTCCAATCCGCTTCCAACTATAGTTCCTAGTGTTCCTCCAGTTGTGTCTTCTATTGTTGTAGCTTCCTACACTCTACCTAGTGCATCTAATGTTTCTATTCCTCCTATTTCATCTAATGATTCAACAATCATCAGCTTGGCTCAAACCGTGTCATCCTTACAACAACAACTTGCTTCGTTAACTCAAAATAAGTTTAGTATTCCTACATGTGACATGGGAAGTGCTTTGTCCCGAGACATTATTCATACTCCTGTTCCTTAGCAAGTCAATATGCCTCGTCTTGATAATTATAATGGAAAAGGAGACCTTGTTCATCATGTTAAAACATTCCAAATCCTTTGTAGTGATTATGCTCATGACCATAGGATTTTAGCCAAACTTTTTGCTTGAACTTTCTATGACAAGGCCGTACAATGGCATTGTTCCTTGCCTCCTTATTCTATTGATTCCTTTCCACAACTTGCTAATGCCTTTATTCAACAATTTCAAAACAATATTGGCCTGCAAGTGTCTTTGACTGATTTGATGCATTGTAAACAAAGTGCTAAAGAAAAATTAACTAAATTTATTGGTAGATTTAAGCATTTGCATGCTCAGATTTCCTATCCTATTCCTGATATTGATATTCAATGTATGTTTATTTCAAATTTGCAAAAGGATATAAGAGATAAGATTTTGCTTACTGAATTTACTTCTTTTCAACAACTTTGTGCAACGCTTCATCATTATCAATTACAAGTGAGTCAATTTGAGAGAAACACTCCAATGGCTCCTATTCCAGTTGATAAGAGTGATGCTTCTCCTAATCCAAACAAATTTAAAAAATTCAACAACTATGTCAAGATAAACAAACAAGCAAATGCAGTCATTGATCAAGTTGTTATTGCATCTCAAAATGCCACTTCTGCATCCACTGATTTTTTATTAAAGCATACGTTTAATTCTCTTTCTGAATCTTTACATGCTATTATGAATAGGTTGTTAACTGCTAATAGCATTACTTTACCTCCTATTTGACCTCTTTTACCTACTATGATTGCATCTAAATCTTTTGATCAAAATTACTTTTGTCAATATCATTGTCAGAATGGTCATGATACTAAGAAATGTTATTCTTTAAAACATAAGGTTCAAGAATTAATTGACTCTAATGCCTTATCAGTTGATAATCTTGATGGTAGTGGGAACAAATATGTCTCTCCGCCTAATCAAAACATTCAAATCTATACAAATCCTTTACCTACGCATGATACTAATACCATTTCTTAGCCATCGGCTATGGAAATTATGTATGATTCAAAGATGGATGATCTCAATCATGTTGTTAATCAAGTGGAGCATGTTGGTCAATACGTATCTCCACCTCAACCTCAAGCTCAACCTTAGATTCAACCTCAAGTTCAATCTCAACCTCGACTAAAACCTAAGCCTAAAATGAAAACTCAACCTAAACCTTGACAATAACCTAAGAATAAAAGACCTCGAGAACTTTTGATTACCTTTGATGACTCTGAGACTATTAAGGCTCTTGATGGTCCCCTTTACATTTATGCTAGGATTTCTCAGAAACCTACTTGTGGTTATCTTGTTGACCCTACATCCTTAGTCAATGTTATTACTGAAGAAAATCTTTTTATGAAAAGCTTACCACGTGATTCTTATGATACATCGGATGTGTGGATTCAGACTTGTAATGGTTTTCTTTATCCATCATTTGGTTCTATTACTTTACCGGTTGAACTCTGTGCAAAAATTCTGAACACCACCTTTGTTGTGGTTCCTACTTCTGATCAATTTCAAGTTAAGCTAGGGTTGCCTTGGTTGAATTCCATGCATGTTATTGCCTCACCTATCCATAAGTGTCTTAAATTTGTTCATGATGAAGAAGTGAAGATGGTTAGTCATAGTTTATATCAACCTTCTAGGCCTAGAGATTGTGCTGCTCTTGATTTCCTTTGGCCTTCATTACCTAATTGATGTCCTCGACCTGATAATCTTTTCCATTCATATCAAGCTTATTAACATCGTAAGATTCTTGAATTAAGCATACCTCCTTTCGATCTTAATTGTGATCTTTTACCTACACCTTCTATACCTCCTTTAACTATGGCTTCTAGTGTTGTTAATCAAGTTTCTCTTGTCGATAATCCTATTAATCTTCCTAAAGAACCTGTGAAGGATCCTGTGATTGTTCCTCCTAGTTCTCAACCTATTTCAAATAAATCAAAATGTAATCGATCTTCTAATGAACTTCATACAAAGTGTCATGCTCATGCTAAAGCTCGTAATTTTGTTCTTCAAATATCTCTACCTTCTTCGGATAAATCTATGCATGATGTGTTAGAAGAAGTTGTTACTAATAAAGATGTTAAGATGCATGATTATGATGATTCTATTCATATCTTAGATCTTATTTTGATTAATTTAGATGAAGAAGATACTCTTGATGATACTGATGATTTTAATGATGAATATGAGACTATTAACATTGACATTGATTTACCTAATATGCTTTCATCACAATTAACTCTTGCACCTAGTGTCGAACATTGTGATTCTCAAGAGGATCCTTGTTTGGAACTGGTTATCATTCCTATTGTGTTGGATATAGTCCCTCTTGCGAGTTACCCACCTTCCCTAAATGATATACAACGAGATGGGGAGAGTAGGTGGCATGCTTGATCGGCTTGTCCTTAGTGGTATATTTGTTGTGTGTTTGCTTGTTGTACCGTGCCTCTCCTGTAATGTGTTTTCTAAATTTTTCTAGATTCTTTTATATGATCCTTGTTAAACTATTGGTACAAGGTGATAAATGAATCAAAACTGTTGTTCCATTCCTCTATATGTATCTCTATTCTTCTATGCATTGTTTCATGTTATGTTGTAACTATACTATTGTTCGTAAATGTTTCCTTGTGTAATCTACTTGGATTCAAGCCTTGGTAGCACTAATTCTTTTTAGTCTCCATGTCATAGTCTGAAAAGATTCTCCTTCGTATATCTTATGTGATCTTTCCTCTTTTGTGTTCGTAGTTCTACTTTCTTTAGGGAATGATGTCAATTCATTTGCAATAATATCATATATATATTATCTTCTGATCATACTGACCCCACGATAGGTAGATCCCTTCTATGTTCTCTGTATGTTTATGTGATATTTCCCTTGATTTGTCTTCATCTGGAGGTATCTCAACGTGGAAATGTAATCAGTGGAGTTGTTTATGTTTCCATTAAAGCCATTGCTCCTATTAAAGTGTCAGCAATGACTTTAACGTAGGGGCATACGCTCTTCTCACCTATTGCACACACACACTTTTCGATATGCACATATTATTTTTCAAGATACCTTTTTCTCCCTTTTTGGATTAGTGACTAATCCTTAAAGCATGGATTTATATTTTAGGATCTCTTGATCCCTCCAGTTTCAAATATACATATATTTTGATCCCTTAAGGTCGGAGGTGTCCTTAAGATTGGATCTCTTTTTGTTTTTTGTTTTATTCTTATGGAATAGAATATTCCTAAGGATTATTCTTTGATGGGTTGACTAGTGAATAGCCACATTCACTAGGTGGTTCAATTCCATCTTTCCAGTAGTGCCTTTTCCATGTGTGGTTCACAATGGGACATAAGTTCTCATTGGGTGAGATAATCACACCCTTTTCTTTCTCTCTATAGAGATGTCTCTCTTATTATGATATGGGAGTCAACGAAGACTTGAGTCTTTGGGAGCTTAAGGTTTCTCTTTGTCCCTTGGATTACGATAAGATTATCTTTTCATTCTGATCTCCTTTACCAAGAGTTTGCATCGAGTCTATACTCTTGCTAAAGTGGGGGCTTAATGTATCATCTTAAAATGGAAGTACTTCCATGATAAGAGCATTTAGCCCTCTAAGTAAGTAGTCAGGGGTCATGTTAAGCACCTTGATTAGGTCTTTGCATGTATTTGGCTTCCCCCCCCTCGTTCTGCTTCCTTCTACACCTATTTTCTACTTTTTGTCTGCATTTCCTGACATTCTGGACTGAGGTTCTGAGGTTTTTGACCTCAAGGTCAAAGTCAACCTTGACTGTGATCTAGGTCAAGGTTGACCTTGACTCTAACCTAGGGTAGAGTCTACCTCATCCTTGACCCACATTTCAAATTTCATGATTTTCTGATATCCAGGTATCGGGTTTCAAAAAGATTCTTTTTCCTGCCTCCAAGTCGACCATTTCGGGTTTTCAGGATAGTAAATCCTTAATTACATTTAATATGGGTCCATTTATAGGGGTTAAGGTTAATTGGGATTTAATTCCCCAATTTCAGCCTTCTCTAGAGGTTTGTGTCATATTTCACTATAAAAGGAGGCCTTCCTCTCTCATTTTGACATCCACTCTCATCAAGAAATCAAGAAAGCTCTCAAGTGCAATCAAGAAAGAAAGAAGGAGAAGGAAAGTAAGAAAGAATTCATTCATCCTCAAGCCTAGCATCTATTCAAGAATTCAAGCATTCATCAAGGAGATCCATTATTAGCCATTGAAGGATTCAATCTCTTTGGAGCCCCCTTGAAGATCCATCCTTTCACATTCATCCAAGCCTCCTCATATGCAAAGATCCATTCAAGATTGGTGTTGAAGATCAAATGCCATTGATTTGAGACATCCTACATTCATTCTACATCCATTGGAGCATCCCTACTTGTGGATTTGAGGATTTGAATCCTCTACAAGGACTTCAACATAAGCAAGGTGAAAAGTTCCATTTGCTTTGTTTATGCACATTACAATTTCAATTCAATTTCAAGGTTAATTCCAAAATCAGGGTTTGACCAAGGCAAACTCCCCATAAAAACAACAAAAACCCTCTTTTTCTTGCAGGTACAGGTGCAGAACTTTGAATCTGAGCTTGGATTTGGATACCCTTTTCGGTGAACTTCTAAGAGATGTGAACAAAATCAAAGTCGACCTTCAAAATATTAATGTAGCCTTTGACCTTTTATCGGAGTCAAAGACTACCTGCTGTCACAAAGATAAAAATTTTCTGGGTTTTCTTCATATCGGCATTTCCAGTTCGAAAACAAGTTGCAGAATTGCTCGAAATTACACATTGACATCATAGATTGGCATTTTCCAGATTTTTCCTATTTTGAGGTTAGTATTTGCCTTTCAATTATTTCAAATTTCAAACACAACACAATTCCATTATAGGGAAATATAAGGTTTTCTTCCTCTTTCATATTCGCCATAGATTGATTTGATTGTGCATTAACCTTTTGGTTGATCAATTTGGATCTCTCCTTTGGGAATTTGGATTTAGAAATGGATCTCATTTTTTCCCATACATTATAGAGGGGAACACTATTTCCCCATATTCACCTTTAAATAGGTAGTTGCATATTTAATTACACAGGTGGATATATCAAGTAGAATTTGATATATGGTGTATGATTGATGTAAGGCATTAACATATTAGATTGTATTTTCTTATTTCATAGCCTTGTCTTATAGTGATTTTATTTTACTCTATTTCCCATTGGATAAGGCATAGGTCTATGAGAGATATGGGGTATTTCAGGGATCCATTCACCTAAAATATATTAAAAAAATCATTTTCCCTTTCAATGCTGATAGGAGTTAGTAGTATTTTCTAGTTTTCAAACTTATTCTATGCAAGAGGGATATTGCACAAGATATGGTCAAAAGTCACTGAGGTACAAGTTACCTAAAGGGGTTTGAAAGCTATTACACAATTATATATCTGACAACTTTTGTTTGTCAGAAGGAAGTCACGTGTATGCAGATGAGGTATACCCACATGAGTGATGTGGAGCCCAAAGTGTAGAAGGTCTTGGTACCTTGTGCTGTTGGATTTATCTTGTCTCTTTTTTGCTAATGGTGTTGGGTCTGTGCTCCATGTTCTCAGTCCCACAACTTGGTTCCCAAGTTCCCACCCAAGAAAGGAGGTTGCAAGAGAAAATGCCAACAAGATGGTGACTCTGTTGGGGATAGAGATGCAATAGTCTTGCTAAATCTAGTTTGATATCTCTGGTATTGTAAACTTGTCATAAATAATGTAGGTACAGGTTGAACTAGACTCCTGGCCTTCTTATTTATCTCATCTAGTGGATACCATTGAAAGTATAAAGTCAAGCTCAAAAGATTTATATCATCTCACCAAGTGTGAGTGGAAACTCTGAAGTCTCTGTTGTATCAGTGCAGTCCTAATAAACATTTTTTATACTCTGTGAAGTTTTGTTGTGTTGATGGAAAAGGATACAGAAAGAGTTTTCATTGATTATAATATTTGTCCTCTTCAAGGAGGTGGAGACTCTACAAAGATTTCAGTGAAGCAAGCTTCATATCTATCAGTATTTCCAGTCAACGGGTTGAATTTTCAATCACAATACTTCCTGGTATTTTTTGATTTTATGTATCTTTTCATGAAATCATGTGCATAAGAAATGTTTCCCTATCAAGTGTTTCAACACTAGTAATAAGGGAAGAGTGATACTGGGTTCTTTCATTTCTCTATGGAGGAGTACAAGCCCTTTTGTTTTGATGTCATTGAGGGTTCCCCCAATAAGTTTCCTACTAAGGTTAGGAAATATTTGCCAAAATTTACTGGTGATGGATCATTTTGAGTAGGTGAACATTTAGATGACCTTGCTGAGTTAATGGGTGATTTTGAGATTGAGAATGAAGATGTTGCAATGAAAATATTAGTGCAGTCTCTTACTAAGGATGCAAGGGATTGGTTCTTATCCATACCTTCATGTTCATTCCCTTCTTGGGATGTGTTGCGAGCAACATTCATAAAATATTTTGATGAAAGAGTTAGTAAGGATAGGTGTGAAGAAAAAATTGAAGATCAATACCAAGACATTGATGTCTCTATTGATCACACCATCAATCAAACTGATTATGAGGTTTTACTCATAAAAATTGCTACTCTCAAAGGGAAAATTGTAGAGAATGATGTTGTGTGCTGGCAGTTGCAAGAAGACAAAAGATTATAGGTAATGGCTATTCTTCATTGTGATGATGAAGAGGCAAATGATAGTGATGTTGATTCTCCTTGTGCTAAGGATGTTGATTATGATGCTGACAATGAAGTCAATAAATATCAGGATGTTGAAGATGAATCTATGGTTGATGATGTTTCAATTATGTCCGTAGATTTTTCTTCTTATCAACATAATAATGACTTCTTGTTTCAGTTTGAAGAAGTTTTGTGTGAACAACAAAAAGATGATTATGATGCAGATGAAAGTTGTTGCAGTGATTATTTGCACAAAATGATATGAGCCAAAATATTTCAGTCCATGTTCCAAACAAGGAGGATGTTTGCAGCATCAAGCAATAGGCCAAAGATATTGAACATGAAGTCTAATATCCATTAAGCAGTGAGAAAATTTCAGCACTTTTGGCTGTTGATTTTCAATGGTATGACCCTAATATGGACTCTGCTTCACAATGCCCCATTGATATATGTTTGACACTTATAATGACTCAGGTGTTTAGAGTGATATTGATATTGATTCATGTTTGCAAGAGTTCCCCTCATGATGACTTTTCATAAGAAGAGAGTAAAGACCATGACAATGTCTTGTCTAGACATGATGATTCCAATGATGAACAAGTTTCTTGTTCATTTTCTTTTCCTTCTTTTTATGAGTATAAAGATAATTGTGACAGTGTTGAGGACAATGTCTTAAATGATAGGGAAAATGAATTTTTTGATAAAAATGATGATACAAATCAATTTTCCTTGTGTCACAATATTTGTGAAGAAAACCTCCCCTTGATTCATGATTTAGTTTGTAAAGATATTCTCGAGGAACCAAGTTATTCAATGGCTGAAGCATCTTATGAAGATAAATCTGAAGGTCCAATTCCTTCTCAGCCATATAAGTTTGTAGTAATGCATGATGATCATTGCAATTTATACCTTGATGCATTACTAGATGAATTTTTTATATCCAGTCTTCAATAAGAAGAAGTAAAAGATAATCCATACTTCTTGGAGTATGAGTATGATGGTGGTTGTGACTAGAAAACTATGGGTAGATGCAATTATAGTTTCATTTTTCAGCCCATGAATGTTCATGTACGTGGGGAGCAGGTTTCTTCTGATGTTTCTAGGTGGCTAGTCAAATATGTGGATGGGAATCAAACCTTTGACTCGGGAGGGTTTTGATATTTCTTTGGGTGGCCCAGGGCCACCAAATAAAGTTTTAAATCTTGTAAATTTGTAAATATTCATTTTCAGTCATGTGTTTCCCTTCCTATTTTCCTGGTTTGTCTACCAGTTTTTGAGAGGGTTCTTTGCAAGTTTTTGTCTAGTAGGTGGTCCGCTTCTTCCAAAAAATGTGAATTCTTTCTATGCCTACAAGAGGCATACATCCCCACATAGAGCCATTGTTAGCCCATTTTCCTGTCATGCAAAAAAACTTTGAAAATGGCCAATTCGTATGTCAAGGTATGAAGAAATAGGGTTTATCCATGTTGCAAGGGTTTCAAAAAAATTTATAAGTCTATAAAACTCTACCCAAGTCTATTTCCTCGTTACGATTTTTGGGTCACCTAAGTACTTCCTTTTAGCACATGTCTTAAATTATCATTGGGTGGGGCCAAGTCTTCTAAATTCTAAAAAAATGATGACATAATTAACTTGTTGCAGTTATGTCCTGATCTCTGGATGTTGGCAGTTAATCATTCAGCATTCAACAACTCAGCGATAAAGGTTTTCACTAGGTCTCGCAATGTTGGCAGTTAAGTGTTGAATAGGGGTAAAATAGCATCACACCTATTCAAATGTGTATGTTGTGTGTAATGTATGGGGCAAATATGAGATACACTCCTAAATCTAAATTTCCAAAGGAGAGATCCAATTTGATCAACCAAAAGGTTAATGCACAATCGAATCAATCTATGGAGAATATGAAAGAGAGAGAAAAACCCTATATTTTCCTATGGTAGAATTGAAGTGTTTAGAATTTGAAATAATTGAAATGCAAGTACTAACCTCAAATTTTGGCAAATCTGGAAAATGCCAATTTTTGATGTCTATGTGTATTTTCAGGAAAATCTACAACATGTTTCAAACTGGAAATGTCGAGACAAAGAAAACCCAGAAATCTTTTTCCAAGATGAGATCAGGTCGACTTTGACCCTCATAAAAGGTCAAAGGCTAGATTCTTTATTTGAAGGTCGATTCTGACTTTGTTCATGGATCTCAAAATTTCTCTGAAAAGGGGATCCAAATCCGCTCTCAGATCCAAAATCCCCCACCTGTACCTACAAGAAAATGGGGGTTTTATTTGTATGGGGGGTTTTCCTTGGACAAACCCCAATTTAGGAATTAACATTTAGGAGTAGACATAGTTATCACATAGTTTTTTTGTGTGGTACAAGGAATATTTGGCTAATTAAGAGTGAGGCCTTCTTTAGAATCTCATATAAATTTGGCCAATTAAGATGAGAAAAAAAACACAATTCATTAGTTAAATTTTTCAATTTCATGTATTTTTTCTCCTATTTATTAGGTGCATGAGTTGAATGTTGAATGTAAGAGTCTTATAATGTTGTGTTACCTTAAATCTCAAGTTTTTGATACTCCTATGATCATCTTTCTCAACAAGTATTTTAATCTATTGTTGTTTTTTGAATAACATATTGGGCAAATACAAAATTGTGTACTTCTACAAGATAGTTAACACAAAATTGAAGCGTCAAACAAGACTTGATCAAGTTGGAGGGGAACGTGCACTCAAATAGTAAGTAATGTAGATTAACACAATAAGTAATCTATTGTGTCTACATTTTGTTATTTTCTAAGATTACATCCATGTTCTATATTCACATAATGGTTCAAAATTGAAATTTACAATTTGATAAAAGTAATGACGGGTGTTGTTTCTTGCACCCTCAATCAACAACTTGCCTCCATTTTATTTTGATTTACAAACTACTATATTATTTGAATATCTTTCTTTCTTGCCACAATAGGAAAGAGTTTGAGGTGGAAGACTATAATAATAGAAGTGTTTCAATTTGGTATACTATACTACAACATCATTTCATAACTAAGTTTTCAATTTCTATATATAATTAGGTTATAGATAATCTAAGTGAAGAAGCATCATGTCAGACAATCCAAGTGAAGAAGGTAATGGGGATGCAATCAATAGATTGTGGTCGAACTTGAAAAGAAAACGCGATGGAAAATGTTATTGTCCCTGCAATCATTGTAAGGGCTTAAACATTAGAAGATTGCTAATCAAAACAACTAAGAGACATTGTAGTGATAATGGTCACATTGAAGGAGGCTTTCATTATCATGAATTGGTAAGTTTTTCATTATATTTATTTAACAATTTATATATATATATATATATATACATATACATATACATATACATATACATATACATATACATATACATATACATATACATATACATATACATATACATATACATATACATATACATATACATATACATATACATATACATATACATATACATATACATATACATATATATATACATACATATATATATATATATATATATATATATATATATATATATATATATATATATATATATATATATATATATATATATATATATATATATATATATATATATATATATATATATATATATATATATATATATATATATATATATATGAAATACACTTGATGATGAGATCATTATCATGGTTTATTTGTGTTCATTTTAATATAGGTCGACCTCCCTAGGGGAGTACGTGATATGGACCATGGAGGTGCGAATATTGAGAATATGGCTTTGGAAGTGGAGGATCATGGAGGTGCAAATATTGAAGCTGAAGATTATGATCCCATGGAAGATGACAATGATGCGCCAGATGATGGTACTAATACATTAATCCATGACACATTTGGTATTGGCGCAACTGATGATGATGATCAGGATGATGTTGATGTCATCCATGATATACCTCTAATTTAGAAGGCAGCCACACCCCCTTACGAAGGCTCCCAAACAACTCTTCTCTCTGTTGTATTGTTGTTGTTGAACTTGAAGGTTATGAATGGTTTATCCAACACAGCAATGTCACATATGCTACGGTATGTCATATATGTCATTATAGTAATTAAATGGTGAAACATGTACCATAAATATTGTTATTATTAACAACATATATTTTTTTCTACAGATTGATAGGTGAGTTCTTGTTACCACCATCGAATATTCTCCCTCACTCATACCAAGAATTATGTGCCACTATGAAAGATATTGGAATAGAGTATCAATCAATAGATGCTTGTCCCAATGATCATATTATTTACCATAAAGAACATGAATTTGCAATAGGATGCCCTGAATGTCATACGAGTAGATATTGAGCAGATCAAATAAGAAAAAAGGTGCCTCACAAGGTTCTTCGTTACATCCCCATTATACCACATTTGCAAAGATTATTTAGGTGTAATAGTTTGGCACAATTTATGGATTACCATGCACGCAATAGGAGTCAAGATGACATTATTTGAATGCCTGCGGATGGTTCTATATTTAAGAACATAGAGGAAAATTGGCCGCACTTTATCAAAGAACCTCAAAATCTCAAGCTTTCCATGGCAGCGGATGGTGTCAATCCATTTCGAGAGCTAAGATCTATTTGCACTGTTTGGCCTATTTTTGTCATCAACAATAACATTCCTCCATGGATGTCAATAAAGAGGGAGCACATTATGTTGGCAATGATTGTTCCAGGTATTTGATCATTTAATAGTTATCTGCATGTAATTATAAATCTTGTAGTAAAATGGTCACAATAATTATGTAATGTTGTTGTTCAGTCAACCAGGTAAATACCAAGTTAAAGATATGAATGTATATATTGAGCCTCTTATCGACGAGTTGGTGGAGTTATGGAAAGGTGTCACTATGTATGACATCTCTAGACCAATAGGAGATAGACAATTTCAATTCTATGCAATGCTTGTATGGACAATACATGATGCCCCAAGGCTAACACATTTTTCTGGTATGTTATGGTGAATTCAAGTTGCACATAATAATTTTAAAAATAAAAATTAACATATTTAATCTAATTTTATCATTACCTTGTAGGTCTTCAAACAAAGAGAAAATTTGCATGGCCAGTTTGTGGTCCAAAGATGAAATCTCGTTATTCAAAAAGTTTAGGAAAGTAGGTGTTTGATGAGTATAGACACTTTATCCACAAAAATCATAACTATCAAATTACCAAAAAACATCTTTTCAATGGGAAAGAAGAGACTACATCTAAGCCACAGAGAATGACACCTCACTTATGGAAGTTGGAATACAATAGAATTAATCGTCAAGGTACTACCATTCTACCTAATGGTTTATGTTTGGAATTTGTATATTTTTATTATGTTTTGTTTTCTGATTATGTGATTGATGATCGTGAATGTCATCAAGGCAACACTACTGATCACCTTCCAAAGGGACTAAAGAGTTATCCCAGACAATTTAGTAGGTTTTCCTACTACGAGCAGCTGCTTGATGTGTATTTGTTTGATACTATGCATATTGGAAAGAAGGTAATGGAGACATTGTGAAAGATATTGGATGGAAGGCGTGACAAAGAAAAAATTATCAAAATTTGTAGCGACATTCATGAATCCAATCATGCAATGAAAAATTTCATTGAATCAAATAGAAATGGAGAATGGATTAATACAAGTGCCCTTCCTTGGTTATTAACAGAACAACAAGGTGATGCCATAAAAGAAGTCATACGAAAAATTTGATTTCCCACAGGATTTGCTGCAAACATAAGTAGTACCATATCAAAGAAAGGTGAATTTGGGCCAAGGTTGAAAACGCATGATTGGCATACCTTCATCAAGGTAAGTCATGTTCTTTTGTATTTACAATATATTTGTAAACTGCATGTACTTCTCATTGTATTATATGAGAAAAGAATGACATGATTATTTTTATAATTATTGCAGTACATGCTACCCCTATCTCTCCTAGAGAACTTCGACAATAACATCAAACAAGTGATATATGATCTTAGAAAATACATGAGGTAAGTAATGATATCTGTTCAATTTGTTATATATATATATATATATATATATATATATATATATATATATATATATATATATATATATATATATATATATATATATATATATATATATATATATATATATATATATATATATTGTAAAGTCTTGTGTTTATATATTTTTGTGTCTTGAATGTCTTGTAGGTGGTTGTCATCTAAAGAAATCCATAGAGCAGATATAAAATACTGGAAGAGAAGAATTCCTCTTCTAATGTGTGAAATGCAAAAGTGTCTACCTTCAACCTTTTTCAATGCACAAGAACACTACCTCATACACCAAGTTGAGGAGATTGAAATGTGTGGACCCGTACACACTCGGTCAATGTGGATGGTTGAGAGGCACTTGAAATTTTTGAAGGCTTTGGTTCGGCAAAGAGCACATCCTGAGGGCTCTATACTGGAGGGATATATGGTATACCAGACTATGGTGTATGTTATTGAATATCTTCCTAAGCTTGCAGCAAAGATCCATATAGATCGCATTTGGGATCTTGACACCATTAAAAAATTTGAAGGGGTGTACTTGGTGGGGGAAGGAAGAATGAGGAAAGTGAGAGGTAATAAATTATAAGATGTTATTGTAGCTGTTAATTAATTCTTAATCTTCAAAATTAATCATTTGTAAGTCATCTATTTATTTTTTGTACAGCTGCTCGAGAGTGGGATGCAATACATTTGTATATTGCAAACAATCAAGATTGGATGACAAAATGGATTGAACAATGTCATCATTTAGGTCGCACATTAACATGGGAAGTTGTGTCTTCATTGGTTAATGAAGCTCATTGTAATGGAGATCCAAATGTTACCCAAAGGGAAATAGATTTAGCACATGGTTTAAAAGATTTCCAGGTACATATAAATTTGTTAATCACTCATACATTTATGAACTCTCGATGCATTAATTTATACATGTTTTACATATTTTTGTAGGTCAAACACCACAAGGCTATGTTCTGCAATAGTCATAAATTTTGCATCAAAAAGTTGGATGACACAAAGAAAACTTGTGATTCTGGGATAAGTGCAGTCTTTCAAGTAACTAATATTTCATCTAGAAATGACTTACATCCTCGAGAGTCTAAAAATTGATACTATGACATTTTGGATGATATACTTGAGTGTGACTTTAATTTGTTCAGATTAGTTCTCTTTGTCATCAGATGGTATAGGCTACGACTTAATCAAAATGATCCTGATAGAACTTTTATTGAACATGACAATAGATTTCCAATTATTAATACAAGGTGGTTTGAGCCAGTTGGGGATGAACCCTATGTTCTTTAAAGCCAATGTGAGCAAGTATTTTACTCAAAAGTTTCATATAAATCGGGTTGGTCACTTGTTGTTAGACATGATCCAATAGGAAGGCCAATGAGGTATAATGCGATGGAAGAAGATTGTGAACAACTAGAAGATGATGTAGATGATGATCACGAACAACAGTTAGTCGATGATGTTCCTGATGCAACTTTTCTTGAAGAAGAAGAAGATGATGACAATGATGATGCTACTAATGATGCTACTAATGATGATGATGATGATGATGATGATGATGATGATGATGATGTTGTTGTTGATGATGATGTTACTGATGATGATGATGATGATAATGATGATGATGATGATGATGATGATGATGATGATGATGATGATGATGATGATGATGATGATGCTGATGCTGATGATGATGACGATGATGAAGATGAAGACAATGACGGTGGTGGTGATGATGTCGACGTCAATGATGATCATGGCGATTAGTTGGATGAAGAAGAAGATGAATGACATGAATGAAATGTACAATTACGTGATCACTACTTAATCTATTTAGTATTGATTTCTTGATAGAAATGTGCAGTTATGCAATCAATGCTTAATCTAATTAATTTGTGATGTACTTACTATGGGATGCTTATGGTTTTTAATGTGCTTACTATGTGGTTTTGAGTATATGTATCATGAGTTTTTTAGCTAACATTAGATAATTGAATTACATATGTAGGTACCCAGAATCCTTTCACGAGCATCCCACACAGTCTCATGGATCGACAAACTGACCTCGATGTTGATGATGTGACTAGATCAGGTAAAAAGCTATATGATTATGGCTTGTAAAGCACTGAAATACTTTAAAATGTTTAAAATGTTTTTAATTATAATAAAATGTTTTTAATTTAACCCTTTTATATGTTATTGCAGATGACCCCCCTTTGCATCAACAGAGAACTACACGTGCATTGAGATCTAATGAGAGGGTAGATGATCATGATGATGATATCGATACTCATCTTACAATTATATCTTAAAAATGAGAAATCAAAAGAAAAAAAAGAAATGATTGTCATCTATGCACCTTAATTGATAATGATTGATTTTTATATGCCAATGAATTTAATTATGTGGTAGTGAATGTTCATAAATTTTATAATGTGTAAATGAATGTTATCATGTGATAATTAATGAATGTCACATTTTATTAATGTGTGAATGAATGTTATCATGTGATAATTAATGAATGTTACATTTTATTAATGGATGAAATAATGAATGAATGTTAGATGTTAACGGGGAATTTAGAGTGATGTTAGGGGTGGGGGGTGGGGCCAAATGAGCTTCCACCTTCATGTGGTTGGCCCTATTTAGTACAGAATATAAAACTATTCTCGAAACAAAGAGAAGCTCAATAAGTTTGTTCCTTATATAGGATCTCAAGTGTAGCTTTTATCCCACTCTCAACATTGCAAGGCTTCAATTGGTGTTCTGATATTGTTTTCTCCACCTCCCACTGACATCTTGTCTTTCTCCTAAGAACTCTCACCGAGCTATGATACATGGATGAGTAGAAGATGTCCCTTATAGGCTACACATATATAATATGGTAGATCTAGGGAACAAATATATACTACACCATAGAATGAGTCAACTTGAATCTATAGTTTCTTCATTCACAATGAAAATTCAAATTAAAAGCCATATTTTGGATTTAATATTCATATTTATCTTCATCATGATCATAGCCATCACAGTCAACATTTGGTTCAACTTCATTTGAACCACACTTCATGTTGGATTATAACATATTGACACTTACACCATGAAGAAGACAAATGATTAAATAGAAAGAGAGGACCAACTGAACCATCTTATGGTCAGTCTATATCACATTGAGAAACAATGTCAAGACTCAAGAATCAAAACAATCAAAAGTTTCTTCAAGACCATGAATGATCAACAACATTCCATTAGAAAACAAAACACTAATCTATATTATCATTAAGCCATAAAATATGTTTTTAAAGTTTAGAAGCATCACAAGAACTTTCAAGAAACATAGTACTATCCAAGGACCAAAATGAATACCCTCCAAATGATTATGATTATGTTGATGTTGATGTCTATAATTTATGTCTAATGATTATGATGATGTTGATGTTGATGTCTATAATTTATTTCACTTACTAATGCTTGCCTAGATTGAATTTTGAATTGCTAGGTTGGAGAACGCTTTCAAAGTTTAGGGTCTATTCTACATGATACTCTTAGTTACAGCTCAAATGCAACTCAACATATTTTTGATGCTAGGCAACCCATTGCAGAAACTCATTCGCAGGTGAAATTTAATGATGTGAATCTTGGCATTGTTAATGTTATTACTTTTTCCTCATGTTTCATATTTGTGAAAATGTTTCTTGGCACTATCTTATTCTTATTACAATGTTCTTTACTGTGGGGCAGGAGGTCAATCTTCATTGTCTTCATTGTGGGGGACAGTGAAGATTTCTTTGACAAATAACAGGTCTTCTTTAGTATCTTATAATAACATGCTAAATTGATAAAGGTGTTATGGGCATTTAATCTACAATTACTAATAGAGTAAGCATATTATTACTATGCTTAATGTTCCATTTAAATGCATTTAACACAAAAAACAAATTTACAAAACTAAACCAATGGCATGTTTACAACAAAGATGTGTTGAGGAGTTTGCTCCTTCTTTAATGTTAATTGTTCCTGCACAATCCACTCATACAATAGTGAAATGCTATGTGGAAGGGATGGTTGATAGTGTTCCTTGAGGGAAGGGGGATTTTGAAAGACTTTTTTTTATCATTGTATTGTGTATTTCCACTATGTTTGGATGCAGGGCAGACTGGGAGAATGAAGGATCACTCACTGATTGCATGATAACCCAGTTTTGAAGGGTCAATGGAAGAGGAGAATGAAGGATCACTCACTGATTGCATGATAACCCAGTTTTGAAGGGTCATTGGTTGAGGGGACAGTCAACGTCCTGATGATTGGGCCATTGAGGACCCCATTTCTTTTTATTAATTTCTATTCAAATTGGATGCATGGATTTCTTGTGAATTATCAGCTGCTATGTATCTTGCAACTGCATCCATAAATTTGCATATACTTCTCTACGATTGTAAGCCACTTAGAGATCAAAATAGAGAAACTAAATCAAAATCATTCTTTGCCCTATTTCCTTTTAACAAAGTCTTAACTATCAATGATACAATATACATTTGATGCCCTAAGCTATCAAATATACAAATGGTGACTACCTAGAAGCTCACCCGGAGAATGAAGGATCACTCACTGATTTCATGATAACCTGGTTTTGAAGGGTCATTGGTTGAGGGGACAGTCAAGGTCTGGATGATTGGGCCATTGGAGGACCTTAGTTCTTTGTATTAATCTCTATTCAAATTGGATGCATGGATTTATTATGAATTATCAGCTGCTATGTATCCTACAACTGCATCTGTAAATCTGCATATACTTCTCTAAGGTTGTAAGCCACTTAGGGATCAAAATAGAGAAACTAAATAAAAATGAGGTTTTGAAGGGTCACTAGAAGAAGGGAATGAAGGATCACTCATTGATTGCATGATAACCCCACCAAGCATTCTTTCCTTTAATTTTACACAATATCTCAAAGTATGATCATTATTCTTTACTTTCTTCTATATGCTATTCTTTCTATGGTTTTCTTATCTCAGAAATATATCAAAAACAATACAGATGCGCATATAAAAGCAAAATATTGTCCTTCAATTATTCCACATTGAAGCATTTCCTCTTTGGAGTATTCTCTTCATTTGTACAATATCTGTCAAAAATGGTTCCCATATTTCTTCAAGATCTATTTTAATCTTTATATTGTAATTTTGATTAGATTTGACCTATAGTTGATTTCATTAGTATTTTATAACATATACTCCTAATGTGAAATGTGGAGAGAAAGAAAGAGACACACTAGGTATGAATTACATGATATACCCATCATCACTTAGCACTTAAATAATAAATTATGGATAGGGAACAACCCCCTAACCTCTGGATGTTTGTTTCATGTTCACCTCTTATTATATGTAAAGGTAGGCCTATCTTAATTAGGCTAAAAACCACAGTGTAGGGGCCATAAATTATGGAACCCAAAATAGTGCACACTTGTATTAAATTAGGTTCAGTATACTACAAGAGAATGGAAACCATGCAATAGTGCCTCATGGGGATGGAAGAAACCCTTCACCAAGAAGATGGTTGTGTCTGCAATATTTACTAGAGTCAAAGAACATAATTTGGTTCTAGCAATTACTCCTAGAAGATAATGGCACCCACAAAACACTTGGAAAAGATAGCACTCACTATATCTTTTATCACTCTTTTAAAGCTGGGACAATAAATCTCAAAGATTGATCAATGAATTCTTGAACACAAAGAACCATTGACAGATATGATTCATGTGTACAATAGCCAACAACCAGTTGTTCCAATCATGGTGTCCAATAATTATGTTAGGAAAATAATCTACAAATCCCTTACATAACCATAATAGATTCAAACCATGAACTATAAGAACCTAACAATGGGACTAACAAAGATACAACTTAAACAAATCTTGATCATATTCCACCCTATTGTAAGGCCCAAGAAGTAACTCTATCTTAAAGCTACACATTCCTCTAGTTGATTCTCAAAGGTCAAGTAGCTGAAGCATAGCAATACTTGAATGAATATAGGAATAATTTGATGTACAATCATTTGCTAGCTTGGTTTGTGGGTTTTCCACATAATATTTTCCCTTTAACCACATTTATGGTATGAGAAAATCAGAAAAAAATGTTTCAGATTTATATTATCCTTTTGAACTAGCACACTACCATCAAAATGCATAATCATTGGTCATCTCAAGAAAATTCCTATTGATTAGTAGGATATCCTTATAAAAATTTGATGCATGGATTTCTTGTGAATTATCAACTACTATGTATCCTGCAACTATGGAAGGAACAGTGTTTGTGTTAGGTTTCATTTATTATTGAATTCAATGGTTTCCAAGATGTGTTGAGGAGTTTTCTCCTTGTTTAATGTTAACTGTTCCTGCACAATCCACTCATAAAATAGTGAAATGCTATGTGGAAGGGATGGTTGATAGTGTTCCTTGAGGGAAGGGGGATTGTGAAAGACTTGTTATCATTGTATTGTGTATTTTCAATATGTTTGGATGCAGGGCAGACCAGGAGAATGAAGGATCACTCACTGATTGCATGATAACCTAGTTTTGAAGGGTCACTGGTTGAGGGGACAATCAAGGTCTGGATGATTGGGCCATTGGAGAACCCTATTTCTTTGTATTAATTGCTATTCAAATTGGATGCATGGATTTATTGTGAATTATCAACTACTATGTATCCTGCAACTGCATCCGTAAATCTGCATATACTTCTCTAGGGTTGTAAGACACTTAGGTATCAAAATAGAGAAACTAAATAAAAATCATTCTTTGTCCTATTTCCTTTTAACAAAGTATCAACTATCAATGATACAATATATTTGATGCCCTAAGCTATCAATACAAATGGCACCTAGCTAGAAGCTCATGGGTTGTCCATTTGATAACCACAGTCAACATTTCAAAAAAATGTATATCCTTGAGCACAAGCACCAATAACATCAAATAACGGAGTTAAAGCATGGGTTAGGGCATGACACCAGTAGAATGTGGTCATTTTAGTGACAACAATTTATAATGGCATCATTAAACATATATGCCAGTAATATCAACAAACGTGAATCCGAACATTTGAATACAGTGAATCGATATCCTTGAGCACAAGCACCAATAACATCAAATAATAGAAATAAAGCACTAGCTACAACACAACACCAATAGAATGCAGTCATTTCAGAGAGCATTCATGATCAAATAAAATGAAATGCATTCGAAGATGATGCGAGAGGCTTGAAAGATGAAGAAATCACATACCTTCTCCCGCACTCAGCTTTCACTCCTTTTCTCCCACTCTCTCTATCTAATTGAAATAAAAATGATGAGGTCGTTTCACTTTTTTTTTAATCTATACTCTGAATCTGTCAGAATTATGATGGTCAATTAAACACCCATCAGAATACCGACATCATCGGGGCCTATTACAAAAAAAAAAATACCAAATTCGTAATAAAAAGTTACCCGTTGGAAACTTCTGTCAAAATTTGGCCCCAAATGTAGTAGTGTTTCTTGTATCTAAAATTTCTCATATATTCTTACATTGTTACTTTCAACCATCTTCCTTAATCTCAAATTGAAACATTTGTATGCCTTGATTTTAACAGAGTAACCAAGGAAGATACTTTCATCACTTCTAGCATCAAATTTCCCTATCTCATCATCCCTCTTGATATAACATTTGCAGCCAAAAATTTTGAAATATTATACGGTAGGAGTATGATCAAACCATAGTTCATAGGGATTCTTATTTGTGCCATCTCTGATTTGAATTCTGTTTAATGTGTACACTATTGTTCCAACAGTCTCTCTCCAATGTACATGAGATACATTTCCATCAATTAGCATTGTTCAGGCAACATCAAGTATAGTTTTGTTTCTTCTCTCTACTATCCCATTATGTTGTGGAGTCCTAGGAGCAGATATTTGTCTTTTTATCCCATCCTCTTCACAGTATAAATTAAATAAATTTGATGCAAACTCTCCACCTTTGTCTTATCTTAAACACTTTATTTTCAGTCCTGATTCATTCTCTACTTTTTCTTTAAACAACTTGAATTTGTCAAATGCTTCTGATTTCTCTCTCAATTAAGTAACCCACATCATTCTAGAAAAGTCATCAACAAAGAGTATAACATACCTTTCACCATAGTATGACTTTGTTCTTGTAGGCCCACATAGATCAGTATGTACCAGATCCAACTTTCCTTTTGATGTAAATGTTTTTATTTTATGAATGCTTTTAGTTTTCTTTCCCATAACACATTCTCTACATACAATGTTAGAAGCTTTCACAATCTTTGGTAGATCTCTTACTGCATTAGCCATACTTGCATTCATAATGTTATCAAAGTTAACATGACAAAATATTCTATGCCATAACCAGCTATCATCTACCTTTGTAACAAAACAAGAGTCTCCAAATGTGGCAAGTTCAAATACATTACCTCTAGATCTTGAACTGGTAGCAATCTATTTTCCTTCCTTGCTTCTGATAAAGCATTTTCCATTAACAAAACTTAACTGAAAGTTTTTATCCATTAACTGTCCAACACTCAACAAGTTATGCTTCAATCCTTCAACTAGTAGTCCCCAAAACTTACACCAACTACTATGATGGACTTTGGGAGATTGTCCCCAAACCTCACAACACCTCCATCACAATTTACTAATTTAACAAATTTATTCAAATCACCAGTCATGTGATGAGAACATCCACTGTCAATTATCCATTCAGTTTTCTTATCAACATGAGATACTAAAGCTTTTTCTTCATGAACCGGTTCATCTTTAATAGAAAAAAATCCAATCTCTTCATTGTTTAAATCATCATCATCAGATATTCCTTCACTAGCATATTAACAATCTTTGTCTCTTCTAATCTTTGCATAATAAGGTTTTTATTTAGGAACTCTTGTAGGACATCTAGATTCAAAATGACCTATCTTATTGCATGAAAAACATTTCAAAGGTAATTTTCCTTCAAATTTACCCTTACCTCTTTTTTCTCTTCTAGAAATTAGTGCAACAAGTTCTTCCATCTTCTTTTCTTCTTCCATTATCTTCTCCCATTCCTCAGCATACTCACTAAGCTCTTTTTTCAGGTCTTCTTTTCTTATGCTGAGAAGTGCAGATACTTTTTTGTGTGTGGATGCCCTAAATGTAGATTCAACTTTAGGTGGAACTTCTCCTAATTCCGCAACTTTAAAGGTAGTTAACTTTGCAATCAACATCTCTCTGCTAAAGTTTGGAGTTAGGGGTATAGTTTCTTGAATTGACATTGCCTTGAATTTGTAAGTAGGAGTTAGAGATCTGAGAATCTTTGCAATGACTTCATCTTCATCACAAGTACCTCCACAATTTCTGATTCCAACTACAGCTTCTGTAACCCTGTGAACATAGGATCTAATGCTTTCATCTTCATTCATTGGCAGCTTCTCCATCTTTGTCTTCCAGTTTTGCAATTTTGGTTGTTTGTTATACTTGTCTCCCTCATAGAGTCCTTCTAGTCTATTCCAAATTTTATGTGCCGAATCTAGATCTTTGATTTTAGTAAAATCACCCTTAGATAGTGCATTGATCAATGCTTCTCTTGTGACCATGTTGCATGAAAATAACTTCTTTTCATCATCATCGACTATTTCCAAGTCATTCTCAACCTTCAGAGATTCATTCTTCTTCACAATCATCCAGTAGTATATGCCCATACATAGCAAATGTGTTTGCATCTTGTTTTTCCAACTGTGAAAGTTTTCAGGATCAAACTTAGGACTTTCTTTCCTGTAGAATGGCATTTCCAAGATCACGTCAAGATTTTAAGCTTTCTCTCTAAGGACCATAAGCTCTGATACCAATTGTTAGGAATAATAGTCCACAATACAACTAAGAGGGGGGGTGAATTAGTTGTATAACAGAATATTAAAATTTAAACTTTAAGCTCAACCATATCAGAAACAATGAACATAATGAATTCCAACTCAATAACACAATATTTTGGTCTTAGGGAAACCCTATTAAATGTAAAAACCCCAGTGGGAATTAGCACCCACAAATGATGTATTGAGAGTATGGTAATCCTTGTTAGGAGATATAGCCCTATTAGGAGGTTATTGAAACATTACAGTACATAGTCCTTGTTAGAGGACATACCCTATTAGGAGTCAAGAACAATAGAGGGCTCACTTCCCAAGGCTCACTACCCAAAGAAGGTTAAATCTAGCTTTAGAACTCACTAGTTCGCAATAGGTGTATATGAAGAAATACACAATCTTTTGAACTATTTTCTAGCAACTCATCTTTTCTTGATCAGTTCCAATGAAGTCCACCAATAATCCTCTTCTCTACATATAGCAGACATAAGTTCACAACTTTAACAACCTCCTTATATCATACATATTTCATCCATATCTTTTCCAAAGAAAAGACGCTACATATATACCTTATTACACTTTCCCATGATCAGGTCGGCCCATGAGGCTTTCCTAATATACAAATGATTACATAAACCCTTGCTAAGATACACAAAGTATCTATAAAAAATTTACAATAATTACATTACAATAATTAAGGACCGACATCCTTGATTTGAGCTTGCCAAACAAAACACATGCTTTATTTCCTAAGTCAGCTTCAAGATAAGCCATCGCCAGAGCATATGCCACAAATGACATCACCAATCACTCCATACCTTGCAATGATCAATGAACATCCATCAGTACCTCTTACATCATTTTTCAAGTTTGTATACCTTGAATCAAATCCCTCTGAAAGATATATCAAAGACTCAAAGACTAACTCTATCAATTCTCACTGTCACAGTCCAGTGACTAGTCTTTACCAAAATAGTTGTAAATCTCTTAATATGCAATACTTAATGGTGTGATCATAGATATAATATCACAACATCCACCTTGACTCTCATCTAACTTCGTAGCATCTGAAACATCCGTACACTAACCGTACACTGTGATTACCTGTCTGGTTCCTTCATAAAAGTATATGTTGACATTAGTGACAAAACACAAATGACAACAGTATGAGTGCCCATTCAGTAATGTAGTGATTAAACATATTACATGTCTCTTTCACCACCCATGCATTAGAAATATCCAACATTTGGATGATATCCTTGCTAGTAATAATACCTTAACTAAGGGCATTAACAATCTCAAGCAAGACCATGAAAGGAAACTTTAAAATTTGGAGAAAAAATGATGATATATACAAAATAAACTAACAAGGCTTGTGAATGTTAAAATCACCTTGTAGGACACTACTGAGGGTCTACAAAATCTTAAGGAGAAGGTTGAAGCCATTCATTTCTTATCAAAGGAAAACTCTCTAGTTACTAGTTCAAGAACCATTCTATGTGACACAGGGAATACACGGTTAAAGATGAAGAACAAATTCAGGGATAAGGATCATGAGGTGCACTTTGATTATGAGACCTGCTTGGGTTTGACGGGACCTGCCATGAGACTAAGGAGAAAAATAATGGTTTTACCCCTTTGGACAATTTTTTTAGGAAGGTTAAGGATATAAATATTGATATCACTTGCAAAAATGGAGTTTTAGCTTAGGCTTTGCAGTCTATTTTGGGGGCTTTAGTTCCCTAGATTTTTGGGTTTTTTTAAATGTCTAGTTCATGTATTGTTAAGTTTTGGTTTATCTATTTTGGAAAGAAGACTATTTATGTTGTTTAAACTTTTTGTTTTTGGTCCCTGTAAAACTAGTTTTCCTCCAATAAAAAATAATAAATATTCTTGCATCTAATGATGGAAATAGTTACTTGCATATGAAAGGAACTAATAAAATACTAAAATCAAGTCAATGAGGACTTAAAAGCCACATCTTTATCATGCACCTTAGCTACCAATTTGTTGTTGTGAGACTCTAATTTAGACATTATTTTTAATATTTGATTAATTTGTTTAAGAAAAGGTTATATTAGAAATAGGATTAGATTAATTATCTACACTCTTGTATAGATTGGTAATACTCTATTATTTCATCATTGATTATAAATAACTAGATATTTTTTGTGATATTACATTAGATATTTTAAATAGATTGTAGATTTAGCTTCAAGTTGAAATAATTAAACCAAATCATTTTAAAAATTTATTGCTAATATGAAAGGGGAAAAGGCTTGATAAATTCCTTGATAATAGATCTAAGACAATCAATGCATCAAATCAATAAAAACTAAAATATAATATCCTGTATTAATATAAAAAAATTAGATTATTTCATGTTATTTTATGGTATTGCATAAGTGTATGTACTAATCAAGGATTTATTTTGGTTAATTGGTGTTAAGGGGCCAATCTAGAAAAAAGACACTATTGAATCAAATTCTCACATCCTTTTCAATTATAGATTTGTAGCCACCTACTAGGAATTGAAAAAAAAATATTACATTTTCTTGGACAGCAATAGAATGACTTATTTGGTATTATTGAAAAAAAACAATGTGCAACTAGAGAAGGTATTATCATTGATAAGTTAAAAAGTGTGTGAATGGATGAACATACATTCCAAAGACCAAAAGAAATTGTGATTCACTAGCTGAGATTGTACATATTAATGAAGAAGTGGGATGATCTCAAAATTTGTGTTGTATTTGAATATTTAAAAAATTTAAAGCTAAAAATAAGAAAGTTCATTAGAGGAATCTAAAAAGTGGGACATTGAAACTTAATATTGACCTACACCTAGTTCTAGTGGTGGATGTATCATCAATATGAGTATTAGAACCTAATATTAATAAAATCTTTAAGATCAACCACAAGATCAAATAACGAACCACTATTTGAAGCCTTTACTATATTTTGTCTCCAACTTTGTTACTATACATTAATGAAATCATATAAAACTCTAAGGGAATTTAGGTATAACAACCAAAAACTAGGAAAAAACAAGAGAGTGATATTGAAATTTATGGATTATACAATTTTATGTTTATAGGGAGTTGAAATAGATGGATCAATTTTCTTTTGAATTGGAGAGTTTATTATGGTGAAAGATATAATATCACAAGTTATGTCTCATACTGACAGTCAGGTTTAAATAATGCATGTTAAATATTGACCTAATGTGTTTCATCTTATGTGGCTCCCACCTCTAAAGTTTGTTACTATTTTACTATACCATTTTGAATGATACGTCAAACAGAAAAGGCATATTTCAATATAATGTTCTATTTTAGAATGTAAATTTGAGTTTGTGACAACATCATGTTTAATGTAATGAATGTCATATTTAGAAATTGTAAGGAGGCAAGATACTTTTACAACTAGTTATTTTAATGTGAGACTACTTTAATGTTTTTTTTTATAATATAGTAAATATATTCTTACTTTTGAAGAGAGAGTAATCCCACATATTTTGTACTAAATTTTAAGGGATTTTTCATGCATTTAAATATTTATATTCATTCTAAGTCATGAAATAATCTAATTAATTACCTAATAGAAAATAAAAAAGGAGGCAAGATGCTTTTACAAATAGTTATTTTAATGTGAGACTACTTTAATGTATTTTTTTATAATATAGTAAATATATTCTTTCTTTTGAAGAGAGAGTAATCCCACATATTTTGTACTAAATTTTAAGGGATTTTCCATGCATTTAAATATTTATATTCATTCTAAGTCATGAAATAATCTAATTAATTACTTAATAGAAAATAAAAATTTTAAAAAAAAACTTTGTAGCTCTTACTAATTAGTATAATAATGAAAAATATTCTTTATTAACTAGAACCGTCATTGACTTTAAAATTCTTGTAAATTATGGAAACAAACTTTTTTTGTGTTACTTTCTTTTCCTAGTTTAATTTTTTTTTAAAAATATAAGTTTAGAGAGTATGAGAAGGTATCAAGTTTTTTTTGGATTCGAATGGACTGACTTTTATGCTACAGTTTCAATTAATCAACATTCCTTATAGTGGTTTCCTATTATCTTTTGATGAGGTCAATCTCTAGCTACGAATCCTTGGGTTCACTTTGAGGTTTTTCAAGAAATAGATGAAGACCCTTTTAGATTATTTTTGTAAAAAACTAGGAATAATCCTATGTGAATTAAACCCAATGACTAGTTTTATCTTTCCAATTAAGACTTTGTAACTCTTCAAGTTGTTATCAGCTCCAAGTCTCTAGATGCTATTCATTAAATCAAGGTTTATTATTTTAAATCCCTAGTTGAAAGGTTAGAAATTATTTCTAAACATGCTACTTCAGAAATATGAACCTTGTAAGGTGTATTCTCTTATCCATTTCCACTTGTTTATGGCTCCTGTTTTAAAGAAGATATTGATGTTGCAATTATTTTTGGTTATCTTGCAATTGATGTGCATATGGTTTGGTTACTTTTCTTGGAGCCAAATCTTGTTGTTTTTTCATAGGTTATTCATTTCCAATGTATTCTTATTATTTTGATATTTAATTATGTTGGGATCAAGAGTCTTTAATACTCATTTTATGGTCATTCAGAGTAATTAGATAACATATTTTGTATTTTCACATAGCTTGGGTTGTGTGTCCTTGGATTCATGATTTCGTTAAACCTTTTAAACCTAAACTATTCTCATTGCACATAGTTTTACTAGGGGATTGGCCTATAACCCCTTGTAAGTATACCTAGATTTGGTCTAGTTTTAAGGTGGAATTTTTTTCAACACACGGAAGGATCAATACTCTAAGTTTTTTTAAAAAAAATTCAACTAATCCTATTTCTTCTTTACACTAGCTCAATGATTTCTTTGAATGTGATTATTAAAATATAAGTGTAATCTAACAAGTTTGTATTGCAAGGTGACACATCAATTTCTTATAGTTCTCTATTGAAATGACACATGTGCATTGTTCCTAGAGTCCCCTTGATTCTTTCCTCTAGCCAAGGCTATGTTCTATCTCGTGGTCATAGTTAAGGAAAATGCCAATCTTCTTTCAAAGAACAAAATACTCATTCTTATGTTTTATAGCCTTTTGTGAGAAGAGACAAGGACCCATTTCATTGAGACTAATCTTAGCATTATTTCCATCTCTTTACTTCTCCTTGGTTACTTGACATTTGAAAATTACATTGTCTTGTTCTTGCTTTATAAATTCTTTGCAACAATTAGTTTACTAATGAATAAAATAAGGATGATGACGATAATTATGGCTGGGAACCACTTGAAGCACTCCATACCTTGCTTATATATGAAGTAAACTAGAAGTGTGAGACCCTCCTCCCTTTCCAACTATTATTCATGCTCCTACCCTTTAACAATTTGTTTATTTTTTTTCTTTATAATTCTTTTGTATATAAACTTTAGAAATATAACTACTTCTATCCACCATTTTATTTATGAATATATAAAATATTTTTCATAATTAATAATAAGAACACTAAAAAAATACATATAAAATTTTCTTCAATAGAACAAATTTTTAATAAAAACTATCACAACTTTAAAACAAAAGTTCTCTTACACATCTTTTGAACTCTCCCAATCATGTATTCTCCACTAAATATAGTTGTCCAAACTGGGGCAAAATCTTGTTACAGGAGAATGAAATACACCCTTCTAATAGCTGTAAAACTAGTGGGCTATATTGGCCTGAACGTTTGATTCACACCATTGATTTGGCCCACACATAATCCAACCCAAACCCCTTTCTCACGCCATTCAACACGGCAATTCACTCACACACAACACAATTTAGTATGATTTAATTATGCTATTTTCTGAATTCTTCGCAAGACAGCCGCTGTTGCTATATTTGACCTCACACGGTTTTACTTGCAGACATAATGATTTTTTTTGACTTAGGAAGTTTACGCTATGGTTTTATGGAGAGGTTTCCCATTGAGTTTTAGTTATAGTTTTTGAAAGTTTAAGAGGTTTTCATATTATATGATAATAATAGTATTAGAATACAATTGTCTAGTTTGTGGGTTAGGTTTATTAGTTTAAGTAAAATTCAACCCTTTTGATTTTCCGTGTACTAAATGCATTTAGGTGAGTGAATCACTCATTATATTTAATCATGGAATTTTTCTTAAGGTCAAACTCGATCAACTTTAAGTAAAGAGGAATTTAATAAACTGAAACACTGCAATGGACCAAACTGTTGACTGCAAAATGGTAAGAAGTGATCAATTATTTCCAAATTATTTGATTAAAAGATGCATAGTTAACATACCCAATACACCTGATGAACACGTAAGAAATCATCACTTATGTATGAGGTTAAAACGACAGTCGACTCATCCATTCCTCACGCAGGTGTTGTGAGTGGGCATGGTTTACACAGACGATTAAAATCAATTTCACATGAGCATAAGGAATGAAACTATTGAATGGGGACATCACGCACGCAGTGTGAGCAGATATTATCTTTGAAGTATTTAGAGATTCATAGGAATAGTTCAATATTTCGGGGGTATTGGCGACGTGCAGCATGCAGTTTGCTTTGCAATGGCGTTGAAAATAGACAAGTTGCTTTGTATCGCATGAAAAGAGATAGTACGCCAGTGGTATAGGTGGTATTGGAAAAAACTGAACCATGCACTTGAGCTTGAATGTTGGAGTAAAGTGGGATGACACTGTGTGGCGATCGGGCGCGAGCTAGGGCCTCCGTGCCCTAGATCGATCTGGTGGCTGATCATTTTGTGGTGCTGTGCGTTCGCTGGGAGGGAGAGTTTTGTTGCCGTCTCCAGGGGGGTGAGATTAATATTTTAAAAAAAAAAAAAATATTTCTGCTGCAAGCCCGTGTTTGGGCTTTCTTCCACCATTTCATATTCTGCTTGGTGCCAGTGGTCGAGCCCTGTGCTTCCATGTATTTAAATATTCATATTCATTTTAAGTCATGAAATAATCTAATTAATTACCAAATAAAAAATAATTTTATTAAAAAAAAACTTTATAGCTCTTACTAATTAGTATAATAGTAAAAAATCTTCTTTATTAATTAGAACTGTCATTGACTTAAAAAATTCTAGTAAATTGTTGAAATAATTTTTTTTGTGTTACTATATTTTCTTAGGTTTTTTAAAAAAAAATATAAGTTTAGAGATTATGAGAAGGTATCAAGTTTTTTTTGGATTGGAATGGACTGTCTTTTATGCTACGGTTTCAATTAATCAACATTTCTTATAGTGGTCTCCTATTATCTTTTGATGAGGTCAATCTCTAGCTATGAATCTTTGGGTTCACACTTTGAGGTTTTTTAAGAAATAGATGAAAACCTTTTTAGATTATTTTTGTAAAAGAACTAGGGATCATCCTATGTGAATTAAACTGGTGCAGGACTCCTTGACAAAGACAGAGACAAAGGAGGTGGCAAGAAGACCTCCAAGGCTGATCTTGGGAAGATCTGATTGGTCAATGACCAAGGAGGATCGGGAGATCCCACAATTTTGTAATAAGTCCTAATAATGTCAAACCTAGTGGCCTAGGATGGATTATAAATCCTATGGTTTACTAAGGTTGGTAGGACAATAAATAGATAGAAATGTACTAGGGAAAGTTGGATCGATCTTTTAACATCAGACTAGGTTAGATTCACCTTGGAAGACCCTCAGGATAGAGTTATTACATTTTGCAAAATGTTGTCAACAACATTTTCTTGCAAAAATTGCTCAAATGACAACTTTATTTGAAAAATTGTTAAACAACGGGTATAACCACCCCAAAACAGTTGGAATTGGGGTAACATCATATAAAATGATGAGATTGAACCTTGCAGAGGTTGATTGTAATGTTCAAGGAAGAAATATTGCAAACAAGATTGAGAAAACTGTGTTTTTAACGTTTTTTTTACTGGTATTTGATTTCTGCCGATTTCGTGTAGATTAGAATGTCAAATCTAACTCCATAGGAAGTCTACCTGGAGTCATAGCTTTCATTTGCGACCAGTCATCGACTGACAGTCGTCTACAGGTCGTTTTTAACATAAAACTAGGACAGTCGGCTTTCTCCAGTGATATCTCGAGTTTTAGCCATGAGAAAATTGTGAAACCGGGCTCAAACGAGAGGTATGAGAGTCTTCTTTCAGTTGAGGGTAAGTTTGCATAGAATGATTCTGTTTGCAGGGAGTTATGTCTAAAAACCCAGCCGGGCATCTCCATGTGACCGGCAGAATGGAGTAAATTGACTGGTAAAACCCCCATAACTTTTAATGGGTTTCGAATTGGAAGCCAAGAATTGGAGACTAGACTTATTTTAAGTCCCTCGAAATGTTCCTACAGTCAGATTGGTCAGAGACCAAGTGTAAACTGTACTTCCTTTGCTGAGTCTACCGTCCAGGCCTCCTACCTTTGAAGAAGACAAGCGACTACAGGGAGTTTGGAGAAGAACCAGGTCCATTCCCTTTGGAAGTATTACTGACATAACACTAGGATCAATACTAAATGACTGTTCCTATGAGTTCTTGAGGAATTAAGTGGGAAAGACGAAAACAGTGGCCTGATTTGACTGGCGGATACCCTGTCTATGAGGACAGTTTTGAATTGTTTTTGATGAGATGATGCTATGTTGTGTTTTGGTTGGTCTAGGGGGTGTCAATAAGATTGAATTGACTTGTGGGGAGGATCTAAAGGCCTAAGCGAGAGATTGGTATAGTTCAAGTGAGGATGATATACAGGGTACAGGCAGGTGTGACAGGGAGTAGGAACACGAGACAGCATTTAACTCAGTGTGGAGTTATGGGGATGCTAAGTGGATGAGTTAGTGATTAGATTTTGAACCCTTGAAGGTGTGGAGCCTTGGTAGACGGGTACTCCTAACAGAGAAGGGGTAGAGAGTTTGAATTTACAAACAGTGGCTTGTAAGGTGCACCAAATTTACTAAGATACCAAGGCTCTGCATCATAAACTCAATGACTAGTTTTATCTTTCTAATTAAGACTTTGTAACTCTTCAAGTTGTTATCAACTTCATGTCTCTAGATGCTAATCATTAAATCAAGGTTTATTATTTTAAATCCCTAGTAGAAAAGTTAGAAATTATTTCTAAAGACACTACTTTAGAAATATGAGCCTTGTAAGGTGTATTCTCAGATCCCTTTGCACTTGTTTATGGCTCCTATTTTAAATAAGATATTGATGTTGCAATTGTTTTTGGTTATCTTGCAATTGATGTGCATATGGTTTGGTTACTTTTATTGGAGCCAAATCTTGTTGTTCTTTCATAGGTTATTCATTTCTAATGTATTCTTATTATTTTCATATTTAATTATGTTGGAATCAAGAATCTTCAATACTCATTTTATGGCCATTCAGAGTCATTAGATCGCATATTTTGTATTTTCACATAGCTTGGGTTGTGTGTCCTTGGATTCATGATTTCATCAAACCTTTTAAACCTAAACTATTCTCATTGCACATAGTTTTACTAGGGGATTGGCCTATAACCCCTTTTAAGTTTACGTAGATTTGGTCTAGTTTTAAGGTGAATTTTTTTTCAACACACGGAAGGATCAATATTCTAAGTTTTTTTAAAAAAAATTCAATTGATCCTATTTCTTCTTTATGCTAGTTCAATGATTTATTTGAATGTGATTATTAAAATATTAGTGTAATCTAACAAGGTTGCATTGCAAGGTGACACATCAATTTCTTATAGTTCTCTAGTGAAATGGCACATGTGCATTGTTCCTAGAGCCCCCTTGATTCTTTCCTTTAGCCAAGGCTATGTTCTATCTCGTGGTCATAGTCAAGGAAAATGTCAATCTTCTTTCAAAGAACAAGATACTCATTTTTATGTTTTATTGCCTTTTGTGAGAAGAGACAAGGACCCATTTCATTGAGACCGATCTTAGCATTATTTCCATCTCTTTACTTCTCCTTGGTTACTTGACATCTGAAAATTACATTTTGTTGTTCTTTCTTTATAAATTCTTTGCGACAAAATTTAGAAATATAACTATTTCTATCTACCATTTTATTTATGAATTTATAAAATATTTTTCATAATTAATAATTAGAACACTGGAAAAAATACATATAAAATTCTCTTCAATAGAACAAATTTTTAATAAAAACTATCACAACTTTAAAACAAGAGTTCTCTTACCCATCTTTTGAACTCCCCCAATCAAGAGGATTCCTCTTAGTAAAGAGGAATTTAATAAACTGAGACACAACAATGGACCAAATTGTTGAATACAAAATGGTAAGAAGTGATTCACTAGTTGAGATTGTACATATTAATGAAGAAGTGGGATGATCTCAAAATTTGTGTTGTGTTTGAATATTTAAAAAATTTAAAGCTAAAAATAAGAAAGTTCATTAGAGGAATCTAAAAAGTGGGAGATTGAAACTTAATATTGACCTACACCTATTTCTAGTGGTGGATGTATCATCAATATGAGTATTAGAACCTAATAATAATATAATCTTTAAGATCAACCACAAGATCAAATAATGAAGCACTATTTGATGCCTCATTATACTTTGCTTCCAGATTTATTACTATGCATTAATACAATCAAATAAAACTCAAACGGAATTTAGGTCTTACAACCAAAAATTGGGAAAAAACAAGAGAGTGATATTGAAATTTATGGATTATTCAATTTTAAGTTTATAGGGAGTTGAAATAGATGGATCAATTTTCTTTCAAATTGGGGAGTTGATTATGGTGAAAGATATAATATCACAAGTTATGTCTCATACTCATAGTCAGGTTTAAATAATACACGTTAAATATTGACCTAATGTGTTTTATCTTATGTGGCTCCCACCTCTAAATTTTATTACTATTTTACTATACCATTTTGAATGATACATCGGTGTCTATCTTTTTCAAAGAAAAAAGGTACATTTCAATATAATGTTACTATTTTAGAGTGTAATTTTGAGTCTGACAACATCATGTTTGATGTAATGAATGTCATATTTGGAAATCATAAGGAGGCAAAATACTTTTACAAATAGTTTTATTTTAGGTGAGACTACTTTAATGTATTTTTTTAATAATATAGTACATATATTCTTACTTTTGAAGAGAGAGAAATCCCACATATTTGGTGCTAAATTTTGAGGGATTTTCCATGTATTTAAATATTTATATTTATCCCAAGTCATGAAATGATCTAATTAATTACCTAATAGAAAACAATTTTTTTAAAAAAAAACTTTGTAGCTCTTACTAATTAGTATAATAATAAAAAAAATTCTTTATTAACTAGAACTATCATTGACTTAAAAAATTCTAGTAAATTGTGGAAACAAATTCTTTTTTGTGTTACTTTCTTTTCCTACTTTATTTAAAATAAAATAAAAAGTTTAGTGAGAAGGTATCAAGTTTTTTTGGATTGGAATTGACTAACTTTTATGCTATGGTTTCAATTAATCAACATTCCTTATAGTGGTCTCCTATTATCTTTTGACGAGGTCAATCTCTAGCTACGAATCCTTGGGTTCACACTTTGAGGTTTTTTAATAAATAGATGAAGACCCTTTTAGATTATTTTTGTAAAAGAACTAGGGACAATCCTATATGAATTAAACCCAATTACTAGTTTTATCTTTCTAATTAAGACTTTGTAACTCTTCAAGTTGTTATCAACTCCATGTCTCTAGATGTTATTCATTAAATCAAGGTTTATTATTTTAAATCCCTAGTTGAAAGGTTAGAAATTATTTCTAAACACACTACTTGAGCAATATGAGCCTTGTAAGGTGTATTCTCAGATCCCTTTGCACTTGTTTATGGCTCTTATTTTAAATAAGATATTGATGTTGCAATTATTTTTGGTTATCTTGCAATTGATGTGCATATGGTTTGGTTACTTTTCTTGGAGCCAAATCTTGTTGTTTTTTCATAGGTTATTCATTTCTAATGTATTCTTATTATTTTTATATTTAATTATTTTGAGATCAAGAATCTTTAATACTCATTTTATGGTCATTCAGAGTCATTAGATCACAGATTTTGTATTTTCACATACCTTGGGTTGTGTGTCCTTGGTTACTTGACATTTGAAAATTACATTGTCTTATTCTTGCTTTATAAATTCTTTGCGACAAAATTTAGAAATATAACTATTTCTATCCACCATTTTATTTATGAATATATAAAATATTTTTCATAATTAATAATAAAAACACTAAAAAATACATATAAATTTTTCTTAAATAGAACAAATTTTTAATAAAAACTATCACATCTTTAAAACAAAACATCTCTTATACACCTTTTGAACTCTCCCAATCATTAGGATTCTGCTTAGTAAAGTGCAATTTAATAAACTGAGAGACAACAATGGACCAAACTATTGTGGATCACCGGCCCCATCTCATCATTTTTCTTCTGCTGGATTCTTTTTTTTATGGAGAAATGGAGGGAAGTGTCCTTCTCTGGCAACCTTTGGAGATCTTGAAATGGCTGATCCGTCTTCAACGGTGCATGCTTGTGCAAAGGAGCATATAGGTAAACCCCAATTGGGGCAAGGAGATTCTTCTACAAAAGAGGTTTTTTGAATGAAAAAATTGAATGGTTGTTTGGAGAGATCTCAAGATCATCCAGTTTTGGTTATTCAGCTTGAGCAAGTTTTAGAGGATGTCGAATACTGGTGTAATCATGTATCATATGTAAGTTCATGGGTCTTCATCTTTCTTTACCTGTTTAAGAGTCGTGGACACACCAAGTCTGGAACGTCGAAGGGAACATGGACTTACTTCTAGCTGCTAATAATGGCTTTCTAGTTATTTTTTCCAACACGACTGATAGGAATAGGGTTTTTGAGGTGTCCCTCATCTCTTCAAATAGGTGGGACTCATTATCAAACCCTGGCATAGTGGCTTCAAATCGGCGGAGGAGCTCCCCTCTTGAGTACTTGTGTGGGTTAGACTGCCAAGGCTTCCACTACAATTCTTGAGGGAAGATATTCTTTACTAAGTCTTGTTGCTTCTTGGTAAACCTGTGGGTTCAACAACGCAAACTAAGGGTCATAAAGTAATTATTTATGCTTGCATTTATGTTAAAGTTGACTTAAATGATCTATTACCAGACTCTATGGAGATCTGTTTGGGTACATCTTCTTGGATCCAACAGCTGGACTATGAGAGCTTACCATTCAGATGCATAATTTTTCATGAATGTGGTCATTTATAGTGGAGATGTCCCAGAAATAAATCTCCTTCACTATTAGTGTTCTATCCTCCTCACACTATTCTTAGAGAGGATAAGGAGAAGACACATTTGGTTGATGTTCTTGCAAATAAGGATAGTTTTATTCAGGATTAAATCTTGGAATAGAGGTAGAGGAAAGAAGAAAACATGGTTGGATGGGCAGATTAATGTCACTATTAACAAGTTTGATGTTCTTGATGATTTGATCCAATAGGAAGGAATTCTTGGTGAAGTGTCTTTGGGTGCTCAAGTACAACAAATGGATCATGATGAAGCTTCAAGGAAAGTGGATCTAATTCCTTCCTTAGGGGATCATTAGTAGGGGCAGATCAAGGATTTTTTTAGTGGTGATTATTCACCAATTGACGAATATGTCCCAATCGGCAAATAGAATTTGGTGAATAAAATGCTTGTATAGTGGTTGACCGATTCACCCAGATTTTATAAAATGCTCATATAGTGGTCGGATTGTTCGCCACTATTTTTATGTAATTTCAGTACGATAGTCGGGCTCTTCGCCTATCTTTCTATAACTATTTCACTCTTATTCGCCATGGATTAAATTCGATGTCTTCATCGAGGATCAACATTCACCAAAGGCCCATTGTCCCAAGTAAAAAATTTATTTACACTAGGACCCAATTCGCCATTCATCATACTTAATTGTGTCCCAAATTTTTGCCCTATTCGCCCAGTTAATTATTTGAAAATACAAGGGTTCACCAAATATTATTTGTTATCATAAGCAATAGTCGACCCCTTTGCCAAAATGGATGATGGATATTATGAGGCAAAATCTGATGGCTGATATGAAAATGGTTTACTTGTAGTTGTCTATTTAAGAGATATGAGTTTCATTATTGAAACATGCTGGGAGAAGGAGACTTCAAGAGATTTAGTTGATTCTGAGCTCACAATTGCGATCAGTAGCGATTCTAGCGAACGACTACCAGTCTGTAGTATCTTATTCAAGTAAAAGTTTATTGCAGCCATAATTTGTTGGAGATGTCACAGTCAAAGTTAAACATGAAGAGGACTATTGAAGGTGGAGATGTCCAAGAGAGGCCAACGAAATGTAGAAATATATCTTCATACTTTGGCATGGGCAGACGCAATAGTGTTGGTCAAACTGAGGAAGGTACATCATTAGAGGAACCTGTACAATTTGAAGGTTCTCAACCAACACAAGAGTCTAATGAACAAATTGGGGAGGCTAATATATCTGGTGACGAAGTTGCGAAACCTGATATCTCTAATGAAGATGACCTTGAAGAAGAATTTCAAGTTTACAACCAGTACCAAGATGAAGCAATCGACTTCGGTGATGATGATGGTTCAATTAATAGTAACACTAAAGGGAGAGGAAAATCAAAGGAAAAAACTGATCGTCAACGGGAGATGTCGAGGAGATTTAAATTTGATTGGGTGGCAAAGTATCCATTCATTGAACCCGTGGACAATCCAATTTTAGGTGAGCCACCAGTAGAATACAGATGTACAATTTGTAGTTGGAAGTATAAAAAGGAAAAGTGGTTGTAGCTTAAACTAGACACCATAGAGAAACATGTTGGTAAGGTTTACGAAACCTTAACTGTTGATGGAAAGGAAATAAAAGTGGTAAGATATAAAACAAAGGAGCAATGTCAACATAAAAGGAATGCCGAGGAATATTATTTGTTTAAAAAATTTAAGACGAAGCCTGGTGAAATTCAAGGTTCTATTAATGCTATTTTTGCAAAAGCAAGTGAAGTAGAAGAACACGGAAAAGCTATTCAATTAAGTAATATTTTCCATATTTTGAGCAGAGAACGTCCAATGACAGACTATCTAGAAATGAGTGGTTTGATACACTTTCTGAAAGTTCCTAACTATCCTATCACTCATTGGTCAATAAACAATGGATGGGAATTGGCAAGTTGTATTGCCCAGGTTGAAATAGAGGATGTACAGAGAAAAATAAAAGAGTCAACCTTTATTGCATTGTCCTTAGATGAAGTTACAGCAATAGATAATACATCGTGAGTATGCATGCATGATTATACTATACAGAATAATGCCCACCAACCACATCTACTAACTGTTGCAAAATTGAGGGACAATGCGACATCAAAAACTTTATTTCAATTAGTAAAGAACCAATTAATGGAATATGGAGGTATGGATGAATTGACAATAGTGAATAAGTTGATCTGTGTTGGAGCGGATGGAGCTTCAGTAATGCAAGGTCAAAGGAATGGTCTTTGCACAAAGATGCAGGCTTCTTGTTCACCATACGTTGTTCACATTCACTGTATGGCCCATAGGATGAATCTTGCTTTTAGAGTTGTGAAGAAGTTCCCTTTAGTAAACAAGGTTGAAGATTTAGTAAGAGAGTTGTACTCATATTTTTGTCGAAGTCCCAAACATTTTAGGGAATTTCAACACTTTTCTGATGAAATTACCAATGGAAACAAGCTTCTTAAAGATTTTGATACCAGATGGATCTCTTTGGATGGACCAACGCATTGAGTTTTTTCTGAATATCAATCTTTGATTGGACTGATGTACGAAAATCGGGACAATGCAAAAAATCAGATATGTGGCGAGCTGCTTCGAAGGTTAAGCAATATAGAGACACTTTTGACTTTAGCACCTCTTCTTCCCATGCTAGAAGAAATGATGTTCATTATGAAAAAAGCCCAGCAAAGAACCATGTATATTATAGAATATGCTCACCTGCATAAAATGTCATGCCAAGCCCTAGATAGTCTCTATCGAAATGACCTAAATTTATCCGATGAAACATTTAATCACTGGCGGAAACTAACAGATTTGGACAATACTGATAATTATTTAAAGATCATTGAAAATGGAGATTTATGTGTTTGTGTAAGGGGATTTCTGTTACCAATGTACTACAGTGCCCCAAAGAAGCGAGCTATAAGAGTTACAAGGGAAGAGTTTACCAAGATCATCGAGTCTATAGTAGGTAATGCAAGGGACATAGCCTATAAATTTTCCTCTAAAATAAGATCCTGATTCCCATATGAACAACTGCTTGAGGCCATGGCAATTGTGTTTCCTCAATATTGGACCTTAAACTCTAAGGAAGATTATCGTAATAGGCTGATGACTTTGATAAAGGAATTTTGCAAATCTGTAGAATTCAATGGAGTGACTATCAATGGAATTTTAGATGAGGGTCTTCTTAGACAGCAATCAGGCACTTTTGCAAAGACTATGAGGCATCAATATCAATTAATGCATAACTCACATGAAGAGGGCTCGGCACCAAGGCTTTGGACATAACTAAAACAGAGAACAATGTTGCGTGAAGAAATTTCAGAGTTCTTCAAGCTTGCTAATCTATGTCAGACCATGATATTGGGTTCAATGGAGGATGAGAGACTTTTCAGTGCTTTGGGCTTCCTAAAATCAAAGCTAAGAAACAAACTAGACAAGAATTTGGAAACATGCTTGAGGGTCTACACATCTAGGTATGATGTCAATACTTTTCCTTATCAAAAAGCAATGGAAATCTAGAAGAAAAGATGCAAAAGAAGAGGGTTGGGCAACACCATTAACCAATCTTCGATAGTGACTCCGAGTGGGACAAGTATAGGTGGTGATGGGAGTCAGAGAAGCAAAGGTCAGAGTGAAGAAGGCACAAACAAAAATGAAGAGAACAATGAAGAAATTGGAATACCAGAATTGGATGATGATGACGACACAGAGATGAATTGGCAAATTTAGGAAATTTTTGTTAAATTAGCAGTAGCAATCAATAGGTATTTTTTGAACTTATTAACTACTATATCCTATCATTCAAATTTCAATGTTCATTTTAGAAAAGCAAGAATGTATTATGTTCCATCATTAAAATTTGAGAGCAAAGAGTATTATTACTATAGAGTGTAGTTTGTAAATTTGTATCATATCATCAATGATCATTCATATTTGAATTTGAAATTCCTGAATGGAATTTTGTATTCCAATAGCATATAACAGAGTAAATCAACTAAGAATAACTGAATAAAATAGAGCAATTGAACATACATTGAATTGGAAAACATGAAAATTAGATAGAGCACAATTTGTTTTTTATTCATTTGCAATATATTACAAATTTACAACTTACAGTAATTCAAAATTCAGAGAAATCTTTGTAGGCCAGTCCACTCATCCTCTGATGGCAGAACAATTTGGTTCATAGTATAGTCACACTCCTGCAACTTCGTTAGCAATTCATATTTGGAAGTGTGACTTGACATCATTGTTGCTTCTAAAACTCCATTCAAAGTTCTCACTGGTTTGATGAAATCCATGATTGTATCAGGAGATATGTCTGTAGGAAGAAAGCGTAAATCAATATTTATTTTGTCCTGCAACCTTATTTTGTAATTTTCTCTTCCAATGAAGTTATTTGCGTCAAATCCCTTAGGCAAACCAAGACTTTCCATATTCGCTTTCCTTTGTTCCATCTTTGTGATCTTCTGCTTAGCTTTGTCATCCAATTCCTGTGCTTCCCTTAGCTTCTCACATTTTCGAATGATACTTGATACCTTTACTGAGGCATCAAGGCAGTTGCTAATTCCCTTGTTTGATAGATAACTATCACTCTTACTGTAGAGTTGTTGCATAATATCTTTTGCTTCCTTATCTTCCTTGACAACATCCATGTCCTGTTCAATGTTCTTATGGAGCTTCAAATAACATACTCTCATAATTTGAAGCATTTCAAACCACTCATACAAGCTATTACACATCACCAATATTTGGCTCCAAATGTGTTCTTTTGCAATCTTCACTAAATTATTACTAGTATTTGTTAAAGTTTGAATTGTATTATTGGCTTTCTTTAGTTCTTCTACCATTTTTTCAAAATTCTCACTCTCTTCCATTGCTTTGTGTTCCCAATGATTTTCTTTGTCCACCCGAGACTCCAATTTCTTTTGCAATTCCCAGTTGGAGGCAGCATTACTCTCTGCGGTTTTAACTAACTTTTCTGAACTGGCTCTTTCTTCCTCTATTTTTTTACTAATTTCTACCAATTTTCCCCTTAGTGCCTTCAGCTCTACCTCTACCTACTCCTGTTCCTGCTCAGTATCTGCTGATGTAGAGGTTGATTTTTTAATCTTTTTCTGTAATTCTTTCAAACTGTTCTCTGAAGCTTTCCTCTTTTCTTTTTCATTGCCAATGTCTGCTTGTAACTTTTCTATATTTTTCTCAAGCTTGGTTTTCTCTCTTTCCACCTTTAGCAGTGCATTGTAGACCACTTGGTTTGTAGACTTTGCCACATTGATTTTGTCGACATTTTTAATTTTGGAAAAATCCATTTGGAGAGTGCTAACTTGAAATTCAGATTGATCTATCACTCTCTGGTGGGTTTCCATCTTTTTCTGGTGGAATAACAACCATGAACTCCATCATGTCTCTTTTTGGGTCATATGTTGGTATAACCATGTTGGATGCAGGTTGTTCTTGTACAGCTGCATTAAGGGCACGAGTCTACAATGTCTTCTTTATTTCCTTATTCTTGGTTCTTGTTTTTGCAAATTTATTATAGAAATCTTTGTAGTGAAAATCTGGTGTTGCAGAAGGATTTGAATGTTTGAAAGGTGATCCAGAGGCAAAGCTTGCAATGCATGTTGATCTAACTAATGCTCTTTGAGGATTTAAACTTCTAGAGGGTTTTGCTGAACCTGAAATTGTAAGCAATTCTTTATGATCGAATGTCATTATTGTCGGTGTTCTGGAACTAGAAAGCTTTTTCTTCTTGACACTATCTTCTTCTATGGGATTCTGTGTACTAGAAAGTTCCCTCTTTAGAGAGGGAACTTGTTGTATAAGTTGGCCAGTCCCACTGGCACCAGTGACACTAGCAGACCCAAGGCCTGCACCATGATCATAAGCACTTTTTTCTGTCTCAATTGTATTCCAGACACCTTCTCCTGTGGGACCCAAACCACCACCTTTATAACCCATTTTTTCTGCAATGATTGCCCCTTTTCTATATGCTTTATGTCATTCCTTGGTGGTTCCAATCTGACTCCTAGTCCCTAGAGTAAATGCAATTGGTGGATTATCATCCTCATTGTCTGAATATTCATCCACAGTGTCGTATGCCATTTTAGGATGCTCCAAATTCCATAATTTGCTAAACTCTATATCCTCATCTATTTCATCCAGATCTTCACTGGTCTTTGGTTCACCAAGATCCTTTCTCATACTCCAAAAATCATCCATTTTTCATTCTAGTCCATTTTCTATCCTTACAAGCTTCGGCTAATCTCTTTGGTATTTTTTTGTTTGATGGCTGAGCAGCTTTTTTATAGAAATTGTAGGACATCCTAGGCTGTACAATGCCCTGGTTTATTGTTGTCATAATTTGTGATGACAACTATTCAACTAAAATTTTTTCCTCACCGGAAACTTTCTCCAACTCTTTTCTAACGTCATCCTAGCTATCCTTGTTTTTAAACTTCTCTAGCAATGGTTTAATTTCATGTTGAAATAAGTTTGCAGAGTTCTTATTAGCAACAAGCATTGTTTGAATGACATTGACTGGATCATACTTCCAATACCACTCTAAATCAAATTGAAAAATATCAAAAAAAAAATTTGCCACTTTGAATGCCTTTCTCTCAAATGTTAACCCTCCAATTGAGAAAGGTAAGGAAGATAATATGCTCTTCTTTGATTGGCCAGAGAAGAATATATCTGTGCTCTCTAGTTGTACTACATATTCTACTGCAAACACCCTATCTGTCACATGCATTGGAAGTTTGTGGGGTTGCAGTTATGACCCATAAAACCTTATTACAGTGTATTTTTCCATTAAGTACCAGTCAGCTAATTGAATTGTGCTTCCAAGTTGGATGCAATCCCTACATGAAGCAGACAATCTAATCATTGGAGTACTTGTTATTTTTTTGTACAATGGTGCCAAAAGAAGTCTACAAAATTATTGTAATTAATTCTGTTATCATACATTCTTATCTGAGGTGTCCAATTATATATTGGACTTGGAGTACCTGTCGGTGTCCCCCTCTGAATTTCAAGCTTATTGTTGTTGCTCATTAATATTGCAGCATGCTTGGCTAGCAGAAGATAACACAAGTAGGTTGTGAACCTAAATGTCTTAAAATTGCCCCTTTTAATCAATGCTAATTGTTCTTGCATCGATTGAACCACGTGTCCAACAAAATTATATCTTACTGGTTCATTGACATAATGGATATCCCAAATGAATTGAAGAATGCTGGCACCCACTTCCCTATTATTTTCCAGTCCCAGGAAAAATGATAGCGAGGATATAGTATCCTGAACCCATGGCACAAAAATGTTAAAAGCATAAGGAGGCTTGTGGTTCTCACCCAATGAACCCTTTTCATCTGCAATTATTAGACCCTTTATAAATGAATCTTTTGTGTGTGGCAGGACTACCTCATATTGATCTGCCAACAATCCCAGGTCAATATGGACATTAAAGTTTTGTCGGTCAAACCCTAGGTCTAGAAAACTGAGAAATTCTTTCTTAGTTATTGATAAAATTTCTTCCTGATTATTTTTATTCACAATTGATTTTCTTTCTTCATCATAATTTTTTGCACAAATCAAGACAATTTTTGGGCAAGGGAAAACTTTGGGTAACAACATGTAACCCAAACCAACATCCCACGAAGCAACTTTATTAGTTTTTCGACCTGCCGCTGGGTTAAATTTTATAAAATCAGGCCTCTTTGGCCCAGTTTCCTTACTGCACAATGCATATTTAATTTCTATAAGTCTCCTTTCACCATCAATAATAGGATCATAAACATCATGATACTCATCAGTGAAACCAGGGATTTCTACTAGTTTTCTGCAATCTATTAAAGTTTTCCCATCTGCTTACCCTTGGCCTTGAGTTTTCACTTTCCCCATTGTTCTTCCAAAGAATGAAACCCCAATTTAAGAAAACCCTAATTTAAGAAAACCCCCCCAATTTAAGAAAACCCCAAATTCCAATTGTAAATTGTAATTTCAAAATCAAGTTAAACTAAATTTTTGACATTACAAAATCGGGATGCATCAGGCTAGATATCTTACTTGAAATTAAACTTTGAAATCTAGATAGATAGAAGTTACAATGGCTAACTCTAAGGCTCTCACAATTTACAGTCTCAAAATCTTCCGCAACCGTTCAACAATTCTTTTTGGCTTTGCTACTAAGAGTAATGTTAAAAAGCTTTCGTTAAATGTAAATTGTAATGGTATATAATTATACTTATACTATAATGGTAACATTACATGTAAACTTTCTAAAACATACAATGTGTAACGTAAATTACGTTACACGTTGTATGTTTTAGAAAATTTACGTGTAACATTACCATTATAGTAGTCAACAATAACATTACGTATAAAGTATATGTGTAACATTACCTGTAATGTTACGTAATCTTTATAAAACATACCGCATAATCTTTTCATCGAATTACACGTCAACGTGTCATGTTTCCGGAGTGAGTTTTCAGAAAATCTTTTTGAAACCAATAGTACTTTCGAAATACAACTCCAACTATTCATCTCTCAGAATCCAATGATTGTCATGATTTTAAATATTAATAATTTAATACACAATAATAGCTTATCCATGAAAACTGAACCAGTCACCATTAAATGATAAAGTTTGGAAACATTAAAATATTACATGAAACAAAAGCGCAACGCACCATATCTATTAACAATTCTTATAATCAAAACAAAAAATAAAAGCAGTAGCACTTTGAATTCCATAAAACATTTTCATATTATATTTTTCAACAATTTACAATTTATATCATTTCAAAAACTCTAGTAAGGTACTACCACTAGAGGGAGACATGGTAGAGGCCGAGGGACTAGAGAGTAGAGAGTAGAGAGTAGAGAGTAGACGAACTAGAGAGTCATAGACTCAGGGACTATCCGGCTAAGGGCCTAAGGCTCCCTTCCTTCTGTGTAGAAGTCTGAAGAGAGGAGAATCTCAAAGAATTCATCTAGCCATTGATAGTCCCCGGGTTTGTCCATTAGGTACCACTTTTGGAGTAAATTCCTCCCAATCTTTGCCCACTTCTGATGATGGTTGAGCTACTTAGCATTGAAGGTTCAGTAGGAATGGTTGCCTAGGAACAACTCCTGGTTCTAGAATCTTAGACAAATCTTTTTCCCAAGGAATTCCAACCCCAATTTTAGAAAATATGACAACATGCACATCATCGCCGAGGTACCCTTCTTTGAAAACTTTCCTCAGAAGCATAATCATATCCACCTTTTCCCCCCCAGGTCCAACATAGAAGCCAAGAACTGAGATGAAATGTCAGTGGTGACTCTATACCTATTCTCGCTCTCTAGACATTCATGTCCGAGCACCATTCTTATAGCCTCCTTGGTGAAGGATCTGAACTCTGTAGTAACAGACGCCAGGATTGGGTCTATGACCAAGCCTAGAAAGGCCTTCTGGTCCTTCAAGGCAGTGCATCTCAAATGAATTGGAGTGTCCATTCGCAGACTATTCTCACAAATATGCTTTCATAGAGAACCTAGCACTCACAGACTATTCTCACAAATATGCTTTCACAATCATAAATTAACGAGCATAGATCGATCTATTTATAATTCTTGATTGTAAATCATTCCCCTAAAGATCTAATTAAATCACAAGATAATTGCTAACTGTCCAAATATCTCCAAATCTTTCATATTTAATGCAACACTGGGTGAAATTGGAAACAACACACATGATAAGACATTTTCTATCTTGGGAATAATGAAGGCCAAAAGGCTCGCGCCACGCAGGTGGACATAACAATTCTTTATTATAAAAGAACAATAAAACCTGTACCCACTCGGTAGAAACAAGAAGCAAAGTACGTTACCTGTGAAATGGTGGCAGGAAATGAAACTTTACCATTGATTTAAGATCATCAAATGGTCAAAAAATAATGTCCTTATATGATATGACATTTTCATTCAAGCATTAACTTTAAGGCATTAATCAATTGAGGTACTGAATAGTTATTATTTATATGATGTCACACATATCTATTAGTGCAAATTGAAACGCGCCATCAAAGAAACCATTAATTCACATTAATTTAACTGAATCCTGATGTCATGACTCATCTACTCAATGTACTCATTGCCATTAATTAATCATGACACATGATATGACATGTAAGGTGAATTTCGGGCTGATTGTTGGTCTTCATAATATTTATGGGAAAACCTCAGTGGAATCATGACACTTGGTATGACAGGGTGTCATACCATGTGTCATGATTCCGCTGAGGTTTTCCTATAAATATTATGAAGACCAACAGTTGGCCCGAAATTCACCTATGGCTGTTGATATGTTGTAAATCCAACCGACGTGTGTCATGTGTCATAGTGATGGGAGTGGGACTTGATGCAAGTTCAACATCAAATCACAACCATTAGAATCTTTCGAAGAGATGAACGGTGGAAGGTTTCTTTCAGAGGGAATTGGGTGTGTTAACTCCTTTAGTGAAAAATCTCTCTGAAATTATTCAATCGCCATACCAACTATAAATATTTGAAAACCATTCGCCATGACAAATATATTAATTCAAATATTTGGAAAATAGTTTCACCATATTTTTATAAAAATGGTATCCATTATTTAAATATTCACCAACCAATATCCATATTTTCACACATAATTCACCATCAATATTAATAATTGTATTAAAAAAAAAAAATAGTTGCCATTTTATTATAAAAATTGTGTACACTATTAAAAACTTCGCCACCAAATATCCATATTTTGATAGATAATTCACCATCACTATTAAAAATTTTTACCCCAAAACACATGTGATTCGCCACAATTTTATACTTTTCGAGAGGGGGGGTTCCTTAAAGTTATCCTTGGGGCAGATGGTCTTGGACTTGCCTCCCCAATCTTAGGAAAATAAAGATCTCAGGGGGTTAAAGGTTCCAAAGGGTGCATTTGGGATGGTTTCTTCTCCTTCTTCTAGTACTTGGTTGTCTCAAATTCTAGTAAGAGTAACAAAGCTCCATCTATTTTAGGCGTATAGCAAAAATCCCTTAAAAAGGGTTCCTTAGACAAATCCCTACGGAGTGGATGGAAAATAGATCATGAAATGGTGAAGCTTATTGGTGATAATTTGGCTGAGTCAGGGTTTGTGAAGCTCGTTGATTTACACTTCTCTCATCCTCATAAATGACTGTGCTATCATGGAATGTGAGGGGCTTGAACAACATCCCTAAACAAAAGGCAATTCACAGATTAATTGAATATGTCTCCTGATATTCTTTAATTTAGGACACCAAGATTTTAGTGGATGGTTTGGCCGATTATTCTCTTCATGTCTAGTCTTAGAGCCAATGGCAAGGTGTAGGTGGTCATGGGAGTTCCAAGGGTGTTTCTCAGTTCTGGAACCAAAAGAAGATCTCCCCCTTGTGGTGGAATTCTAGAAGGTCTTCTCTTTTTATGGTCGTATCTAGCTTTGAAACTAGAGAAATATGTTTTTTTTCTTGCATTTATGCTCCTAGTGATTTGTTGGGTAAGTCACATCTCTGGGCACATATCAATTTCATTTGGTTCCTAGATCATTTTCTCCCTTGGATTTTGGCTAGTGATTTTAATGATGTTGCTAGATTGGATGAAAAATTAGGTGGGTATAGAGGCTTGACCCCTCTTCAAATTTTCTTATAGACAATATATATTTTGTTGAATATCATTTGATGTGAAACTAGTTAATGTTGTCTTTACATGAAATAATAGGAGGAGTGGGGATGAGGACATTTTAGAAAGGCTTGATAGATTTCTACTCTCCTAGTGGGTGAGCAAAAAGTGGTCCATCAGTTTAGAAATTCTTGATTGGAGGGGTTTAGATCACTGACCTATCAAGTTTTCGATCACCTCATTTAGAACCTCAAAATACCCTTCTTTCAAATTCTAGTTGATGTGGCTACATGATCATCCCCTAAAGGATCTTTTGGTTGATTGGTGGTATGATGGGAATCCTAATCATGGATGGGCTATGTATACCTTTGGAAAGAGGTTACAATGTGTCAAATACATGCTCAAGAAGTGGAATAAAAAATATTTTAGAAATCTTCAAGGGTAGAAGATGGCAGCTTAGTCCAAGTTGGATGATGTCACTCGATAGATTAGGGATCATGGGATGAATTATGATCTCAATAGTTTTGAGTCCATAGCTCTCAAGGATTTAGAAGAATGAGAGTTGTGTGAGGAATTTTTTTGGAAACAAAAATCTTATGGTTGATTGGCTTCAGGAAGGTGATCGAAACACATCTTTTTTCTATAACATTGTTAAGGCTCAAAGATATCAGAACTCTATTAATTCTATCATATCTATAGATGTGATTCTTCTCTCATTTAATGAGTAAATTTATAGGGAGGCTACCAGCTACCTTTTAAATATTATTACCAAAGAGGATCCTAAGGCCATGGAGGAGCGGTCTATTTTGAATTGTATTCCTCCTCTAGTCTCTGCTGAATTGAAAAAGGCTCTCTTATGCCCCATTTTGATGTCAAAAATAGAGATATTTGTATTTCATATAAAAAAGGTAGTGCTCTAGGCCCCGATGGATTCCTTATTGAGTTCTTTTAGGAGTTTTGGGAGATCATAAAATATGATCTTTTAGATGTTATTCAGGAATCTCATTTGAAAAATAAAATTCTTAAGTCTATGAACTCTATGTTTTTGTCTCTCATTCCTAAGAAGGTGGGGCTAATAACTTGGACTAATTTAGGCCTGTTGCATTATGTGATGTGTTCTACAAGATTAGATCACTAACTTGATTGCTGAAAGGCTTAAACCTTTCCTTGGTACCTTAATTTTTAAGGAACAAGGTGGTTTCATTAATGGAAGACATATTCTGGATGGTATTGTGATAGCAATAGAAGCTATTCATTCAATGGAAACCTTGAAAGAGAAAGATATGTTAATAAGCTTGACATGGCCAAAATCTTATGGTAGGCTGAACTAGGACTTTCTACAGAAAATCCTATTGGCTTTTGGTTTTGCTGAGGTTTGGGTGAATTGGGTTCTTATTTGTGGGACTTCTACATCCTTCTCAGTTATTATAAATGGTGAGCCCTTAGAGTTGTTCAATGCTTCTTGGGGAGTTCAACAGGAGACCCTATGTCCCCCCATTTATTCATTATCATGGCAGAAGCATTGGGCAAATATATTACTTCCGAACTATGTCAAGGTTTGATTCAAGAATGGAGTTAGAGTGATGCTCTACCTCCCTATTTTCATCTTCACTTTTTTGATGAAACGAGTTTGATGGGAAGGGCCCGAGTTAGTTAAGAAATTAATTTTAGGAAATCCTTGGAGTACATTTTCTTGAAACCCTCTAGTCCAAAAATTAATGAAGACAAGTCATCCATATATTTCTTTAATGCTCCTAATCTTATTCAGAATAGGATTTCTATAATCCTAAGGTTTTAGATTGGCTCTCTTCCTCTATTGTATCTTGGGATGTCCTTGATTTTGGGGGCTCAGCGGAAAGATATTTGGTAATGAATTTTGGATAAATTTAGATGCAGGGTTAGTCATTAGACTCATAGGTGGTTATCCTTCACTAAAAGAGTGATTCTATTCAAGACACTAGTACAAGCTCCTTCCATTTATAGATGTCCCTCACTTAAATATCCTACAAAGTGTATGTGTTCTATAATTTGTATTAAAATGGAACTATTATTCATTAAATAGTAATTCAACATTATTAATATCAAGTAATAAATATTATTATTTAATTATTAATAATAGTCAATTTATATATAATATTATATATATATTATAGTATATATTATAATATACATTATATATGCTATTTTAATTAAACATTATTAATAATATATTAATAACATTGACATTATTTAATTATTAACAATAACCATATAATTATTTTAAATATTAGATTAATTTATTTAAGAAAAGGTTATATTAGAAATAGGATTAGATTAATTATTTGCACTCTTGTATAGATTGGTAATACTCTATTATTTCATCATTGATTAGAAATATCTAGATCATTTTTTTGTGATATTACATTAGATATTTTAAATAGATCGTAGATTTAGCTTCGAGTTGAAATAATTAAACCAAATCATTTTAAAAATTCCTTGCTAATATCACAATGGAACAAGATTGATAAATTCCTTGATAATAGATCCAAGACAATCAATGCATCAAATAAATAAAAATTAAAACATTATTTCTTGTATTAATATAAAAAAAATTAGATTATTTCATGTTATGTTATCATATTGCATAAGTGTATGTACCAATCAAGGATTTATTTTGGTCAATTGGTGTTAAGGGGTCAACCTAAACCAAAGACATTATTGAATCGAATGCTCACATCCTTTTGAATTATATATTTGTAGCCACCTACTAGGAATAGAAAAATAAATTACATTTTCTTTGACTGCAATAAAATGACTTATTTGGTATTATTCAAAAAAATAATGTACAACTAGAGAAGGTATTATCATTGATAAATTAAAAAGTGTGTGAATGGATGGAACATACATTCCAAAGACCAAAAGAAACCGTGATTCACTAGTTGAGATTGTACATATTAATGAAGAAGTGGGAAGATCTCAAAATTTGTGTTGTGTTTGAATATTTAAAAAATTTAAAGCTAAAAATAAGAAAGTTCATTAGAGGAATCTAAAAAGTGGGAGATTGAAACTTAATATTGACCTACACCTATTTCTAGTGGTGGATGTATCATCAATATGAGTATTGGAACCTAATAATAATATAATCTTTGACATCAACTGCAAGATCAAATAATGAAGCACTATTTGATGCCTTACTATACTTTGCCTCCAGATTTGTTACAGTGATATTGAAATTTATAGATTATACAAATTTAAGTTTATAGGGAGTTGAAATAGATGGATCAATTTTCTTTCAAATTGGGGAGTTGATTATGGTGAAAGATATAATATCACAAGTTATGTCTCATACTGATAGTTAGGTTTAAATAATACACGTTAAATATTGACCTAATGTGTTTTATCTTATGTGGCTCCCACCTCTAAATTTTGTTACTATTTTACTATACCATTTTGAATGATACATCAGTGTCTATCTTTTTCAAAGAAAAAAGGTACATTTGAATAGAATGTTACTATTTTGGAATGTAATTTTGAGTCTGACAACATCATGTTTAATGTAATGAATGTCATATTTGGAAATCATAAGGAGGCAAGACACTTTTACAAATAGTTTTATTTTAGGTGAGACTACTTTAATGTATTTTTTTTATAATATAGTACATATATTCTTACTTTTGAAGAGAGAGTAATTCCACATGTTTTGTACTAAATTTTGAGGGATTTTCCATGTATTTAAATATTTATATTCATCCTAAGTCATGAAATAATCTAATTAATTATCTAATAGAAAACAATTTTTTAAAAAAAAAACTTTGTAGCTCTTACTAATTAGTATAATAATAAAAATCTTCTTTATTAACTAGAACTGTCATTGACTTAAAAAATTCTAGTAAATTGTGGAAACAAATTTTTTTTGTGTTACTTTCTTTTCCTACTTTATTTATTAAAAAAATAAAAAATGGTTTAGTGAGTATGAGAAGGTATCAAGTTTTTTTTGGATTGGAATGGACGGACTTTTATGCTATGGTTTCAATTAATCAACATTCCTTATAGTGGTCTCCTACTATCTTTTGATGAGGTCAATCTCTAGCTACGAATCGTTGGGTTCACACTTTGAGATTTTTTAATAAATAGATGAAGACCCTTTTAGATTTTTTTAAAAAAGAACTAGGGACAGTCCTATATGAATTAAACCCAATTACTAGTTTTATCTTTCTAATTAAGACTTTGTAACTCTTCAAGTTGTTATCAACTCCATATCTCTAGACGTTATTCATTAAATCAAGGTTTATTATTTTAAATCCCTAGTTGAAAGGTTAGAAATTATTTCTAAACACACTACTTGAGAAATATGAGCTTTGTAAGGTGTATTCTCAGATCCCTTTGCACTTGTTTATGGGTCCTATTTTAAATAAGATATTGATGTTGCAATTGTTTTTGGTTATCTTGCAATTGATGTGCATATGGTTTGGTTAGTTTTCTTGGAGCCAAATCTTGTTGTTTTTTCATAGGTTATTCATTTCTAATGTATTCTTATTATTTTGATATTTAATTATGTTGAGATCAAGAATATTTAATACTCATTTTATGGTCATTCAGAATCATTAGATCACATATTTTGTATGTTCACATAGCTTGGGTTATGTATCTTTGATTACTTGACATTTGAAAATTACATTATCTTGTTCTTGCTTTATAAATTCTTTGCGACAAAATTTAGAAATATAACTATTTCTATCCACCATTTTATTTATGAATATATAAAATATTTTTCATAATTAATAATAAGAACACATATAATTTTTTCTTAAATAGAAGAAATTTTTAATAAAAACTATCACATCTTTAAAACAAAACATCTCTTATACACCTTTTGAACTCTCCCAATCATTAGGATTCTGCTTAGTAAAGAGGAATTTAATAAACTGAGAGACAACAATGGACCGAACTGTTGAATGTAAAATGGTAAGAAGTGATCAATTATTTTCAAATTATTTGATTAAAAAGATGCATAGTTAACATACCTAATACACCTGATGAACACGTAAGACATCATCACTTATGTATGAGGCTAAACGACAGTCGACTCATCCATTCCTCACGCAGGTGTTGTGAGTGGGCATGGTTTACACAGACGATTAAAATGAATTTCACATGAGCATAAGGAATGAAACTATTGAATGGGGACATCACGCACGCAGTGTGAGCAGATATTATCTTTGAAGTATTTAGAGATTCAAGGAATAGTTCAATATTTCGGAGGTATTGGCGACGTGCAACATGCAGTGTGCTTTGCAATGGCGTTGAAAATAGACAAGTTGCTTTGTATCGCATGAAAAGAGATAGTACGCCAGTGGTATAGGTGGTTTTGGAAAAAACTAAACCATGGACTTGAGCTTGAATGTTGGAGTAAAGTGGGATGGCGCTGTGTGGCGATCGGGCGCGAGCTAGGGCCTCCGTGTAACGGGTCTGCCTCCTGAAAACATTGTCAGAGTCTGTGAAGGCCAATTCTTCCGCTCTGCCTGTTTGGCAGGATGCTTAAACCGTTTCCTCTTCCACTTTGACTGCGATGTCCAAATATAGTTTATTTTGTGTGTGCATATAAAAATATAAAATATGAAGCTGCTGTAATTGGTTATTCAACTGTGATAATAAATCTAATAGGCCCCTGTTTGAAGAGTGGATGTAGTTCTTTCAGAACGAACTATTATAAATATTATGTTTCTGTTTGTGTGTATTTTAATCTTTTATTCTCTATTCTGTTTTTAATTGATTTGTCTGCAATTACTTTCAACAATTGGTATAGAGCTCGGAAAGCTCATTTTTTTATTCTGGAAATCATTGAAGAATGGATGAGGCAGACAAATGGAAGATCAAAAAATTTGCAGGGCAGAACTTTAGGCTATGGAAAGTGCAGATAGAATCTTTGCTTATCAAGCGGGATCTGCAACTTGCATTACTTGGAAAAACCAAGGGTAAAGGGCCTTTATCAGATGAAGAATGGCTGAAGATCGATCAGAAGGCAATGGCGACAATTTTCTTATCTCTATCAAGCAATGTGCTCTTCAATGTTTCGACAGAGCCGACAACGAAAGCGCTGTGGGATAAGTTATCTTCATTATATGAGATAGCTTCAGCATCGAACAAAGTATTTATCATGAAAAAGTTATACAATCCAAAAATGAAAGGAGGAGTAATCTCAAATAATCTCAACGAGTTCAATACATTAGTTACTTAGCTGACTTTGGTTTGTATCCCATTAGATGATGAAATAAAGACAATCTTATTGTTATGCTCACTTCCGAATAGTTGGGAAGGCGTAGTAATGGCTGTGAGCACTTCAGTTGCAGCCAAGAGCAAGTTGAAATTTGATGAAGTTGCAACCACACTATTTAGTGAAGACATGCGAAGGAAGCATCAAGAACCCTCTTCTGGTGATGCTTTACCAGGTGTGACCACAAGCAATAGAGGTAGAAGTCGTGAGAGAGGGAGAAACAATAATAACAATGGAAGAGGTAGATCGAATCATCACTCGAAATCGAGAGGAAGAAATGGCACTTGCTGGTTTTGTGCAAAACCAAGGCACACAAAGAAGCAATGTTGGAATTACAAGAAGGCTCAAAATAATGTTATCAATGACGGTGTTAATGCTGCAACTGATGGAGCTTTGGTACTTGCAGCCGATGACATAGATTCAAACTCGTGGGTTCTCAATTCTAGTGCATCATTTCATGCTACTCCATGTCGGAGTGCTTTCAAAAATTACCACAAAGGTATGTTTGGTAAAGTTTTCTTTGGGGATAACAAAGAGTGTAATATTGTCGGCAAAGGGGATATTTCATTGTCTCTGAAAAATGGAAGTAAATGGGTTCTAAAAGATGTTAGGCATGTTCCTACACTTAAGCGTAATCTGATTTCAGTCAATTAGTTATATACACAAGGTTGTAATGTCAATTTTGATCTCGCTTCTTGGAAAGTGTCCAAAGGTCAATTAATTTTAGCTAAAAGGCAAAAAACTAGAAGTTTATACACATTAGAGTGCAATGGTGAAGTGGGAGCCGCCATGGCGGTTGCAGATAGCAATGCCGAACTTTGGCATAAGAGGCTCGGTCATATGAGCAAAATGGGTCTTGAAACTATGCTTCAACGAGATCAACTTCTGTGTCTTAAATCAATTGATTTGGAGATACCTACACATTGTCTTTATGGCAAACAAAATCGAACCAGTTTTGTGCGGACGGGTCATGAGAAGAAATCTTCTCCATTAGAGCTCATTCATTCTGATGTTTTCAGTCCTACGGAGGTAACTTTTATCGGTGGTGCAAATTATTATGTTACTTTTCTTGATGACTACACTTGTAAAGTCTAGATTTATATGATGAATAAGAAATCAGAGGTATTTACAAAATTTAAAATTTTCAAGACAAATGTTGAAAATTAGATTGGGAAGAAAATTAAATGTCTACTAACAGATAATGGTGATGAGTATTGCTCTTCAGAGTTTGACATTTTTTGTGTAGATCATGGTATTCAGAGGATTAAAATAGTCCCATATACACCTCAAGAAAATGGTGTAGCTGAGAGGTTAAATCGAACTATTTTGGAGAGATCTCAGTGTATGTTGTCTAATGCTGGTTTGGGGAAATAATTTTGGGCAGAAGCATGTAATACTATTGTTTATTTAATCAATCGTGCTCCTTCATCTCATCTTGATTTTGATATTCCAAAAGAGAGGTGGCTTGGGAAATGAATTTCATTTAATCATTTGCATATTTTTGGTTGTGATGCTTATGTGCATGTTCCTAAAGAGCAGCGAACAAAACATGATTTCAAATCCAAGAGATGTATGTTTTGGGGGTATGGTGAAGATCACTTCGGTTTTAGACTGTGGGATCCCATTTCAAAGAAATTTATTCACAGCTGGGATGTTGTTTTCAATGAGAAGTCTTTCTCATGTTTTCAAAATCAGAACACTACTTCCGATGATTCTATTGAATTTGATTTATTTAACAATGGCAATAATGTACAGAGAGCTCCATGGGTTACATTTCACCTATCTACTGTTATACCTTCATGCACTATTGGACAAACCACTACTACCCAATCCCTACCTTGCATCATTCCAATGCAACCCCTTATGACAACCACTTCCCCTGTTATTACTTGCCACGTTGCTGCTCCTCTTCCAAGCATGCAGCCTCTACCTTTTTTCTTGCCATGGGAAATTCACGAGCCTATCACCTTTGGTTATGGACAAACACAGAGTGCTAGTAATGAACAACAAGCTTGACAAGAGCCAACTATAGATCATGATCAAACTTCTAGTGATATTCAAGCTCAAAAATCATACAAGGTTCTAACTTATGACGGTCTACAAGAGAAAGAAAACATCCATGAAAGTTTGATGACTATGAACTATTATTTTCTTTATGTTCTGATGAGGCAGATCCTCAAACATTTAAACAAGCATGTACTGATGTTAATTTAGTGTTCTGGATGGATGCCATGAAAGATGAACTAGATTCTTTACACATGAATCAGACTTGGGATTTGGTTCCTCTTCCGCCAAACCGTAAAGCTTTGAAAAATAAATGGGTCTATCACATAAAAGAGGAAGAAGGAGGTCAAAAGAGATACATAACTAGATCGGTAGTGGAGGGATTTGTTCAACAAAAGGGCATGGACTTCAATGAGATTTTTCTCCAATGGTTAAAATGTAGACTATTTGTTTGGTACTAGGCATGGTAGCAACATGGGACCTTGACCTTGAGCAACACGATGTCAAAACAACATTTTTACATTGGGACATTGTTGAAGAGTTATATATGGAACAGTAAGAAGGCTTTATAAAACAAGGGCAGGAACATTTATATTGTAGATTAAAGAGGAGTCTATATGGGCTGAAGCAAGCCTCATGCCAATGGTATTTAAAGTTTGATAACTTCATGACTCAACAAGGTTTTACTCATTACGAATCAGACCCATGTGTCTACTACAAAAGGTTTCCTACTAGTGAGTTTGTGATCTTTCTATTGTATGTTGATGATATGTTGACTGCTGGTAATAGTATGAGAGTCATTCATGAGATGAAGACACATTTGGCTCTTCATTTTGCCATGAAAGATTTAGGGGCAGCGAAGAGGATTCTTGGGATGGATATAATCTGAGATAGACATAAGAGAGAAATTGAGTTATCTCAAGCAAAATACATTCTTAAAGTTTTAATGTATGGCATGGTTAGCACATGTTTGGACAATGCTCATGCAGTGGGAGTTGTGATCTAGGTAAAAATCATTGGATAACAATTCAATGGACTCTTCGGTACTTGAGAGGCACTTCCTCTCATGTTTTATGTTTTAATAGTAAGGCCCCTTATATTTGCAGATATACTGATTCTGATATGGCTAGAGATTTAGATACAAGGAGGTCAACAATAGGCTATGTATTTACTTTTTCTAGGGCAGTGATTAGCTAGACTTCTTGAAAGAAACAAGTGGTTTCTCCTTCCTCTATCGAGGCTGAATACATTGCTCTCACTGAGGTAGCTAAAGAGCTGATATGGTTACAGTGATTGTTTGAAGAGTTGAGGTTTAAACAATCTGCCTTTATTCTATTCTCTAACAACACCAGTGCTCTTCATTTGGCAAAAAATTCAGATTTCCATAGTCTCACAAAACATATAGAAACCATATGTCACTTCATCTGTCATGCTCTTGAAGAGGGAAGATTACAGTTAGAGAAGATTGATACAAAGGTCAATCCAGCTGATGCTTTCACCAAGGTTGTACCACGATAGAAGTTTTAATTCTGGAGAACTTCTCTTGGCATTGTGATGACATAGCCAAGTGCCCTAGCTCAATTTGGTGGCTGGTCATTTTGAGGTGCTATGCGTTTGCTAGGAGGGAGAGGTTTGTTGCCATCTGCAGGGGGGTGCAATTAATAATTTTTGGTTTTTTTTTTAAATTTTTTGTTGCAAGCCCATGTTTGGGTTTTCTTCCACCATTCCATATTCTTCTTGGTGCCAATGGTTGAGCCCTGTGCTTCCACCATGGGTGGAGTGTGGGGTTTGGGGTGTGGATCACCGACCCCATCTCATCATTTTTCTTCTACAAGATTCTCTTTTCTCATGGAGAAATGGAGGGAAGTGTCCTTCTCCGGTAACCTTTGGAGATCTTGAAATGGCTAATCCATCTTCATCAGCGCATGCTTGTGCAAAGGAGCATATAGGTAAACCCCAATCGGGGCAAGGAGATTCTTCTACAAAAGAGGTTTTTTGAATGAAAAAAGTGAATGGTTGTTTGGAGAGATCTCAAGATCATCCAGTTTTGGTTATTCATCTTGAGCAAGTTTTAGAGGATGTCGAATACTGGTGTAATCATGTATCATATGTAAGTTCATGGGTCTTTGTCTTTCTTTACCTGTTTAAGAGTTGTGGGAAAGCCGAGTTTGGAACCTTGAAGGGAATATGGAGTTACTTCTAGCTGCTAATAATGGCTTTCTAGTTATTTTTTCCAACACGACTGGTAGGAATAGGGTTTTTGAGGTGTCCCTCATTTCTTCAAATAGGTGGGACTCTTTATCAAACCCTGGCATAGTGGCTTCAACTTGGTAGAGGAGCTCCTCTCTTGAGTACCTATGTGGGTTAGACTGCCAAGGCTTCCACTACAATTCTTGAGGGAAGATATTCTTCACTAATTCTTGTTGTTTCTTGGTCAACCTGTGGGTTTAGCTACGCAAACTGAGGATCAAAAAGTAATTACTTATGGTCGCATTTATGTTGGAGTTGACTTAAATGATCCATTACCAGACTCTATGGAGATCTGTTTGGGTACATCTTCTTGGATCCAATAGGTGGAATATGAGAGCTTACCATTTAGATGCAAAAATTTTCATGAATATGGTCATTTACATTGGAGATGTCCCAGAAATAAATCTCCTTCACTATTAACTTGTTTTATCATCTTCACACTGTTCTTAGAGAGGATAAGGAGAAGACACATATGGTTGATGGTCTTGCAAATAAGGAGAGTTTTATTCCTATTAAATCTTGCAATAGAGGCAGAGGAAAGAAGACAACATGGTTGGATAGATAGAATGAAGTCACTATTAACAAGTTTGGTGCTCTTGATGATTTGATCCAATAGGAAGGAATTTCGGGTGAAGTGTCTTTGGGTCCCCAAGTACAATAGATGGATCATGATGAGGCTTCAAGGAAAGTGGATCTTATTTCTTCCTTAGGGGATCATTAGTAGGGGCAGATGGTCATGAACTTTCCTCCCCAATCCTTAGGACAATAAGGATCTCAAGGGGTTATAGGTTCCGAAGGGTGCATTTGGGATGGTTTCTTCTCCTTCTTCTAGTACGGTTGTCTCAAATTCTAAGAGTAACAAAGCTCCACCTGTTTTAGGCCTATAGAAGAAATCCCTTAAAAAGGGTTCCTTAGACAAAACCCTACGGAGTGGATGGAAAATAGATCATGAAATGGTGAAGCTTATTGGTGATAATCTGGTTGAATCAGGGTCTATGAAGCTCATTGATTCCCACTTCTCTCATCCTCATAAAGGAATGTGCTATCATAGAATGTAAGGGGGTTGAACAACATCCCTAAACAAAATGCGATTCACAGATTAATTGAATCTTAGTCTCATGATTTTTTATTTATTTAGGAAACTGAGATTTTAGACGATGGTTAGGCCGATTATGCTCTTCATGTCTAGTCCTAGAGCTAATGTCAAGGTGTAGGTGCTCATGGGAGTTCTAGGGGTGTTTCTCGCTTCTACAACCAGAAGAAGATCTCCCCCTTCTTGTGGAATTCTAGAAGGTCTTCTCTTTCTATGGTCATATCTAGCTTTGAAACTAGAGAAAGATGTTTTTTTCTTGCATTTATTCTCCTAGTAATTTATTGGGTAAGTCAAATCTATGGGCACATATCAATTTCATTTGGTTCCTAGATCATTTTCTCCATTGGATTTTGGCTAGTGATTTTAATGATGTTACTAGCTTGGATAAAAAATGAGGTGGGTATACAGGCTTCACGCCTCTTCAACTTTTTTTAGAGACAATATTGATTTTTTAAATATCATTGGTGTGAAGCTAGTTATTGGTGTCTTTACATGAAATAATAGGACGAGTGGGGATGAGGCTATTTTAGAAAGGCTTGATAGATTTCTAGTCTCATTCTACTGGATGAGTAAAAAGTGGCTCATCAGTTTAGAAATTCTTGGTTGGAGGCGTTTTGGGAGATCATAAAATATGATCTTTTAGATGTTATTCATGAATCTCATCAGAAAAATAAAATTCTTAAGTCTATGAACTCTAATTTCTTGTCTCTCATTCCTAAGAAGGTGGGGATAATAGCTTGGACCAATTTATACCTATTGAATTATGTGATGTGGGTGGTCCCACAATAGTGAGTCCCACTTTTTGGCCAACTTGGACACAGAGATCAACATTCTGAGAAAAAAAATTCACTTTCGACACCTGTTGCTGCAAAACTATTAGGAATTTAAAGATGATGTAAACTAGAGTCTTTTAGAATTTTATTTCTAGTTTCTAAATATATTAAAAAAAATAAAAATAAAATTCATTTAAATTCATTTTTCCTTCTCCTTCGAAAAGTCATTTGCGTGAAAAAACTATGTTTTTAAGGACTTACTGTCACTTTGATCAACATAACTTTTTTTTAGAATATGATAACGATGTAATTATTTTAAGATTATATTTCTAACTTCAATATCTAAAGGATTCAATTATTTTTATTCATTTTGGGTCAATATTTCATAGTTTATTAAGTTCTAAAGTGACAGTAACTGTAATTTAGACATAAGGTCACTTGGATCGCTCTAACTTGATCTGTGTATATCAAAATTTATTTATTTTATTTTTTTCATAGAAAGGTAACACAAATAAGCTTTTCCTACATATATTTTATAATTTACTATTTTTCCTGAAGTCTGGAAGAGATGGGTTGTTGAATGACCAAACAACCTATGTTTAGTTAAAAAGTAATATTTAAAATTGATAATGAACTCAATATGTATTAAAATTATATTCATTAGAAAGCTTGTTCTGAATAGCATCATTTGACATTGTATGTCTAACAAAACCATCTTGTTTGGTCCTTGTTTCAGGCCTCGAAAGACCTTTTTTTTGAAGTTCACTTATTTTCTAAGGGAAAATTTTCAGTTTTGGGGTCTTCGCGCGAAGACCCCCTTTGCCCAAAGACACTTGAGGGTCTTCGTGTGAAGACCCTTTGCACGAAGCCTCTCAAGTGAAAAGTCCGGTGAAGAAACACTCTGCCAGAATTTTTGTCTGGGTACTTCGTGTGAAGTATGTGCTTCAAGCAAAGTTGGCTATTGAGTTTATTTTGTAAAATTTTTTTAGAATGGTATAAAACTAAAACATTTTTTTTCTATTTTATACCGAATTGCAATTAATAAAATCACATGTTCTATTATTAAAGGCATTTTTTGGAGGAGGATTGCCATTTATCTTTTTTCAAAGGCATAATTTTGGAGAGGAGAAATATTAGATTAAAGTATTTTTTGAAGAAGAGAATTTTTATTGGCGATCTTGTGGAAGACATTTTTTGGAGCTTGAAGAAATGGTGAACAAGAAGGGAAGACAAAGTAAATCTTCTAGAAAAAGGTCACTTGGTACTGAACAAAGAAATCGTGAAGCTGCATTGACATATTATAATAAAACTAAAGAAGCTGAAAGACAAGATGAAGTAGGAGGGTCAAGTCAAGTCGAAGAATTGCACTTTGAAGAAGGGTCAGGATCACTCCTTATGGAAGCTCAAACAATAGATGTTAGAGAAGGGTCAAGATCACATGCTCCTACTGGTATGGATGAACTTTTATATTTAGCTCAAACTGTAAAGAGAAATATTAATTATAGAAACTTAGATCATTTACTTACAATGGATGTGGATAATTTGAGATTACTTGCTAATGTTCAACCCTTAAGTCTTGCTAAGAAGAGATCAATGAGTATGATAGCAAGAGAAATATTGGTTAAATTTGATAATTTTGAAATACTTGAACAAGCTCAATTTCTTTCACTTGTACTTATAAATAAAAAGTTGGAAGGGGCATTAAAATTATTTGGTATAGACACAACATCAAAGAAGAGAAAAGTCTTTGACATGCAAACTAACATGATTGAAAATATTAGGAAAGGTTTGAACCAGCTAGGGAAGTGATCTTGAACTAAAGATAAGACCATTACAAGAAAAGTTATGTTGACATCCATTGTAGGTAACACTATGCGATGAAAAAGATAGATATCTTCAGTTTCATCTTAGTTTGGTTTTAATAGGAAAACAATATCATGATATGTTAATAGGAGAATACTTTTGGATGATAGCACCTTGGAAGGCAATTGGGAAATCATGTGCAGAGCTCCTAATTCTGATAGGATTGATGAAGGAATAAAAAATTTGGTCACATTATTTTGGAATGATAATACACATCCTTCATCAAACAGTAGAGATGTTATCAGACATATAATTTCAGCTAATCAATATGAATATCATATGAAACATTTGTTGGACACAACACAACAAGAAATGTATGTGTCATTTTGTAGTTCAAATCCTAATATAAATATTGGGAAAACATTGTTTGAAAGATTGAAGCCATATTATATGAGGACAAATAAAGTGTTTGAAAATTTTTGTTGTCATTATCATATTGAATTTGATCTCCACTATCAGGTTTTTCAAAAGTTTGTAGAAGACACTTATGGTTTTGGAAATGCTCCTCCTATTAGACGAAGTGAGTTCATCTCATCCATTTTATGTGAAAAAAGAGATGTATTTAGACAAATAAATTGCATAAAAGGAATATGTCCAACATGTGCTGATTTGTCTCTTTTTCCTTTGAAAAATGAAAATATTGATGTAACAAAGATGGTAAATTGCAAGAGTTACAAATATGTAAAGAATGAAACAAAATTTGGGAAAGAATCCAAAAGGTTAGAATATGTTGAAGAGGAGATAAATGTTGGAGTATTTATGGAAAAATTTAAAAATTTGATTCAACCCTACATTCATCATGTTTTTTTTGCAAAGTGGCAAGCACAACAATTCCAAACACTGAGAGATAATTTCCCACTTGGAACTATTGTATCAGTTATTGATTTTGCAAAAAATTATTCATTTGTTCATCAAAAGGCAATTCAATTGGAATACTATTTTTTAGATCAAATTAATATTATGTTACTTGTGTGTTATTGACATGCACAATTAGATTTGGATGGTATTCAAAGAACATTTGAAGCATGGGTCATCAAGAAGGAATATCAATTTTATATAAGTGATGATAGAGAGCATGACATTCATTATGTAGAACACTGCTTCAAGATGTGTTTTGCAAATTTGAAAGAAAGAGGTATAAAAATTGATAAACATTATGTTTGGTCAGATAGATGTGGTGCATAATTCAAATCATCGAGACCATTTTATGCACTATGTAGATATCATCATAATGAAAACATACCACATGTCTAGAGTTTCTTTGAGAGTGGACATGGAAAAGGTGAACATGATGGTGTCGGCGCTTGCATCCAATGTGCTATACGAAAGTATCAAATGAATTATAATGGAGTTCATATATGAAATACACATGATGTGGTTGAATGGTGCAAGACACATTTCACACCAAATGAGAATGAAACGTCATTAGGATTGACTCAGGCGGTGCCACAGAAAATTTTGGGAGATAAAAGGTATGAACACATTTTTAAATTATTTGAAAGTGTTTGAATTTTTCATGATATTCTTTATTCAAATTATATTTATAGAATGTAAATTATATATGCATTTGTTTAGGTGTGGATAGAAAAATTATGCATGGTCGCAATACGATAGAAAAGATACGATCTTTGCATTCAGTTATGAGTACGAATTGTTGCAATTGGATGTTGAACACTAGGGACTACTCATGCTTTTGTTATCACTACATTGCTAACAATTATGAGGAATGTATCAATCAAGACCATGGATATGTAGTCACATGGAATCTAGTACCACTAGTTGTTACTGATACGTTTGATAGAGATGAACATGAAAACTTCGATGATGTCCCTTTGATTTCTACTGATTACGATCATATTTTAGGATTGGTCAAAATTGGTAAGTATATATATTTCACATTATATGGTACATTGATCTGCATGTATAGATAGATAGATAGATCTATAGATTGAACTAAGTAAATTTTAACATCTCACACATGTATATATAAATTTACTGTGCAGGAGATGTCTTTGCAGTGATTGTTGAGCGTGGAAATGTAGGAGTTGGTTATTATTTACTACATTGTACTGCAAAGAGGATGAAGTTACTTGAACTTGAAGAAAGTGATGGAATTTTGTTCCCCATAGGTTTGTACATTCTTTACATCAATATATTAAACTCAATTTGTAAATTTTAAATTTCAACCTTTTAACAAATTTCAAATTTAGTTTGTTTGAATTTATATATTATTAAAATTTGTGACCTACAGGTCTAGTTGTTTTAGAGGGAACATATTTCAAGAAAATCAAAGTAATTCAACATGGTATTCACTTTTTGATTACCAACCAGACAATAAGGTGTTTCAATATAGTCACCTAGTAGTTTCCACATCCATTTGTCTCCATACAATTAAATCTCAACGTGGACATTGTAAGTGGAGACTAGATAGTGAGGATCGTGATAGAAAATTACATGTTCTCCATGAAAGGTCTGACCCACTTGAGTTGGTCTAAAAAGTATAATATGTATACCTATTTCATGTGTTAGGACCTACTTGATATCTCTGGATTAAATTTCATTATACTTTGTTTATATATTTAAACATATGATGGACTATAATTTTTTGATATATGATGGACCTATTTGATGGTTCGATGGTTTTAATATATAGAATTTTATTTGTATACTTTGATTATTCAATGATTTTTATATATTTCATATTAGTTAAAGATATTATGTATGCTTTGATTATTCAATCATTTTTATGATGCTTATGATTTCTAGATCCCCTTAAGACCTCCCCTTAAGACACTAAAAAATGATGAAATTAGTTAGATTACTTATGACATGTGTTATTTATATAATTAGTTAGAATAGTTATTGTCCATTAGTTACATGTACTAACTAGTTATTTTTTATGATATTAATTCTAGATCCCCTTAAGACCTCCCCTTAAGACTGCTTATTAGTTAAAGATCCCCTTAAGACACTAAAAAATGATGAAATTAGTTAGATTACTTATGACATGTTTGTTAGTTTTACAATTAGTTAGAATAGTTATTGTCCATTAGTTATATGTACTAACTTGTTATTTTTTATGATATTAATTCTAGATCCCCTTAAGACACTAGAAAATGATGAAATTAGTTAGATTAATTATGACATGTGTTAGTTCTAGAATTAGTTAGAATAGTTATTGTACATTAGTTACATGTATTAACTAGTTATTTTTTATGATATTAATTCTAGATCCCCTTAAGACCTCCCCTTAAGACACTAAAAAAATGATGAAATGAGTTAGATTACTTATGACATGTGTTAATTCTACACCCATCTAATCAAATCTAATCTAATCATATCATCTAATCAAATTATCGAATCAAATTAAATCAAATCATATCATCTAATCAAATAAAACCATCTAATCAAATCATATTATCATATAGTCAAATATATATATGTCTCTAATCAAATATATGTATCTAATCAAATATGTCTCTAATCAAATATATGCCTTGAATCATAAACTAAAAATATCAAACATATACTAATGACATATATAATGAGTCTCAAATAAAAGATAAGTGCAACATGTCTTAAACTAGGGAGCCATCTAGGCGCATGCGAACAGAGCGACCCTCTACAACTGCCACGAGCATCCTCCGAATGTGAGGCAACAACTTATCCCTACAAATATAAATGCATGTACATATAATAATAATCTAAAACAATTAAAATATTATAAATGCATGTTTAAACTTACAGATTTTTAAAACTTAACTGACCACTAATAGGTGTCACATCTACTGAATCTCTCCTATGAAAAGCATCCTCTGGTTATGAAGCAGCAACTGGCCCCTGCAAATTTAGTACAACAGTTGCTTATATACATGTGCATAGTATATATATTATGTAAAGTACTTGAAATGTATAAATACACATGTACACATGCATGCTTAAACATGTATATATTTAAAACTTACCTGACCACTAGTAGGTGTGACATCAAATCAATCTCTCATATGAAGATGCTCTGAGCCCACACTAGAGGTAACATGCTCTACTAACTGTGCCTGCAAAATATTATACATTGAACAAACATCAATAAATTAATTGCTCACTAAAACTCCTAAGAAAAGAGAAAAGAAAACTTTATATACCTGGGTCTTAGGAGAAGGAGGATCATCAGCACACTACACCATCATATCATCAACTAAAACTGTATCATCCACACCACCTTCAGTCTTGAACCTCTCTAGTAATGAGGAGTGTAGGGGTGACACTAGCTAGGAGGGGAGTGATGTAGAGCCTGAACCATCAAGATGTAATAAAATATCCATAAATGATCTAACATCAGTGCCAACGTCCACCTAACCCAACCCACGTAAATACTCATAAAATATGTCTAGACCCTCTGTGGTGATGTGTACATCTCCAACTTGTATACCTAGCTCTACAATTGTAGAGTGATTTGTGGGTGTCAAGTGCTCTACACTATGTTGTGCCTGACTAGATGGTGCATCCTATGTCAGTGGAACTACAAGACCCCATGCAAGTCCGATGACATCCCTGATTGAATGTATTGGGATCCTTTGCAGGTCAGCAATATAAGAATACACCTATAGGAGATCCTCCATAAAGTAAAGGGCCATATCTAAATGACTATGATGACCTGAAAGTGCTCGTATCTCTACAAGTATATGAAGACCTGCAGCTCTATATGTCTCATTAGTCACACCTGCAGTAGTACTAGATGAAGCCTCAGAAGATGATCTGGCTCTATTCGGTCTAGTCAAAATGTATCTTCCCATTGAATCTGAAGTGATGGATATGGTTGCAGAGGAAATTTTTCCTATACTATCTACTACTCTCCTCTGAGAAGCAATGACGAATCTATCTACAGTAGCAGTCATAGTTGGTTTCACTACCGGAGTCTTGTGCCCAACCAATTATCTATGAGGCTGGACAACTTGATCAACCCTACAATACTGATCATGTTCTGCAACCCTACCATGCCCCTAACCATAATATGATGGAAGATCTAAATAGTTGACCCTGAGTCCCAAACGGAACTCAGCATACAACTACTGTGGAAAATATAAAAGAATTTGGTCATTATTAGGATAACGACCATGTGCTGCAAGAAATCAAGGGTATATCATGCATGCAATATGAGGAATGACACACTGTGTGACCTGATATGACCTCACATTGGTCTTCCCCTCATAATGTGGGAAAACCTCTTGTTTGATGGTTTCCTTGGGGATACGCCTCTGAACTGTCTCCAAGGAAACATCGCTTGAGACCTCGGCCCTCAACTCTCAAAACATAGTCTCAACTACCTGAGGCATGAAGGAGGAGTGAGATCTCAATCTAGCAGTCATCTCCTCCAAAGTGGTCAATATAATGACACAAGTATCTCTATATATGCTATCTCCTGAAGATGTATGGATGGACTGTCTAAGTCGAGCCATCTTTGTGTCAGTAATATGAAAAATGCTTTGTATACTAGGAGTTTGAGGTGCGTCCTGAGTGGCCATCTAGATACATAAAAAGTAAAAGCTAAGTGTTAACAATTAAGTAGTTGATTACATGTTATAACTACGTGTAAAATGGAAACAAATATCTAAATATATAAAATTATACTTAAATTTACAATACTAGACTGTACTAATACTCTTAAAGGGTCCTAGAATGTACTAATGGGTATTAGGTCAAGTAAGTTGTCCTATTAGGTCAAGTAAGTGGTCTTTTTAGGTCTTAATGGTCCTAGGATGTACTAATTGGTATTAATAGGTCCTATTAGGTCAAGTAAGTGGTCTTATTAGGTCTTAAGGGTCCTAGTATGTTAATGGGTCATAGGTGCAATAAGTGGTCCTAAGGGATCCTACATTACATTAATTGATCCTAGTATGTCTTAAGGTTTCTTGAGGGAAACAATGGGTCCTAGATGTGTCTTAAGATAGTGTAAGGGATGGATAAGGGTCCTAGATTGTCTTAAGGGGTCGTGGGTAACATAAGAGGTCCTGAGGGGTCCTAGGTTACATTAGTGGATCCTCGAATGTATTAATTGAATCTAAGATACATAAATATGTCCTAGGACAACCTAAGATATGTTAATGGGTCAAGTAAGTGATCTTATTAGGTCTTAAGGGTCCTAGGATGTACTAATTGGTATTAATAGGTCCTATTAGGTCAAGTAAGTGGTCTTATTAGGTCTTAAAGGTCCTAGGATGTACTAATTGGTATTAATAGGTCCTACCAGGTCAAGTAAGTGGTCTTATTAGGTCTTAAGGGTCCTAGGATGTACTAATTAGTATTAATAGGTCCTATTAGGTCAAGTAAGTGGTCTTATTAGGTCTTAAGGGTCCTAGGATGTACTAATTGGTATTAATAGGTCCTATCAGGTCAAGTAAGTGGTCTTATTAGGTCTTAAGAGTTCTAGGATGTACTAATTGGTATTAATAGGTCCTATTAGGTCACATAAGTGGTCTTATTAGGTCTTAAGGGTCTTAGGATGTACTAATTGGTATTAATAGGTCCTACTAGGTCACGTAAGTGGTCTTATTAGGTCTTAAGGGTCCTAGGATGTACTAATTGGTATTAATAGGTCCTATTAGGTTAAGTAAGTGGTCTTATTAGGTCTTAAGGGTACTAGGATGTAGTAATTGTATTAATAGATCCTATTAGGTCAAGTAAGTGGTCATATTAGGTCTTAAGGGTTCTAGGATGTACTAATTGCTATTAATAGGTCATATTATATTATGTAAGTGGTCTTATTAGGTCTTAAGGGTCCTAGGATGTACTAATTGGTATTAATAGGTCCTATTAGGTCAAGTAAGTGGTCTTATTAGGTATTAAGGGTTCTAGGATGTACTAATTCATATTAATAGGTCCTATTAGGTCAAGTAAGTGGTCTTCTTAGGTCTTAAGGGTCCTAGGGTGTACTAATTGATTTTAATGTCTCTTAAGATGTTGTAAGGGATGGATAAAGGTCCTAGAATGTCTTAAGGGGTTGTATGTGTCATAAGAGGTCCTTAGGGATGCTAGTATTTCTTAAGGGGTATTCAAGGTGACAATGGGTCCTTCTATGTATTAATGGAACATAAGATACATCAATGGGTCCTAGGACATCCTAAGGTTTCATATTTGTTTTAAGATTTCATAAGGGATCCATATAAGAGTCCTAGAATGTTAATGGGTCATAGGTGCAATAAGTGGTCCTAAAGCATCCTACATTACATTAATTGATCCTAGTATGTCTTAAGGTTTCTTGATGGAAACAATGGGTCCTAGATATGTCTTAAGATAGTGTAAGGGATGGATAAGGGTCCTAGACTATCTTAAGGGGTTGTGGGTAACATAAGAGGTCCTGAGGGGTCCTAGGTTACATTAGTGGATCCTTGTATGTATTAATTGAATCTAAGATACATAAATGTGTCCTAGGACAACCTAAGATATGTTAATGGGTCTTGGGGATCTGAAGGGGTCATATATGTCTTAAAATGTTGTAAGCGATGTATAATGGTCCAATAATGTTAATGGGTCATAGATGTGAGGAGTGGTCTAAGCACGGTCCTAAGACATCCTAAGATTCTTTAATGGGTCTTGAGGGTCTTAAGGTTTCATATTTGTTTTAAGAATTCATAAGAGATCCAGATAAGAGTCCTAGAATGTTAACAGGTCGTAGGTGCAATAAGTGGTCCTAAGGGATCCTACATTACATTAATTGATCCTAGTATGTCTTAAGGTTTCTTGAGGGAAACAATGGGTCCTAGATGTGTCTTCAGATAGTGTAAGGGATGGATAAGGGTCCTAGACTATCATAAGGGGTCATGGGTAACATAAGAGGTCCTAAGGTGTCCTAGGTTACATTAGTGGATCCTCGTATGTATTAATTGAATCTAAGATACATAAATGTGTCCTAGGATAGCCTAAGATATATTAATGGGTCTTGATGATTTGAAGGGGTCATATATGTCTTAAATGTCGTAAGGGATGTATAATGGTCCAATAATGTTAATGGGGTGTAGATGTGATAAGTGGTCTAAGGGATCTTACGTTATATTAATTGCTACTAGTATGTCTTAAGTGTTCTTGCAGGCAACGATGAGTTCGCATATGTATTAATAGAAGCTAAGATAGATGAATGGGTCCTAGGACATTTTAAGATATAATAATGGGTCGTGTGGGTCTTAAGGGGTCCTAGAATGTCTTAAGGGGTTGTAGGCGCAATAATAGCTCCTAAGAGATCATAGGTTACATTAATTCATCCTAATATGTCTTAAGGAGTCTTGAGGGAAACAATGAGTCCTTGTATGTATTAATGGAACCTAACATGTACATCAATGGGTCATAGGACATCCTAATATGTATTATAAGGACTTGAGAGATCCTAAGTCTCTTAATATGTCATAAGGGAGGGATAAGGGTCCTAGAAATGTACTACTACAATTTTTAAACATATTCTAACATACTACTAGATCATTTTCAAAAATTTAACTACAATTTTCTAAGATTTCTACAAACTAAAAATTATTTAAAACAAATAACTAACTAATATTTACTAACTTTACTAAAAATGCATGTATAGGTGAGAGAGAGATTCCTAATATTTACTAACTTTAAACTTGAAATTTAAAAAAAAAAATTAATAATTTCTATAAGATCTTAATGTTTATAACAGTTTCTAACATTTCTACTACGGTTTCTAATGTTTTGTAAATATTTTCTAACAATTGCTAACAAACTACTATGATTTTCTACCATTGTCTAACATATTCTAATATTTATACTACGGTTTCTAATATTTTCTAACATTTTCTAACAATTCTACTATGATTTTATAACATTTATACTACGATTTTTAATGTTTTCTAACATTTTCTAACATATTCTAATATTTAAGTACGATTTTCTAACATTCTACTATCATTTTCTAACATTTTCTACTATTTAACTACAAGTTTCTAACATTTCTACAAATAAAAAATTATTTTTAAAAAAAACTATCGAAAATAAATAGAAAACATATAATTTACAATAAAAAATGAGAAAAATACATGTACCTGATGCTACTAAAAATATGAAGATGTTGAAAAAGCTTGGGAGGTGCTGATGTCATACTAGATGTCACAGGTTCAATCCAAGCCCTAGGGTCCGCAAAATCTAAATAGTAAAAATGAATTGCCAAAAATTTATAAAGAATTCCAGTCATAGAGGCTTCGCACGAAGACCCTACTTCACATGAAGTACCCTAAGTAGGGTACTTCATGCGAAGTCCCCCACGTAGGGTACTTCATGCGAAGTGGTTGACCTACTTCGCACAAAATGTTGACTTTGCATGAAGACTGTAAAATTTCTTTTTCTGCTTCGACATAGATTTTCTTCTTCCCAAAAAGTGGGACAAAACTTTGTGGGATCACCGATGTGTTCTATAAGATTATCACTAAGTTGATTGTTTAAAGGCTTAAACCTTTCCTTGGTACCCTAATTTTTAAGGAACAAGGTGGTTTCATTAGTGGAAGACATATTCTGGATGGCATTGTGATAGCAATAGAGGCTATTCATTCAATGGAAACCTCCAAGGACAAAGCTATGTTTATTAAGCTTGACATGGAAAAATCTTATGATAGACTGAACTAGGACTTTCTATAGAAAACCCTATTGGCTTTTATTTTTGCCGATGTTTGGGTGAATTGGGTTCTTATTTGTGTGACTTCTACATTCTTCTCAGTTCTTATAAATGGTGAGCCCTCAGAGCTGTTCAATGCTTCTTGGGGACTTCAACAGGAGACCCTATGTACCCCCATTTATTCATTATCATGGTAGAAGGATTGGGCAGATATATTACTTCCCAACTATGTCAAGGTTTGATTCAAGAATGGAGTTAGAGTGATGCTCTACCTCCCTATTTCCATATTCAATTTTTTGATGAAACGGGTTTGAAGGGAAGGGATAGAGTTAGTTAAGAAATGAATTTTAGGAGATCCTTGGACATCTACTTGAAAGCCTCTGGTAAAAAAAATAATGAAGACAAGTCATCCATATATTTCATAAATACTCCTAATCTTATTCCGAATAGGATTTCTATAATCCTAAGGTTTTAGATTGGCTCTCTTCCTCTATTGTATCTTGGGATGGCCTTGATTTTGGGGTCTTAGCGCAAATATATTTGGTAATGAATTTTGGATAAATTGAGATGCAGGGTTAGTCATTAGACCCACGAGTGGTTATCCTTTTCTAAAAGAGTGATTCTATTCAAGACACCGGTACAAGCTCTTCCCATTTATAAATGTCCCTCAATTAAATATCCTACAAAGTGTATGTGTTCTATAATTGTATTAAAATGGAACTATTAATCATTAAATAGTAATTCAACAATGTTGCCATTTTAATAAATTAAACATTATTAATATCTTAATAAACATTATTCTTTAATTATTATAATTTATACATAATATTATATATATTATAGTATATATTATAATATACATTATATATATGCTATTTTAATTAAACATTATTTTAATAATATATTAATAACATTGATATTATTTAATTATTAATAATAACCATATAATAATAATACATGTAATATTATATATTATAAGATATTAAGGGCGTTTGTTTATACCATAGGCTCGACAGTAATAAGAAAAGGTCACACCTTAGATGTGTAATACCCCAAAAATGGGCTATAGGTTCATTAACCTCCTACATCGACAATTCGAATGAAATCGACATCAAAGTCCTAACCAAAGGCACATTTGAACATTATCGAATCCTAATTAATTATCATAAATTTTGCATCGGGAAATATTCCTAGCAATATTCCTATTTATCATAATTATCTTTAATTTAATGATTATTTGGCGATAAATCCTATTTATCCTAAAGTTTGATTAATTGAATATTCTCAATATTTAATTAATTAGATTTAATTCTGCCACTTAATTGTTTAATTGAAGCTAATTCTATTTATTCCTAAATTGTATTATTTAATTTTGACAATAAATCCAAAATCCTATGAATAATTGATTAAATTCTTATTTAATTAATTAAAGCAAGTTGTCAATTTTTAATAATATTTTTTTTGAATAAAAGTTTGAAAAATAATTGATTAACCCATAAATCAATTATTTTATTTTTCAAAATCAGTTAAGTTGGAAATAAATCACTTTATTATTAAATTAGTTCATAAAATAAATCATGGACATTCAACAAAAGCAGACAACTATCAATTATCAATTAAATCTAAACTCTATTTTGAGTTAAACTCTACTTTTGCATGTTTTTGTGAGTTAATTATTCTTTATTTAAAAATAACTCAAAAATCAACCTGAGTTATTTGAGTGATTTATGGCTTTTTTTTCATGCACCTCCAAAGCTCTAGATTTCTATAAATTAAGGCTTGTAGTACCCCGCCCCTAGTCCAATTTTATAAATGTTAGGATTATTTTAGGATGATAGAATATATGTTAGGGAATCATTAAAACTTATGAATATACTTACCCCGTACTTGCATGTGTATGGTGTTGATGTATGCTTTATATTTCTGCTTGATGTTCTTGATGTGGTTGAGGGACAGAGTCGTAGTTACTTGCTTGCGAGATCCACACGATCGGCCAATCCCCGCCATTGTCTGTTATATCTATATATGTACATGCTTGTCTTTTATGCAAGTTCACAGGTACCGGGCATCGACTTCCCTGAATTGTCAGGATGAGCATGCCCTATTGCTAATTTCAATGGTAAAAGAGGGGAGATAATATTCAGATCCAAATCCTAACCTAAGCCAAATATTGTCCTAAAGTAGGGGATAAGATTCTATGTTTCCACCTTTCTAAACTCGTCCAATTGGCAAGAGTTTACACCTATGTCCTGAGTTTGAATATGGGTTCTTAGGTCTTTTGATTCTTTGATTTGTGGCGTTTGGTGTGTTTTCTATTTTTAGATCATTCTATTTTTAGCTGTGGCATAGTATTTAAATGGTAATTAAATAAATGTATTTATTTAGTTTATTTTTTTAATTTTTTTTAATTATATAGTTGATGCATAAATTAATTGGAAATTAATTATATGCAATTATTGAGTGTGGTTGAAATATTTAATTAATGAGAATTAATTAAATATCTTCACCTTTGAAATATTTAATCATGAAATTAACCCTTGTGCGATTAAAATATATATTTATTAAATTAAAGGTTATTTTGGCATGTGTTATTTATGTTAACTAAATGTTTTAATTATTAATTTATTTAATGCATTATGTTGCACATTCATAATTGAATGTAATTGAATTAGTAATTCAAGTTGAAGTTTGGTTATGTGTTTTCAACTAAAATCAAAGTGAAGAGGAGACTTCAGTTGAATTGAGATTGAACTGTGAACTAAAGTTCATCTTCATGCAAAGCCCTCTTGGAGTTGAGTTCAAATTTATGCATGAGAAAGGAAGTTTCTTTAAGTATTGGGGGTTTTGGCCATTATTCGGTACACAGGGTTTTGGAGGAGGAATTTTGGAGACAGATTTGGGAGAATTCTTTGAAAAGCTTGGATTCTATTTTCTTCATTCTGGACATCATCGAATCTGTATAATTTTGATTTGAGGTAGGTTTTGATTTTATCATGGTTATTCTATTTTGAATCTTTGTAGGAAATTGTAGAAAGTGTCTTCCTCGTGCTTGCTAGTACTGATTGTTTGAGTAGCATAGCATTATGGTTATCAGTTGCATGTTATTTAATGAAGATATATTTAGTTGCATGTTATTTAATGAAGATATATTTAGTTGCATGTTATTTAATAAAGATATATTCATTTGCATGTCATTAATGAAAGATATATTCAGTTGCATGTTATTTATGAAAGATATATTCAGTTGCATGTTATTTAGAAAAGATATTTTTAGTTGCATGTTATTTTAAATGAAGATATATTTAGTTGCATGTTATTTATGAAAGATATATTCAGTTGCATGTTATTTAGAAAAGATATTTTCAAATGCATGTTATTTAAGGAAGATATATTCAGTTGCATGTTATTTATGAAAGATATATTTAGTTGCATACATAATTTAGAAAAGATATTTTCAGTTGCATGTTATTTAGTGAAGATATATTTAGTTGCATGTTATTTAATGAAGATATATTCAATTGCATGTTATTTATGAAAGATATATTCAGTTGCATGCTATTTAGGAAAGATATATTTAGTACATGTTATTTAAGGAAGATATATTCAATTGCATGTTCAGTTGCATGTAGTGGTATTCTATTTTTGGAAAATTCTATTTTTAGAAATAAATAAAATTTGTACATGAGAATTCTTTTAGAATAAGAAAAATAAGAAGAAGAAGAATGCTATATAATTAAATATTATTTTTATGAGAATTTCATAATGATGTGTTTATTATTGGAGTGTTTGGTTTCTTTTCATGATTACTGGTATGGGTAGCATTAATTTAGCTTTTACGAGATGTAATTCTAGAGGTGGGGTTTTAGATGTTTAATCTATCTTGTTTGGTTGCCATGCATATTCTGTTGTGTCGGTGAACTTTTTTAATTATGTATCTAGTTTTGCATGTTTATGGTCTTGCATGTGGAATCTAGTTGTAGAGATTCATGAGTTGTGATAACTTAGAGTTCTTAATGTTCATGTGAAACCCTAGAGTAGGTCATCTAAGTGTATATCAAGAAGTGGCTTGTGAATTGGTGCCAGAGCCCGGAAGTGGCTACCAGGAGATCCCATTACAAGTAGTTTAATAAGTGATAATTAATAAACATTGGGAATCTAAAATGAACCTAATAAGATATTGTGTGCCTCACCCATGCCTGAGTTCCTGATTGAGTTTGACTAGGATGGGAGTTGAGATGATTCTTGCTACCTATATGGACTGGATATGGCATAGGTAGTACCTTGTCTACATGAGAGGTTACTATAACCACATAGAGTCATTAGGGCACTGGGGTTTGAAGGGACTACCAGGATAACCCTAGAGTTGGCTTATGTGATGACACTTCTTGTATGCATCTTAGGTTTCCTACGTGTATTGTATGCTCTGGTAGAGTATGTTACCTTGTTGCACTTTTTGGTATCCTTGAGTTAGAATCTTTCAGGGCCTCTTCCTTGGATTGTTGTTGTTTTTTATCCGAGTGGGTTCTGATGTTATCTCCTCAGAACGGTGGGAGTGGACCATTTAGGTTCATGAGGTCGGGTGGTAGTGATTCTTTTACCATTTGAGATTCTGACATTCATGCACCGAGGCTGAATGATCCATGTTGCAGTTGTTCTTTCTTGTTCTTCCTTATTTCTTGTATCATTGTATCAGATATTCAGGGTTATCATGTTGTATTTCTTTTCAGTTATTATATTCACATACCCCGTGACTTGTGCAATGGATGGTTATTTTATGGTTACCTTATGGTACCAACTGTATTTATGTAATCATGCTTATGATGTTGTATTTATCATTCAGATGTAAACTTGGGATTCATATCTTTATCTTATATTAATTAATTAACTCTTTCATAATCTACGTCAAGGAACCCTTGAGAGTTGTAACCTTTGTTAGTTGTTTTTGTTGTGCTTTGCTTCCGCATTGTGACACTTTGCTGTTATTGATTGTTAACTTTAAGAAAAAAATTATTCTGCAAACTTAGTCGCATGTTTAGGTTAAGTTCTTCTGGGTTCCCTGGTGGGGCATTACAAGGTTTCAGCTCTTCATCATCAATCCATCCATGAATTGCACACTCACACTGCTGAATTGGAGACTGAAGAATCGATCTTGGTAATTTGAGTTATTGTGAGATTTTCATTGTTTTTGCATAGTATCCATATCATTTAGAATATCATTGTTAGATCATTTTAGAATATCAATTTTCATATTAGCATAGACCCATATCAAGTTTTCATTATCATAACTGCACAGAAAAATAAAAAAAATAGATTAATTGCATTCATTCCATATCTAGATTTTGCATTCAAATCCTTCGTTTAGGTGTCATCAAGGTCACTGATCTAGTATAATCTGAGAATACATACTCGCATCTACTAGAAGGCAGTAAATCATCTGGTTAGTTTAGTTTTTCATTTATTGCATCATTTCAATTTCAACTAACCTCTAATGTTTTACTGAAGTGTTGTGGTCTATAGATAGGTACAAAATTCACACACACATTTCTAGCACCCACCGTGGGGCCCTAAAATGGGTTTCCCTTCAAATTTTATCAATTTCTATCATTTTCTTGTCTTTTTTTGTTCCTAGCTACGATTTTTATTCTCTATGTGTACAATTTTCGTATGAGTTTTGTCAGAAACTTGTACCAGGAGATACCCACTATCGTACGATAGTTGATTTGATCAAGGATCACACAAGAAGAAACCCACTGTCATCTAGAATCTCGATTGTCGTGTGATCTGATACCCATTATCGTATGAGTTTTCAGACTGTCATCTAGAAGGTAACCCATTGTCGTACGAGTTTTAGTGCTAGGATTCAATTGTCATTTCATTTTTTCAGGCAATTTGTCAGATTTTGACTAACAGCTAACCCTAACAATTGAAATTCTCTATTTTGATTGATTTTCACTAGTTTTTGATTGGAAAAAGTGCAAGAATTGCTAAAAATAGGTAAAAATCTACTAAGCACATTGTGAGGAACTAAAGTAACCTTCTCAGCTGATAAAATTTTAATTTGGATTAAAACAAACATCTTGCGTGTCTAGCTTGAGTGCCTTTCTTTTCCATATCACACATTTCATTTGGGCTCTAAAAATGAACATAGATTTTCTTTTAGCATCTTTGTTACACATAGTAAATAGGCCCTATGAACACTATTTGTGGCTCTTGAGAGAGTGATTTTCCAGTGAAACTCTTCTCAATGAAGGAACCCTTGTAGGTAGGGAGGATGCTGACGGAGTCTCACATTCCACTAGATCCATGTGTCTTCAACTTTTGATCGATGCATTCTCTCTTTGAAGAGGTTGATAGATCATAAGGGGTTGATGTCATAGATCTTTGTGAGATAATCTTGGTCTTAGTGTGTCAGATTAATCTATCTACTTTGTTTGGGTTAAAAGTGAAAAGGCTAGAGGATTATGCTCTACTCTCTTTTTGGGTAATAACAGAAACTCAAATCCTTGAATCTAGAACCAGTCTCCATGTGTTATATTTTGTGAGTCACCTTTAGAGAGGGTTAACCATAGTGGACATTCCCTTAATTGGGTCAACCATGTTGACAGAACCTCAAGCGGTAATAGCCATTTTCACCGTGGTAGTGACAACCGCTATATAAATGTCTTGTTGGATTAAATCTCCATAGGTGTGGTCTCTTGTTGGGTTATCAGATCTCCCTAGCAGATCCTAAAGATTAATTTCTTAGACTGTGTCAAAACCCCGGTGTGCCTGGATTGGAGTTCGCCCTCTTGGATCATAAAAGTTGCAGAGTCGAACCATTACTAAAAACCCTAGTGAGGCCAAATTTTCATTTTCTAGGAATATGTGCGTTAGTGCAAAACTTTTTGGAACATACACAATTAGCACTTCTAAGGATTAGCACAAATAAGTCACTTGATTGTTCATGCGCAAGGTTGCTTTTGCCCTTGTTCATTGTTTTCAGACATGCTTGAAATCACTTGCTTGCTATTTTGTGTGCTTGCTTATCTATCTGGTTACTGAAAATGAACAAATCTGTTACAATCCTCAAATCTAGACATTAAAATTTGCAAAAATTGAGTAAAACACCTTTTTGGAGTCAAAAGTCATTTTTTAAAGTCAAAAAGTCATACGACTTTTGGCTATTACCATTTCAGAACCCCTAGATTATCGTATGGTATCAGGTGTATTGTCATACGAGTTTTGCTACCAGTCATTTTCAAAAGTTAATTTCCCTATTGTCAACTATTGTACAAGCTTGTCAATTGTCATTTCATGCTATACCCACTGTCGTACGAGTCTGCAGAGAGTCATTTGAGAAATTTCAAAAGTTGTCATAATTATTAGAGACCTAGCTTTTCCAGCCTATTTCTAGAATCTTTCAAACAAATCACTGTGTCAGGAACAGAGCAGCAAATACTGAGAATCCAATCATTTTCCTAAAGTGGCCTTTTGAATCTGATTTAGCCTTCTATTTAATCGATTTGAGTCTTTATCATCTTGTGTCAAAACCTTGTCATAACTATCAATCTTCAATCAATCATCAAAATGAATGTGTTGTGAACTCATGTCCGCTATCTTTTCAAATTCTACTTATACATCCAAGTCACAATATCCCTCATCTGTATCTAATCTATGCTTCAATCAATCAAACCTTGACAAGGTTGCATCATCTGATCATCTTGATTCAATTCATTCTTCAGTGGTCTTCATCTTATTCTTTTGCTTCACCCAAGGTTAATGGTGGAAACTAGAGCTTTCTCTCACAAGAAATCGGGAGAAGCACTTGACACCGGAGCTTTGTCTACTCACGTAGGTCCAACTCTTGAACAACTCTACAATTCTGGTCTTTACGAAGATGATGATCTTGGCAACTTTCGACTAAAAATTGGTTACATTCCTCCTTTATCAACTCATAGAGGTAATCAACGAACTCCACATCAATCTATCCCAGGTAGAACTCTTACCATGTCTCAAGCAGGGACAAAATTGGGCTCTCAAAGAGCTCAATCTCAACATGGTGCAGATCAAGAACCCACACCTGAAGAAATTGCTCAATATCAAAATGATGATAACTTCAAACGAATGATGAAACATTTCTTGAAAGAAGACATAGAGGCATACTTTTTTCAATTAGCTCATCAAGGAGCTAAACTTCCTCCCAACTTTAATGCTGAAGATATCATTACACGAGGAAGAAACTCCACTTGCAGCTATGATGAAACAAATGCATGCCATGCAAGTCAAGCTTAATAACCTTGACAAAGAAAAGGAACCCAAGGAGTTATCCATGGAGGCCCTATGTCCTTTTCCATTTGACAAAGACTTGTACATGCCACCATTCCCAAAAAGAGTGGAGATGCCTAATTTTGATAAGTATGATGGACACTTAGATCCCCAAGATCATGTCAAATAATTATGTACATAATCTATGGAGTTCATGCATGAACCAACCTATCTGATGCATCTCTTTCCTTGATCTCTAGGGGGAGCAGCCATCCACTAGTTCTCTTGATTGCCTTCTACTATCAAAACTTTTGAGGAGTTGATCAAATTTTTCTATCAGAAATACTCCTATAATATTCAACATCCAGTCACCATGATTGATATCTGCAATCTCAAACAATATCTAGGGGAACCATTCTTGACATTTCTCAAAAGATGGAGGAAGAAATTCTCTTTATATGCTAGGCCTATTCTAGAAACTAAAAAATTGGAAATCTTCATCAATAATCTTGTCCCAGAGATCAACTATCCTTTACAAATGCAAGATCATACATCTTTTGATAAGATGGTAGACAATGCGATCAAAATTGAAAAAGTACTTGTGAAAAAAGGAGAAATCACACTTCAAAAAGACAAGTACGAATCAGGATCCAGTTCTAAAGACAAGAATAAAAACTGGAACAAGAATAAAGGCATTTTCATAGATGGCGTTGTTGATACTATCCATGCCCCATCAAAGGCACCATATTTCAATCTAACTATTGGTACCCAAGCCATAAAAGCTTCAGAATAAAAGGTGCCTGAATCATCTCAAAAGAAGCTAGAATATAAAAAGTGGTCCGCTGATAATAAAAGAATGTTTACTCCTCTTGGAGAATCTTTAGAATCAGCTATGAGAACTCTACTGGCCAATAACATCATCTCTTTTCCTGAGATCCAGCAATCTAATTTTGAGCCTAAACCAAAATGGTGGAAAGAGAATGAATTTTGTGATTTCCATCGAGGTAAAGGTCAAAAACTAATAACTACTTACGCTTGAAACATACTATCCAAGATCTGATTCATAAAGGAGATATCACCATTGACAATCATAAGAGCAATAATGATCATACAACATTCACAAAACCATTTCTGAAACATGGTCAAGAAGTCTCCTCTTCTCAATCTAATATGGGGGCAAAGGTCAATTATGCTTACCCTGGAAATAATGTTGTTATCAATATGGTTGAACCTTGTCTCTCTGAACATTGCAATGTCATCACAATTGTACAAAGAGATACAGATCATTCTTCAACTAACACAGTTACTCAATCACAAGCTCAGGCACATCTGAACGGACAAATCCTAGATTCATCAAATATCCCTAAGATGCCCTTCAATCTTTCTTCCACTTCCAAACTATAAGAATTTGCAAATAGCAAATATTGAACCAAGGATCTAGAGGTTGAAGAAAAGCGCAAGAGAGAAAATATGAATGCAAGGATGGATTGAATAGATCCAATGAATTGCTCAATGATTAATTAATGCTCAATGAAATGATTACATAATAGGTCTCCTTATATAGGAAAGGTGATATGAGAGAATGATAAGGAGTTGATAAGCTATCTCCTATGCTAGGTGTAATCACATGTCCACCAAATGTGGATCGTCATCCAATATGCAATAAAGTATGTGCATTGGATTAGGATGATAATGTGATAAGAGCACGAAAGGTGGATCTCACACACAACGAGGTATGTGAAGACAACTATCACACCAAAAGTGGAATTTCTCCTACACCATGTGCTTATTAGATGTGCACAGTCCTAGGTGTCTCAATCACAAACTACTATGAAATGCATTAACCTAAGTAAGATTAAGTAAAGTTTAATTAGGAAGAATTAATTACACCAACAACCCCCCTTAAGTGCAACTTAGGGGAATGCACATAAACTCACAATGCAAGATGGGTCTTGGCTACTGGGCCATGTTAGGTACCCATGTACAAAATGTAATACATGAAATGAAAAACTCTCATAAAGTGGAGAAAGAGGGAAAACCTCATGGGAAAAAACCTCCCCAAAAAGAGAGAAGAAAACAAGATGCATGGATGGAGTGCTCAAGACCCCCCAAGAACGACATACATCATGTATATACAAAGAAGTATCCCCCCATAAGAAGGATAGTTGGAGACATGATATCCCCCCCATAATGTAGAAGCTCCCATGTTGATGAAGAGTACCTGCAAACAATAGATCAACCAATGCTTACAAGAAACATGTCTCCCCTTAGGAAGAAATAGATACATCAAATGATGAAGAAGCCAATCCTTGTGCAAATGGAAGGAGGAAGAAGATGTAGGTCTCCATGAATGAATCTCTGAAGATTGAGTAGGAATCTCCAAGCTCAAAGAATCTATCACCTCATGTGACAAATCAAGTGAAGAAGGAGAAGAATCAAGTACACCAATCTCCAAAGAAGGTGAAGAAGTATCCCCATCTATGATGAAACTATCATCAAGGGAAAGAGAAACCTGCTCATGTATGTCTTCCAAATCTGCATCATGAGAATCAACAAATGCTAAAGATGCATCCAATTAGTCATCACATTCTGTAAGATCTGAAACAATATGATCATCTTGCGGAATAGTAGAGCCCATGTCTGAAGAAGCAGGAGGTGGAGGAGTGGGAAGATCAACACTTGTCTCAACAACAAAATGATTCAAGTGCCCAAATTTCTCCTCATAATTATCCCTTAGCAAAGGGATGGGTACATCAGGAATATCATCATCATTATCAACAAAATTAGAAAAAGAATACAAGCATGATGTATGATCAACAACTCCCATAGCTATGACATTTCTAGTCTCCATGTCCCTAATGTAGACATAATCAGGAGTGAATTCAACAATTTTACCTTATGCCCCATGTGTAATTTGGTAAATAGAAAGGAGATTAGTGGTCAAGGATGGTACACAAAGAACATCATTAAATGTCCCCTCTCCCATAGGAATAGAACCTTTCCCACAAACTCTCATGAATGTGTTGTTACCCATCAAAATATTAGGGGAATTACAAGGCTCAATAGAAGAAAACATATCCATAGAAGATGCCATATGATGTGATGCACCTGAATCAAGAAGCCATTTACCTTGCTCAGGATGTGTGGAAGCCATGAGTGCTTGTCCTTTACCTTTATCTTTTGATGATGATGGAGATGTAGAAGCTGCCAAATGTGTAGAAGAAGCGGACACTGATGAGGGAAACTTAAGATTGTGTTTCTGAATAATGTGAGTTAGCTCATCAATCTTCTTTTGAAACCACTTATGCTCATCATGTCCTAACTTTTGACAATATGCACATTTATCTCTCTTTCTTCTAGATGATTCCTCTCTTGAAGAGGACTTGGATTCAATAATTTTTGGTGAAGAAGATTCATTACCTTTGTCATGCGGCTTAGGATCCTTATTGTGTTTCTTTCCTTTTCCATTAGAAGCCTTTGAAGTAGACTCACTTGCAATCAATGCTTGATGTGTGGAAGGCTTCAACTGACCCATGTGTGCTAACTTTTCTTGTTCCCTTGTGAGTTGCACTGCAAATTCATCAAGAGAGGGCAATTTGTATGCACTACCAAGAGCATCCATAGTAGCATAGAATGTAGAAACAAAGATAGAATAATCAGGACCAAGCTTGGAAAGAATAGAAAAGATCAATTGTTCATCCCCTTTAACAATGCCACATGAGGAAAGCTCTGATCCAATAGTATTGAACTTAGAGAAAAAATCTTGAATATTGTCAAAATCACTAGGATTAAGACCTATGAGATCATTCTCTAATCTAAATTTTCTCATTCTATCAAGTTTACCAAAGAGTCCTTCCAATGTGATCAAAGCATCATGAGGATTTGTGCAAGATTCAATATGAAAGAGCATGTTGTGAGAGATGGATGATCTCAGAGAGAAAAGTTCTTTGTCCTTTCAATCAAACCATTTTTGCCTTTCTACAAAACCTATTTGAGGTTCTTGATCCTGCCCAAGAGTCATTCTAAGAAATCCAAAACTCAACAAATGATCACTTAAAGAAACTTTCCATTCATGGTATTTATATGGAGTGAGGATTTTAACCTTTGAAATATCCATATTAACACAAAATAATGACTAACAACTACTGATAACTCCTTCAAATTATTGATACAAATTAGAAAACTAAAATCCAAGGATTAACCAAGTGTAATTATAGCCCCAAAATAGCCTATTGTTGAAAGTGATATGTCTACCCAAAATCACTCAAATTTGATTGTAGATCTAGAAAGTAGAAGAAAAATTATGCACTTTCAAAAAAAATTTCACCTCAAAATGTTACCGTATGTGCCCAAATGAAGCCCTGAAAGTTGTAGAAATCAGGAATAGATAGGAATAGTCAACAAGATCTACAATTTCTAACAAATGAAGCCACCAAAATGAAAAATCAACACCACCACTGGAAAGTTCAGGAAATTCTACCCAATTTTAAAAAAAATTACACCCGATTTGGAGCCCGGATGACCAAGTTATGGCCTCTCAAATTTAGACTGTCAAACCAAAAATGCAAATGGTGAAGGCAAAAAAATTTCCAAACTCTGATGATGTCAGAAATTCACAAGGTTAAATTTGACACTCTGGAGGCCGTCAAAAAGACCCAATTTCACTCTGCTGCGATGACTAAACGGCCGTCAATTTTAGCCTCATAAAATCATGACATCAGCAAAAATTGCCCCAATAGGCTGACGTGTTTGATGATTGGGCTATCTGTACATGTATATACGCTACATGGCAGGGTGACGTGGCAAGTGTCCACGTGGCGTTCTTTGGTTTGTATAGGTGTCAGCTGCGGTGTTTTAGCCCTGCCGCGTGGTAGGGTTTGCAGTGTGAGGTGGCCATCCACATGGCAGATTTGAGGCTGGTGACGGGGCATGGGGTGGTGTGTTTGGCTGCTTGGAGTGGTGGATCTGAGGTGGTGCCACCTGCAGAGGAGAAGCCATCGGGAGATAGGCCGCTCGGGAACGGCGGTGGTCTGATCAGCGGGGCGGCGTCACAGATCTGTCCACTGCGGAGGAAGAGAGTGGTCGCGGTGGCGCGGGCAGGAGATTTGGTCACCGGTGGTGGTGTCTTCCAAGTGGCAAAGGCAGGGTGGGGAGGAGACCGCTAGGAGGAGGGCGCTTTGGAGGAGCGGTGGCCGCAGGTTTAATCCCAAATTGAGTGGGATAAGGATTTTTTGACCCCTCAAATATGCAAAGCCCCGATTTGCATACAAAGAACTTATGCTTTGGCTTGGGTGCGGGTCCACTATGTGGTCCTTGTGCGGGAATCATAGATTTGAAATCGATGACATCACACTGAAGCACAAGGAATATTCTCTGACAAGGGGCCGTACCAACCCCGTATACCAAATAATTTTTACAGAAAAAATTCACAAATTTTGCAGAGAATAAATTAAAATTTTTTTGAATATATCACAGAATAAAAATATATATATTTTTTTATTTGAAAAATCACACAGCAGAAGCAGATCGGGCCTATGGTCTGATTTGCAAAAAAATTTTGCCTCATATTTGACTATCACCGAGTATGGGTGAGTTTATAGTTGATCTTAACCGAAATAGCCTCTCGAATGCAATGGTGAGGTCAGATCTGCTCCAAGACACCTCTATCACACCCTGGTTCTTAGATCTGAGATTTGGACATTCAAAGCTTGCATTAAGCTCTCTTTAAATTGGCTAATCAAGAACTCTCCAATTGCTTTGATACCATGTAAGAATTTGCAAATGGCAAATATTGAACCAAGGATCTAGAGGCTGAAGAAAAGCACAAGAGAGAAAATATGAATGCAAGGATGGATTGAATAGATCCAATGAATTGCTCAATGATTGATGAATTCTCAATGAAATGATTACATAATAGGCCTCCTTACATAGGAAAGGTGATATAAGAGAATGATAAGGAGTTGATAAGCTATCTCCTATGCTAGGTGTAATCACATGTCCACCAAATGTGGATCATCCTCCAATATGCAATAAAGTATGTGCATTGGATTAGGATGATAATGTGATAAGAGCATGAAAGGTGGATCTCACACACAATGAGGTATGTGAAGACAACTATCACACCAAAAGTGGAATTTCTCCTACACCATGTGCTTATTAGATGTGCACACTCCTAGGTGTCTCAATCACAAACTACTATGCAATGCATTAACCTAAGTAAGATTAAGTAAAGTGTAATTAGGAATAATTAATTACACCAACACCCCCCCTTAAGTGCAACTTAGGGGAATGCACTTAAACTCACAATTTAAGATGGGTCCCGGCTACTTGGCCATGTTAGGTACCCATGTACAAAATGCAATACATGAAATCCAAAACTCTCATAAAGTGGAGAAAGAGGGAAAACCTCATGGGAAAAACCCTCCCATAAAAAGAGAGAAGAAAACAAGATGAATGGATGGAGTGCTCAAGACCCCCCAAGAACTACATACATCATGTATATACAAAGTATCCCCCCATAAGAAGTATAGTTGGAGACATGATATCCCCCCCATAATGTAGAAGCTCCCATGTTGATGAAGAGTACCTGCAAACAATAGATCAACCAATGCTTACAAGAAACATGTCTCCCCTTAGGAAGAAATAGATACATCAAATGATGAAGAAGCCAATCCTTGTGCAAATGGAAGGAGGAAGAAGATGTAGGTCTCCATGAATGAATCTCTGAAGACTAAGTAGGAATCTCCAAGCTCAAAGAATCTATCACCTCATGTGACAAATCAAGTGAAGAAGGAGAAGAATCAAGTACACCAATCTCCAAAGAAGGTAAAGAAGTATCCCCATCTATGATGAAATTTTCATCAAGGGAAAGAGAAACCTGCTCATGTATGTCTTCCAAATCTGCATCATGAGAATCAACAAATGCTGAAGATGCATCCAAGTAGTCATCACATTTTGCAAGATCTGAAACAATATGATCATCCTACAGAATAGTAGAGCCCATGTCTGAAGAAGTAGGAGGTGGATGAGTGGGAAGATCAACACTTGTCTCAACAACAAAATGATTCAAGTGCCCAAATTTCTCCTCATAATTATCGCTTGGCAAAGGGATGGGTACATCATGAATATCATCATCATTATCAACAAAATTAGAAAAAGAATACAAGCGTGATGTATGATCAACAACTGCCATAGCTATGACATCTCTAGTCTCCATGTCCCTAATGTAGACATAATCAGGAGTGAACTCAACAATTTTAACTTGTGCCCCATGTGTAATTTGGTAAATAGAAAGGAGATTAGTGGTCAAGGATGGTACACAAAGAACATCATTAAATGTCCCCTCTCCCATAGGAATAGAACCTTTCCCACAAACTCTCATGAATGTGTTGTTACCCATCAAAATATTAGGAGAATTACAAGGCTCAATAGAAGAAAAGATATCCATAGAAGATGCCATATGATGTGATGCACCTGAATCAAGAAGCCATTTACCTTGCTCAGGATGTGTGGAAGCCATGAGTGCTTGTCCTTTACCTTTATCTTTTGATGATGATGGAGATGTAGAAGCTACCAAATGTGTAGAAGAAGGAGCAGACACTGATGAGGGAAACTTAAGATTGTGTTTTTGAATAATGTGAGTTAGCTCATCAATCTTCTTTTGAAAACACTTATGCTCATCATGTCCTAACTTTTGACAATATGCACATTTATCTCTCTTTCTTCTAGATGATTCCTCTCTTGAAGAGGACTTGGATTCAGTACTTTTTGGTGAAGAAGATTCATTACCTTTGTCATGTGGCTTAGGATCCTTATTGTGTTTCTTTCCTTTTCCATTAGAAGCCTTTGAAGTAGACTCACTTGCAATCAATGCTTGATGTGTGGAAGGCTTCAACTGACCCATGTGTGCTAACTTTGCTTGTTCCCTTGTGGGCTGCACTACAAATTCATCAAGAGAGGGAAATTTGTATGCACTACCAAGAGCATCCAAAGTAGCATAGAATGTAGAAACAAAGATAGAATAATCTTGACCAAGCTTGGAAAGAATAGAAAAGATCAATTGCTCATCCCCTTTAACAATGCCACATGAAGAAAGCTCTGATCTACTAGTATTGAACTTAGAGAAAAAATCTTGAATATTGTCAAAATCACTAGGATTAAGACCTATGAGATCATTCTCTAATCTAAATTTTCTCATTCTATCAGGTTTACCAAAGAGTCCTTCCAATGTGATCCAAGCATCATGAGGATTTGTGCAAGATTCAATATGAAAGAGCATGTCGCGAGAGATGGATGATCTAGGAGAGCCAAGTGCTTTATCCCTTCGATCAAACCATTTTCACCTTTCTACAACACCTGTTTGAGGTTCCGTATCTTACCCAAGAGTCATTCTAAGCAATCCAAGACTCAACAAATGATCACTTAAAGAAACTTTCCATTCATGGTAGTTATATGCAGTCAAGATTTTAACCTTTGAATTATCCATATTAACACCAAATAATGTAATAAGTATTGATAACTCCTTCAAATCACTGATACATATCAGAAAACTAAAATCCAAGGATTAACCAAGTGCAATTATAGCCCCAAAATAGCCTATTTCTGAAAGTGATATGTCTACCCAAAATCACTCAAATCTAATTGTAGATCTGGAAAGTAGACGAAAAGTCATGCACTTTCAAAAAAAATTTCACCTCAAAATGTTACCGTATGTGCCCAAACGAAGCCCTGGAAGTTGTAAAAATCAGGAACATTCAAGAAAAGTTAACAAGATCTGAAATTTTTGACAAATGAAGCCACCAAAATTAAAAATCAACACCACTACTGGAAAGTTCAAGAAATTCTACCCAATTTAAAAAAAAATTGCACCCGATTTGGAGCTCGGATGACCAAGTTATGGCCTCTCAAAGTTAGACTATCAAACCAAAAATGCAAATGGTGAAGGTAGAAAAATTTCCAAAGTTTGATGATGTCAGCAAGTCATAGGGTTAAATTTGATGCTTTGGAGGCCATCAAAAAGACCCAATTTCACTCTGCTACGAAGGCTAAACAACCGTCAATTTTAGCCTCATAAAATCATGACATCAGCAAAAATTGCCCCCACAAGCTAACATGTTTGATGATTGGGCTATCTGTACATGTCTGTATGCTACGTGGTAGTGTGATGTGGCAAGTGTCCACATGGCATTCTCTAGTTTGTACGGGTGTTTGCTACAGTGTGAGGTGGCCGTCCACGTGGTGGATCTGAGGCCGGTGACGGGGCACGGGGTGGTGTGTTTGGTCACGTGGAGTGGTGGATCTGAGATGGCACTACCTACAGAGGAGAAGCCATTGGGAGATAGGCCATTGGGAGGAGAGGCCACTGGGGAATGACGGTGGTCTAATCGATGGGGCAGCGTCGCAGATTTGTCCACTACAGAGGAAGAGAGTGGCCTCGGTGGCACGGGCATGAGATTTGGCTACCGGTGGTAGTGTCTTCCAAGTGGAAAAGGTAGGGTGGGGAGGAGACCACTAGGAGGAGGGCGCTTTGGAGGAGCGGTGGCCGCAGGTTTAATCCCACATTGAGTGGGATAAGGATTTTTCGACCCCTCAAATATGCAAAGCCCCGATTTGTATACAAAGAACTTATGCTTTGGCTTGGGTGTGGCTCCACTATGTGGTCCTTGTGCTGGAATCACAGATTTGAAATCAATGGCGTCACACTGAAGCACAGGGAATATTCTCTAATAGGAGGTCGTACCAACCCCGTATACCAAATAATTTTTACAGAAAAAATTTAGAAATTTTGCATAGAATAAATTAAAAAAATTCTGAATATATCACAGAATAAAAAAAAATATTTTTTTTAATTTGAAAAATCATACAGCAGAGGCAGATCGGGCCTATGGTCTGATTTGCAAAATTTTTTTGCCTTGGATTTGACTTTCGCCGAGTATGGGCAAGTTTATTGTCAATCTTAACCGAAACAGCCTCTCGAATGCAATGGTGAGGTCAAATCTACTCCAAGATGCCTCTATCACATGTTGGTTCTCAAATCTGAGATTTGGACCTTACAAAGCTTGCATCAAGCTCTCTTCAAATCGGCTAATCAAGAACACTCCAATTGCTCTGATACCATGTAAGAATTTGCAAATAGAAAATATTGAACCAAGGATCTAGAGGTTGAAGAAAAGCACAAGAGAGAAAATATGAATGCAAGGATGGATTGAATAGATCCAATGAATTTCTCAATGATTGATGAATGCTCAATGAAATGATTACATAATAGGCCTCCTTATATAGGAAAGGTGATATGAGAGAATGATAAGGAGCTGATAAGCTATCTCCTATGCTAGATGTAATCACATGTCCACCAAATGTGGATCATCCTCCAATATGCAATAAAGTATGTGCATTGGATTAGGATGATAATGTGATAAGAGTACGAAAGGTGGATCTCACACACAACGAGGTATGTGAAGACAACTATCACACCAAAAGTGGAATTTCTCCTACACCATGTGCTTATTAGATGTGCACACTCCTAGGTGTCTCAATCACAAACTACTATGCAATGCATTAACCTAAGTAAGATTAAGTAAAGTTTAATTAGGAATAATTAATTACACCAACACAAACAAAAGGCTATTTCTAAACCTTCCAATCCTAAAGATACAAGGCCAACATCTTATAGCATTGTTCAACAACTCCAACACACTAATGCAAAAATCTCCATGTTTGAGTTGCTTCGAATATCTCTAGCTTATAGAGCCATTCTAGATAAAGCTTTGCTCCGATCCAATGTTCCTGATGACCTTGATTTAGATAGGTTCCAGACTATGGTTGGACATCTTACGTCTCCATAGTATATATCCTTTTCAGAGGAAGATGAAAACTCCTTGAGTCACCCACATAACCAGCTCTTGCATTTAGAAGTCTTGATCCAGAACCGTAGAGTCAAACCTGTGTTGATAGATGGAGGCACTAGCCTAAACATTTGTTCTTACAGCTTGATCACACAATTGGGATTTTAAAAATTGGCTATTGATCCTAGGAAGAAAATAACTATCAAAGCCTATGATGAACAAGAAAGATCTTCTAAAGGCACCATTGTCTTACCTATCAAGGTAGGTCCAGTTATCAGAGATACTATATGTCAAGTTCTTGATCTACCTTTGGCTTAGAACATTCTTCTAGGGAGACCATAGATACATGAGATGAAAGCTATTCCTTCTACATTTCACCAATGCTTGAAATTTCCTTATGAAGGAGTAGAGGTCACTATTCCAACAGACATATCCACTACTTGCAATACATTGAAGGAAAGTGCAGATAAGCTTGTGCCTAATAACAAAGAATCTTCCACTGAACCAACTAAAGAAGCATTCACATCTAAAATGGAAGATCTTGCAAAAGAGTTTAATATCAAAGAAAATAGTATGGGAGATTATACTATGGAGCCAGTCTTATCTTTGACATCTCCCCCTATCTCACCTAAGTCTTATGGGCAGTCTTTGAAATAGTCCAAACTAGAATCTAAAGAACCTCTTGAGGCATATAAAAAGAATTTTGTAGCAGAACAAGTCTCCAAGCAAGAATTTGAAGAGGATGAAGTTGTGCTTGCATGGATATACACAGATGAATTTGAATCCCATGATATTCAAACTAGTAACTTAGTGGTACCAAAAGATCCTTCTAAGTCATATGGCCTAGGAGATAAATTAATAGCTAAGATGGGATATTCAGGTAAAGGACCTCTAGGAGTCAGAGGAGAAGGTCTTATAATATCTATCCCACATACTGGTAGAGCGAATAAAGATAAAGTTGGCTTAGGATTTAAAATGAAACCCTTTCACCTCAAAGGTAATTATTCTCATGTCATAGAGCAGATCACACCAGGAGCACCTCTTCTTAAGAAAGAAGAAACAAAACCATTAGATAGTAATTCAGACAACTCAGAACTCATCCCCTATGAAAAATTTCCTAAAGAGATCAAAGACCTTCTTGATGATAAATATGATCCAATCAAAAGAATTAATGTAGTAGAAACACAAGAACCTACTATCAATCAAGAGATAGTTGCAACACAAGAACTAGCTAATCTCGAAAACAATCAAGAAGAGGAAGGTGGTAGTCATTCTGAGACAGATTCTCATGAGTATGAATGCAAATCAGAATCTGAGGGTAACCCTTCTTGGGGTATTCATCCTGACTTTACTCATGTTCTTAGATTTCCTAGAGGCATAGATGAAGAATCTAATGACTATGAATGGGGAGCCATTCCAAAAGAAGATGAGCTTATTACAAAGAAACATGTTGATGTTATTCACCAATATGTACCTAAACCCAATGTAAGTGTAGAGCAAAATGATGAACCTATCGAGTCTGATCCACCTATGACTGAATTGGACTCCTAGAATGCAATTGAGCCTATTCATGAATTGAATGTCTTAAGTTGTAATATCACCTTTGAACTTGAGCGTCGGGTTAGGACCAATGATGACAGATCCATATCCATAAACACTATCTCCCAATCTTTCCCCACTTTGACTATCCAAAATCCAGACCTTATTGATCAAACCTCCACAAATCTGAGCCATGGTATTTATAACTTCCTGAATGACTATGCCCTTGCTCGCTACCTCAATGTAGTTGAGCCTATGAGTACTTCCATCAGTGAACTGAGCGTTAGCATGATAGAGTCAGACATCAAATATCTTAGTTAGAAAAATAAGAATAAAAAGAAAAAGAAAAAGAGTTCTGAGGGTGAAAACCACTTTGTGGCAGTCTCAAAACCTACAAAAGTAAAAATAAAAGATGTATCTGAAGGTGAAAACCTCTCTAAGGCACCTAAGGATGAGATATTTGATGTCCTTCTGAGTCATTTATAGGATAGATCTCTAGTTCTAATTAAGCCCACTCAATCCATCAACTTGGGCACAACAAAAGAACCACATTTGATTCATGTAGCACAATCTTTATCAAAAGAAGAGAAGAAAAAATTTACAACATTCCTAACAGAGAAGAAAATCAACTTTGCATGGAAATATTCATATATGCCAGGGTTGGATCCTAATCTTATAAAGCATCATTTATCTATAGCTCCAAATGTCAAACCTATTAAGAAAAAATTGACAAAGATGCATCCTCATGTTGCACTATTGGTAAAAGTTGAATTAGAGAAGCTCCTAAAAGCTAGATTCATCCGAGTTATTGACTATGCAGAGTGGATCTCTAATATTGTGCCTATTTCAAAACCAAATAAATCAATCAGAGTATGCATAGACTTTAGAGATGTAAATAGAGCATGCCCTAAGGATGATTTTTCATTACCTAACATTGATATGATAGTGGACATGACTGCGGGCTTTGAGATGTATTCTTTAATGGATGGTTTTTTTGGATATAATCAAATAAAAATTGCTCCAAAAGATCAAGAGAAAACTGCTTTCACATGTGCATGGGGCACCTTCTATTGGAATGTCATGCCATTTAGGCTTAAGAATGTTGGTGCTACATATCAAAGAGCTATGACTTCTTTTTTTCATGACATGATGCATAGGACTATGGAGGATTATGTTGATGATACTTTAGCAAAATCTATGCTTAGGGTTGCACATCTAGATGACTTGAGCAAGATACTAGACAGAATGGAGAAATTTAGTCTCAGACTAAATCCTAAGAAGTGTGCTTTTCGTGTCACTTTTGGAAAGCTCTTAGGATACATAGTCTCAAAGAAGGGTATTGAAGTTGATCCAGCTAAAGTAAAGGCTATAATGGAAATGCAACCTCCAAAGAATATTATTCAAATGAGGACATTGCAAGGAAGAGTTCAATCTATAAGAAGATTCATATCACAGCTGGCAGATATATCACAACCTTTTACAAAAACATTACATAAAGGTGTGACCTTTGCATGGAATGAAGAATGTGAGAACAACTTTAATCATATCAAACAATATTTATCAAATCCTCCTATTTTGATGCCTCCTATTCATGGGAAGCCATTGATCTTATATGTCTCCGCTACAAATACATCACTAGGGGCATTGCTTGCACAACATGATGAGAACAAAAAGGAAAGAGCTATATACTATATCAGTAGAACATTGGTTGCATATGAGAAGAACTATTTAATGATTGAGAAAGCTTGTCTAGCTGTGATCTTTGCATCGCAAAAACTGAGACACTACATTTTAGCTCATACCACACAATTGGTAGCTAAGACTGATCCACTCAAGTACCTACTAAGAAAAGCTGCCCTCACAGGTAGGTTAGCTAAATGGGTCATGCTGTTAAGTGAATTTGACATTGAATATGTGGAAAGAAAAGCTATAAAAGGATATGTTATTGCTGATCAATTAGCAAATGCACCTTTCATTAATAATACTCCAATGCAAATTGAATTTCCAGATTCCTCTATCATGACTCTTTCTTCTAGAGAATGGCAATTATTCTTTGATGGCTCCTATACACAGAATGGATCAGGAGTAGGCATATTGTTCATAACTCCTCAAGGATGCTCAATCCAAAAATAATTCAGATTAAAGTTCCCTTGCACAAACAATATTGTTGAATATGAATCCCTTTTGAATGGTATGAAAATAGCAATTGAATGGAGAGTAACAAAGCTACACATTCATGGAGACTCTCAACTTGTTATCCATCAAGTCAATGATGTGTACCAAACTAAAGATGAAAAGCTCATTCCTTACAAGAGAATGGTAGATGATCTAAAGAAGTATTTCCTATCCATCACATTTGAGCAAATTCTTAGAATAGAGAACAAGGCTGTCAATGCAATGGCAATGCTATCTACTTTATTATAGCAGCCTGAACATGAGCTATGCTACGAGTTCCTGGTGGAAGCACTATCTTATCCTGCATATGATTCCCCTGAAACCCGCATGATCTACACCATTGTTGGTCTTGATTCATGCAGATACAAAAACCTATTTTCCTATCTCCAAGACCAAATCATTCCTGATACCTTCAACCGCCATGAAAAGAGATACCTTATTCGTAATGCCTCCTGATATGTCATCATTGGTCATGATCTATACAAATGAGGTCTAGATGGTACACTACTTAGATGTTTAGAATGGGAAGAGTCTCAACGTGCATTAGAGGAAGTCCATGGTGGTATTTGTGGGTCACACTCAAATAGTTTAACACTAGCTTGAAAACTTATTAGGGCTGGGTACTATTAGCTTGACATGGAGAAAGAGTTATCAAGTTGCTAAGAACTGTCAAAAGTGCCAAGTGCATGGCAACTTAATTCATGCTCCAGGGAGAGATCTTATTCCCTTTACTACACAGTGGCCTTTTCACCAATGGGCATTTGATCTTATAGGAGCTATACATCCTCATTCTTCTAATGGACACACCCATATAATCATAGCTATAGATTATTTTACAAAATGGGTAGAGGCAATCCCTTTGACGCAAGCAACTGGAAAGAAAATATCTATGTTCATATTGAACTATATCATATGTAGATATGGGATACCTCATTCCATAATCATAGATAATGTGGGAGAATTCAAAAACAAAGACCTAAATGATCTATGTGCCAAATTCAAGATCATCCAACATTGGTCTTCTATCTACTATCCTCAAGGGAATGGACAAGCCGAGGCTTCTAAAAAGAATCTATTGAAAATTTTGCACCATACAGTTAATAAAACAGGAAGAGATTGGCATTTCATGATCAATCCAGCTCTCTAGGCCTACAGAACAAGTATCAAAACACCTACTGGGGCTACAGCTTTCGCTTTAGTTTATGGGTCTGAAGTGCTACTACCTATTGAGGTTGAAATCCCATCACTAAGAATCAGAATGCATGGTCTAGTAACTGATGATGACTACAGAGTGTCTAGGTTGCAAGAACTTGAACTACTAGATGAGCGCAAACAAGCAGCATATGATCATCTCAGAGTATATCAGAAGAGAATGTCTAGAGGTTACAACAAGAAAGTCAGACACAGAGAATTTTAGGTTGGTGATCTAGTCTTGAGAGAAAATCCTAAAAATCAATCACATCGAGAATGCAAGGGGAAGTTTGAACCCAACTAGCTGGGTCCCTTTGCAATCACTGCTACTTTTGGCTCTGGTTCCTATCAACTCTCAATGACTGAAGGAGACTAGCTCCGAGAACCAATCAATGTTCTCCATCTGAAGAAATTCTACACCTAAGGCATTCAATGTATGGTAAAATGTCTTGGAAAAAATCTTAAAAATCTAAAAAAGTCCTAAAAAAATGAACATCTTGGTGAAAACCTACCAATAGGCACCTTGATGATTCACAAAAAAAAGTAAAAAAAATGAAAAATGCAAAAAAATAAAATAAAAATAAAAGTAAAAAGTGCCTTGGTGAAAACCTGGAAACAAGCACCTGGGTAGCAAAAATAGAATCTCTGCCAAGATGGTGAAAACCTGACAAACGGATGCCACTTGTTTCAAAACATTCCATCTATCAATGCAATCTTGGTCTTTCCTAGCTTTTAGTCTTGCTTTAGTTTGTACATATCTCCCAATTTGTTTCTGCATTTCCAGTTTTCAATAAGTCGGTCTGTACACCAATCGGCTCAAGCATTTGTATCCTATCAATGTCCAAACTTGGAGGCAATCAATATCATATCCTATGGCCTCCAATGTATCTTAGTCATATCATATCCAGTCAGAGTCCTTTGAAGCTTTATTTGACTCAGTCAGTTAGTCTCGTCTCCAAAAAGGATTTTGCATCAACATCAAACATCAAACATCAAACTGAAAACAATCTATGCTTTTTACATACTTTATCTCCTCGTATGCCTGTTGATTCACATTGAGATTTTTGCATATTTTGTTCCCACAAGCTCTTCGATGATGTCCTTTATAGGATTTAGAGAGTGATGACTAGGGGCATCATCTTTTATTTGTTTTCTTCTTGTAAGTGAAAATCTAACAACTTTGGAAATTCTGGATTGAAATGGTGTCCGACTGTAAGAGTCCCTATCTCGAATTGGATGGCCATGTGTACCTCAACCATTGATACCCAAAAAATTCAAGGAAGTTTGATCTAACTATTTTATTTTTGAGTGAGTTCTTTCTCCTATTATGAAACACGATCTTACCTAAGGATGTGAATGATAAAGGGTCACTATGGGTAATTCACACTGGATTTAGAATGATCTTTTGATTGCTTGATGTGTTTTTACCACAAGGCGTATTCAGGTCATCATGACGTTTATGTTTTGATGCTTATACAAATTGTTATATCAAAATGGACATGATATTTAGGTCATCCTGGCATTTATGCCTTGGTGCTTATATCTAATCTGACATTCTGAAAACAAAATCAATGTTCATATGTCCATGGTTTCCTAATCAGTGGGTGTTGTATTGATTCTTGTGTATACAAATTAATATTCATATGTCTATGGTTTCATAACTAGTGGGCATTGTATTGATTTATCCGATTACCTAAAAATTCAATGATGAGAATGACCGACACATGATCAGTGACTAGGTCCTAGGTCTTAGGTTGCATTTCATTTTGCATGTCTCTTTGCATTTTGCATGTTTGCATGATCTCACAATGACTCAACAAACTTCAATGCTTAAGCGATTCTTCAAATATATCTTCAAATCTAACAAGAGTTGAAACCTAACTTGAAGGTCTCTTCAATCGAATCACAAGCAGTTGTCCTCCTAGGTTAAACATCTTTTTTGACCTAAGACTGAGTACTTGTCTTCATCAATACCTGCAAAACATATCATGTGAATCGTTGCATTTACATATCATAATCATTTGTGGAATTAAAATTCATCCATGTGCATAGCATGAATCATCCATACATATGAAAGAAATCAAATATATTTGCATAACATCAATACATATGAAAGAAATCAAATATATTTGCATAACATCAATACATATGAAAGACATAATTGCATTGCATTTATCCATACATACATTCTACTCTATCCATAGCATAAGCATAACATGATATCATCATAAATCAAAATGTGACAAGTACATATGAAGTCACAATCAAAATATCGATCTCATATATATCAAAAATCTCAAACTAGTCAGGGGTGCACTACTAGCACAGTATACAAAAGAATAAGCTCAACTGAGCTATTAGAATCAGTACAATATATCAATGATCAAAAAGGGTACAGTATATCAAAATCAAGCGATCAAAAATGTCAAAAAATATCATAGATCAATCAGCTATCAACATGATCCTCTACATCTGGTGGAGGAGGAGGTGGTGCATCTGGCACTAGCTCTGCTCTCAGGGCCCTGGCTCCCTCTGATGCCATCATATACTGGGAATATGTGGGAACTCTCTGAGCCAATGGAACTATAGTATAATATGCTGATACATAGTAGGCTGATCTAGAGGTCTGATGGATCACCTCTGCTTGTACTCTCTACACCTCTGCACGCAGCTCAGTCCACTATCTATCTGCCTCTCTGTATCACTCCTCCCATTGAGCATTGTGTATCTTTAGGTCCCTGACTTGTGCACTAAGCCATCTGATACTATCCTATGGAGTAGGAGGAATAGTAGGATCAACATTTGGAATATCCATATCCGGGGCAACCTACTCAATGGTACCTACTCTCTGCACCTTTCGGTGTCTGACCTCTGCACCTGAATCAAAACCCATATCCCCCTTTGTGAAGTCCATGCCACCACCTACCACCTGCTCAGCTGCAAGTACCTCATCCACTAAACCAACTCCACCTAATGTCCCACCCTCTCCCCTAGTCCATCTATGAGAATCAGAAGATCTACCTACTGTAGAACTAGTGGGATGAGGGGGCCTCATCTGTCCTAATGGTCTCTGTGGTGGAGCCATCGCTCTGGGTCTCGGAGGTGTAGGATGTATCATAGGGACCTGTGTAGGTCTGGGACCCTGTCCAATCAGAGCACTAGTAACATCCATCACCTCCTCCATGGAGGGTGTCAGCTCAGTGGGATCATAAACTCTATGAATGGGGTGATCAACGAGCCATGAGATGAATCCATCAGTAACACCAGCATCCAGTACATCTGGTCTATACTCCTAGTCCCTGCCAATAATCGCACTGTACTCCTATGAACACAAAGCATAAGAGAGCCTATGTGTCCATGCAAGTCCAATCTCATGCCCTATCTGTGCATATGTAGTGTAATCCTCTGGGGCATCCTGAATACGTCCATGCTACCACCAGACCCTGGTAATCAGAAATCTCTCTATGGTGGAGGAGGACCTCCCAATCAGTACACGGCTCTAGAAGAAATAGCTAAATTGCTCTTGAGCAGTAGGCCAAGGATCAATGGCTACATAAGGTCTCCAGTGAACAAAAGTCATGTCATCGAGGCATCACCTCCAATACTCTACGTGACCCATCTATCCCTGAATGACATATCCGGCATAGGTATATATGACAGGCTCCTGAGGCTACCTCTGCAAAGTACAAATAGGTCTCAACATGGGGATATGCTCCCACGCCCATATCTATAGAACAAGAGCTCATGCGGCAAATGATTTTCTCTCCTGTACACCACCTCATGCATCTCGGAGAACATATGTGCTAATAAACATTCACCCCACACCAACTCAGCAGGAGTGGCCATCAACAGTGCTACCATAGGGGTTCGGACCATCAAAAGACCATTCTACTGATAGTTGGATATAATGATACCACCAATCATACCAGCAATAATACACTCTAAATGGTGTGTCTATCCATATCTTTGAACTAGGGTCTCCTAGGAAATGGAGGCTATCATATGAGTATCATCTTCGAAGAGATGTCTAAAAGCTAAAACACCTGAGTTCCCCGAACTCACATACTTTGGTCTCCTAGCAACATGGAATGGAATCTATAGTATCTGGTACACATCCTCAGGGGTAACAGTGATCTCCCCTATCGGAAAATGAAAGGTCTGGGTCTCTGAGTGAAACCTCTCAATCGATGTAGTCAATAAACTGTGATTTACCCTAATCTCGGGTAAATGTATCAAGTGCTAGAATCCACAAGCAGCAAGGTGGACCCTCATAGGGTCTGGCAAGGAGACACATAATCTCTGTGTAGCGGGATGAGAGATCTGAACATGTACATCTGGATATACAACCTACACAACATAGAAACAAGGAATCCTATCAGTAATTGGGTCACAAAACAAGTTACAAGGACAACAATGGAGCAGTTCAGTATTTCAAAAGGTAGGTTAACAGGTCAAGAATTAGGCTAAGGAATCAAAAACTTAAAAAATTGGACTTAATACTAAGTTTTGTGCTCACTGTTTTCCATACGACAACTCAGACTGGCATGAAAAGTCGTACGACTTTTCGCACCATACCAAATGACAAACCATAGTAGCACGACAAAGCATCATTGCTCGTACGAGTTATGAGGGACCCGACGGAATGTTGTACGACTCATGGGTCCGTTTGATACAAGTTGTGGGGGCTTATCATATGACAACCTAGCTACTCTTGAAAAGTTGTATGAGTCCCGTTGGGGAGTTGTACGAGTTTCCGTGCATGCAAAATTCAAAAATAGAAAAGACATATGAAAATTGATAAAATCCTATAAAACATGGAAAATTGACATTTTAGCAAAGCACAGAGGTCCACCTACCAGATGTCCATACTGCCAAGGTCTCTGGTGTCTCTAGCTATGCTCAAATCGGTGTGAACTCACAGGTACCTTCGGTTCCGCTGCTCTATCTACCATTTTGCTCAGAGGGCTCCACAAATATTTCTAAAGTCAAAAGGTTGAAATGAATTGAAAATGACCCTTCCGACCTTTATATAGCTTTTGACCTAATTTTCAAAATTGCTCCATTTTTCATGAAAATTGCACCCCTGGCTAATTTCGACGTTTTGAATCCATTTTCACGATCAAAATTCAAATATGAGATCATTTACTATGTCAAAATCGTGATTTAAAAATTTTGGACCCAGGACGGTCTACTGCTTGCATAATCAACCTTCATTCATCACATAAATCTAGAATTCAACTTAACTGATTATCTTACATCAAATTATCAAAATTTCAACTTGGTCAACCTTGGTCAACTCATGGTCAAACCTAGTCAAACTTGGTCTTCAGGACCTCTTAATGATGCAGAATGCATTCTCGAACGTGTATAACCACTTCTCAAATCAATTAACATGCTTCTAAACTATCAACACTGACTTTTCTGGTCAGATTTCAATTTTCATCCTGAAGGGGGCATAGTATTGCATATCATTCAAAGTCTATAATATAAAGTTGAAATAATTATCTTTCCTCAGTAATCGAGACAAGAACCACGTCTAGTTGCTGATTCATCAAAAAGACCTCATCGCTTGGGGAAAATCAATCATCGCTCGGGGCATATCAGATTCATCGAGATCCATATCAATTTGGTATTCTCTTAATCTTGTAAATTGTATCAGTTTTTGCAACTATCGGTTCAATTGTGTTATTTCCTTGGTTCTTCGGAAATGAAGGGTTCAGATGTGATAACCATGTGATTCAATATAAGGACAATCGGGTCTGGAATCGGTCACTCACTTCTTCACAATCATAAGGTTCAGAATCAAGCGTTTTGACACTTTTTCATAATCATCGGTTCATTTGCTATTATAGTTAACATTATCTTTGGTCATTCAGGACCTATTATCTTCATATCAAATCTTTCAATCAGCTTTTGTCTCATATCAATATCAATTTCAAACATTAGTTTCAACATCATACACAGACTGTCTTTGAACCACTGTGCTTTACACAGTAATTCAAAGAGGGGCAAAATGTAATACCCCAAAAATGGGCTATAGGTTCATTAACCTCCTACATTGACAATTCGAATGAAATCGACATCAAAGTCCTAACCAAAGGCACATCTGAACATTATCGAATCCTAATTAATTATCATAAATTCTGCATTGGGGAATATTCCTAGCAATATTCCTATATATCATAATTATCTTTAATTTAATGATTATTTGGTGATAAATCCTATTTATCCTAAAGTTTGATTAATTGAATATTCTCAATATTTAATTAATTAGATTTAATTTTGCCACTTAATTATTTAATTGAGGTTAATTCTATTTATTCCTAAATTGTATTATTTAATTTTGACAATAAATCTAAAATCTTATGAATAATTGATTAAATTATTATTTAATTAATTAAAGCAAGTTGTTAATTTTTAATAATATTGTTTTTGAATAAAAGTTTGAAAAATAATTGATTAACCCATAAATCAATTGTTTTATTTTTCAGAATCAGTTAAGTTGGAAATAAATTACTTTATTATTAAATTAGTTCATAAAATAAATCATGCACATTCAACAAAAGTAGACAACTATCAATTATCAATTAAATCTAAACTCTATTTTGAGTTAAACTCTGCTTTTGCATGTTTTTGTGAGTTAATTATCCTTTATTTAAAAATAACTCAAAAATCAACTTGAGTTATTTGAGTGATTTATGGCTTTTTTTTCATGCACCTCCAAAGCCCTAGATTTCTATAAATTAAGGCTTCAGCTCTTCATAATCAATCCATCCACAAATTGCACACTCACGCTGCTGAATTAGAGACTGAAGAATCGATCTTGAGAATTCGAGTTGTTGTGAGATTTTCATTGTTTTTGCATAGTATCCATATCATTTAGAATATCATTGTTAGATCATTTTAGAATATCAATTTTCATATTAGCATAGACCCATATCAAGTTTTCATTATCATAACTGCACAGAAAAACCAAAAAAATAGATTAATTGCATTCATTCCATATCTAGATTTTGCATTCAAATCCTTCGTTTAGGTGTCGTCAAGGTCACTGATCTCGGTATAATCTGAGAATACATACTCGCATCTACTAGAAGGCATTAAATCATTTGCTTAGTTTAGTTTTTCATTTATTGCACGATTTCAATTTCAACTAACCTCTAATGTTTTACTGAAGTGTTGTGTTCTATAGATAGGTACCAAATTCACAGACACAAGATGGTGCGACTAAGTTGCAACCTTATCTTGCGACAAGTCACACCCCCTAAGGGTGACAACCATGTGTGGAGGAGACTCTCTCTCTCTCTCTCTCTCTCTCTCTCTCTCTCTCTCTCTCTCTCTCTCAGACACACACACACAAACACATACAAACACACACAGTCACACACACACACACATATTACAATGAAGACTTCAGTAAGAAGTTCATTTTTAGTATGGTAGTTAACATGAATTAAATTATCTATCCATTGAATATATATATATATATATATATATATATATATATAGATATATATATATATATATATATATATATATATATATATATATATATATATATATATATATATATATATATATATATATATATATATATATATATATATATATATATATATATATATATATACGAATATTTCTATTTTCAAATTATATGATATTAATATATATATTATATATCTATATAAAATTAAGATATACATATATATTATATGAATTCTTGATTAATGCATTCTTGAGTAACTCTCGATTTATTTTATATGGATAAGTCTAAAAACTATGATTCTATAATCAACATTAATGTGTGTACATTTATATGTTGACTAAAAAATAATGATATGGATACCATATAGAATGAATCTTATATTCATTAGAGATGGATTCTTATATTTGGAGGGGGCTAGAGGAAATTGTTATAGTTTCCCTAGTCTCAAGATTGTTATAATCTCATCTAAGCAGTATATATACTGATACTGGCCATATGCATATGCGTAGGTTTGGAGAGAATTTATTGCTTTTAAGATAATCTTATGGGCATTTCTCTATGGGAAGACATGTCAATAGCCTGATTGCTTAGAGTGGATTTAAAAGCCCTCTAGCCAAGAATCAGGAATTCTGTGAAGTCCAATCTAGAGGAAACCTTAAGAATCAAAACCCTCCTTACTAAATTAGAATAGAGTAAGAGTCATGTAAATATTATGTAGTATTGTCTACTAATGTTGGTTTTACATGAAATTATAAAAGGAGAATAAGAAGGGACATTATAGTAGTATCAGAGCATAATCTTGCCATCCCGTCGAAGATAGTTCATGTGAACATATAAATGAAAGAAAGACATAAAAGATGTGGCTGAGTAATTAGCGAATGACCTAAGAAGTTTCATGGAGAAAACTAATTCAAGATATTTGACCAAACTAATCAATTAATTATTCAAGCCATCCACAACATGAACAATTTAACATTAACCACAATGGTCGACCCACTTCCCAGATAGGAAGATATATACGTTCTAATCATTCTGAGAATGAGCCCTCAACTCAAGATTCCAACATGAGACCAACTATACCATCATTTCTTCCAAGAGAAGAACCTTTCATGGGAAGAGAAGAACCATCTACCCACTCAATAGAAGATATTGCCCAAATCTATGCTAGCTTAGAACTAGAGAAACAAAGACTCATTTCCTTCAAAGAATACTATGAAACCAAAACCTTGGAAAGCCATCATCCAAAAATAAATCATGGGGAAAGAGACATTAAATCCAAGATAGAAAAAATGTCCCTACCACACTTTGATGAGATCAAAAAAGAAACAGCTCAAGCTTGGGCTCAAAACTAGACACTTACCTTTCCCTCATCCCTATGACTAAATAAAATTCCATTAAATTTTCAATAATCCACTTGACCAGGGAGGCCCATAATTAGTGGCATCATCACCATGGGACATAAAGGTATTAACACCAATAGTGAGTTCACTCAAGAAATTATTAGTTAGTTTGACCAAATGGAACTAGAATGGTACTTCAAAGAATTAACTGACCTCAAACAAATAGGAACTATTGAAGAATTAACCAACAAATTTTAGAGTCTATCAGTCATGGTTCCTGATATATCTCTAAAGAGGAGGGTTTATATGTTCATTGAAATAATTAAAGAACACATCAAGATAAGGGTGAGACCTTTCAAACCCCAAACCCTTGAAGATGTCATTAGGAAGACAAAAATGATAGAATATAATACAACTAAGGAAACACTAAGAGGCCTTGTATTAGGAATGCCAAGTCAAGGAGGGGAACCCAAGAGAGATCAATCAAAGTATTTTTTACGTCAAAAAACATGGGGTAAGGACCACCTGTGCAAGGAAAGAGGAGAACTCATCCAGAAGGGATTGTGTTTCAAATGTAAAACACCATAGACTCAAGGTCACTAGTGCAAGAGAGGAAAAATGAACAACATGGAGGGAGCACCAAATGAAGGTCTTGTAAAAGGGTTATACTGGAAGACTCCAAACATGGAATGCTAACCAACCACTCATAGAAAAGAGGAGGATACCCAATTAGGACTTCAAAGGTTTTGAACTAATCATGGGCAATAAAACAATGGAGCAATGTATTATAATTACAGCCCAAATAGAAATTAATGTGGAAGAACATATATTCAAAAGGAATATTTGTGAGAAATTTGAAAAATATCATCATTTTGGGAATACCATGAATAAATTCATTAGGATGATTCACAATGGAAAAACCAATGTAATATATTAGATAGATCTTATTCCTATGAAAAGACAACTCATGTAGACATCCAAATCATTCTTAGAAAATATAAAAAAGGTTTTGAATTTACCCCTAGTTTACCCCAAAAAGGATATTCAAACACTCTGCAATTAAATTAAAGGAAGGAGTTAAACTATGTCATCACAACTTGATGAAATGAACTACATATGAAGGAAAATTCATATTATGTCCCGGGATCATCCTCACGCTCATAAAATTAAGGAATTAAACAATCACCAAATTCATGGTAAAATGGAAAGATCTTTTGGATGAAGATGCCACTTGAGAAAGGGGGGAGAACCTCAAATTGCTTGAGGAAAATCAAATTGAAGATAGGGGAACTGTGATTTCCCTCAATTAAATATCCTAAAAAGTGTATGTGTTCTATAATTTGTATTAAAATGGAACTATTATTCATTAAATAATAATTAAACAATGTTGCCATTTTAATAAATTAAACATTATTAATATCTTAATAAATATAAAAAGTTACATCCCTAGATTTTAGACTATAGAGGATGGAGTGAGGAATAGGTGTTGAGTGGGTTGCAGGTGTCAAGAAAATCACAGGTGACAAGGATCATGAAGCGACTGGATGTGATCAGATTCAGAAGGAGAGGTGGGGGGATGAAGTTGATCGTGAGCTCCCAATCTAGGATCTTAGAGATAGGGTTCACCTACAATCACAATATGGTCAGAGCCACATTCCTCAGTGGGTGTTTCAGGGTGGAAGATGGGTAGATGCTATTAGGGCCTCTCACCATAACCCCCAATGGGTGTTTAAGGCAGGATCATGGGTTGATATGGCTCGATCACTCTCAGGAGGGAAGAATCTGGAGGCAGGGTTTCGTAAAGATGAGGTGCCTCTACCATGGTGTAGTCATTTTGGAGATTTGCACAAATGTATCAAACCTTGGCCTCGACCGTGTGGTTTCCCTTTTTGCCACAA